>OX345653.1:3317500-3622500 GCA_947044365.1 Petrosia ficiformis | reverse complement strand
AATTATTTTATGTACAAGAAACACATTGTCTGTTAATCTGTGGATTTTCAATAACACAGTGTAGTCAGTCACATGGGCGCTTCTTGTAACGGTCATTGCATTCTGTCATACATTCTACTGTATGCTGTTTTGTTTGTGGGTAGGCTGTGGTTTTTACTTGTATATAAAGCATGTATATATCATTATTGTATATAATTTGATGGTGCAGAAACAATAACTAATAATAAGACATCATGAATGAGACAGTGTAGTCTATATAAACTATACATGTTAATATTTTGTTATCATTCTAGTTTGATAGTGCAGAAGATTCACAGCTTTTAGAAAGAGCAAGTCAATGGCTGAAAACAATAAGAGAAAGATTTCCATCAAGAAACTATATGGTGAATACTACACATATGTGACTATTGATGAAAAGACAAGCAATTAATTAATCATAATATAAAATTTTCAAAATTGAAAATACAATTTTTTGTTTTTTGTTTTAGACTACTGCTCTTGATATTAGTGGTAAAAATGTTTTTATTACTCGATTCATTCATCCACAAAATCCTCCGGTGGAACTTCTACCAGTGGATTATGAACAACTAAGAGGTGATGAACTTCTTCACTGTATGGTAAGATTGTATAGTCATCCATCCATCCATCTATCCATTCATCCATCCATCCATCTATCCATCGATCCATTTATCTGTCCATCTATCCATTCAACCACCCATCCATCCACCCATTCATTCATTCATCTATTTATCAATCAATATATCATTTATAATTTATAATCATTATTCGGTTATTCATACTCACAGGAGCATCTGGCCTGGTTTGTGTCTCTCATACCATCTCTTCCAGATGCTATTCTCTTCTCTGGAACATGTGATATTTGGACAACAAGTGATGTGTGTGTTATGTGTTGTGTTGTGTTGTATTGTGCTGTGTTTGTATTGTGTTGTGTTGTATTACGCAACATCAAAACTGAATTTATAATAAGTTCAGTTTCACTCAATATGAGTGTCTACTTTAGTATTTAATCTTATTCCAAGAGCACCTGACTTGGAATCAATTGATCTCGAGTTTAGATCAATCTTGTTCCATTAGCATAGTAGTTAAGAGCACCTGACTAGGAATCAAATGATCTCAGGTTTAGATCAATCTTGTTCCGTTGGCATAGTAGTTAAGAACACCTGACTTGGAATCAATTGATCTCGGGTTTAGATCAATCTTGTTCCATTAGCATAGTAGTTAAGAGCACCTGACTTGGAATCAATTGATCTCGGGTTTAAATCAATCTTGTTCCATTGGCATAGTAATTAAGAGCACCTGACTTGGAATCAATTGATCTCGGGTTTAGATCAGTAGTTAAGAGCACCTGACTTGGAATCAATTGATCTCAGGTTTAGATCAGTAGTTAACAGCACCTGACTTGGAATCAATAGATCTTGTTTTCAAATCCTTACACTTTCTCTGCTGATTGCTTTGTTAATCATCATATTATTAATATTATTATACTACAGTACTATAAAATAATCTATACTTCTTCTGTTGTCTCCTTTCTCAGCAATTTCTCCACATGTTGGGTGGTGATGAAGAGGAACATGCTGTATTATTGTGTAATTATTTCCTAAATCTTGGACAACTAGCCTGGGTAATGTTAGGACATGCCATACCAGAGGGTATGTAAAACTGTATCAATTGTATACATAATAGCAGGAGCGTACAAGTGGCAAAGGAGCATCCAACCACAAGACTTCCTGAAAATTCAAACTGTCTAATTTTAAGTACATGTGATAATATTATTGTAGAGGTGTGTATGTAGGTTTACCTATTCATCTGCAACTTCAGTGATCAGCCTGTTTGTATAGCACTGCTCACATAATATTCGTTATTTTTGTGAATAAATCTAGACAGTCTGTGTTCTAGGGTTGGACGATCCTTCACAGCTTCGCTGGCTCCTGATAATAATAATACATATATTATATGACACACAGTGTTCTGCCCAGGATATTTAGAGTGGTGGTTGGATTCTAACTTGCCGTTTTATCTAGTATAATTTATACTTAATACTGTCTCAGTAGCCTACATGTATTAGGTGGTTATTCCTGACCAGTGCCGACCAGTGTGGGCAGAACACTGGACACTACTGATAGGTCCTACTGCCTATGTTGAATTCTAACTAATACAATAATAATTTATGTATTATATTTACTAGTGATCTGTCCTATAATGAATATTCATTCTCCTGATAGGTCCCACTGCCTATGTTCTTACTGTGCATCCATCAATAGCTGATGAATATATATTATGGAATCCATCAACTGGAAGACATTTTATCAACACACAAGCTCATATACCATTCACTAGCGTAGGGACAATATTTAATGATAGTAATGTGAGTGAACTATCAAAACCCTCATTATCTTTGCCTCTTTGTCCTTTCCTCCTTCTCTTCCTCTGTCTATCTGCCTGTCTGTCTGTCTCTCCATCTCTCCTCCTTGCTTATCCCTGTCTGTCTCTCTCCCATAGATATGGGGTAATGTACAAGAATGGGATGATCCTGGTCAGGTCATTTTTGATCTACGGAATGCTAAACATTGGAGTCCATTGTTCGCAACCTCTATGGAACCTCTTACATCTGTACAGGTACAAATACTGATATAATTACAAATTACAAAATTACTTTTCACTATTACAAATTATTCCAATCCACAATAAAACAATTATAATTATGTATTATGACTATTGATACATGTAAACTAAATTTTACACATCTCTTACCTTATCTTATTATATATAGTCTTTGTATACTGTATAACTTATAGTACATTCTATAGCAAGATGTACTGACATACTCAGAACCTAACTCACAGCAAGTATATACTCTACATAACTTATAGTACATGTGTATACATTCTATAGCAAGATGTACTGACATACTCAGAACCTAACTCACAGCAAATATATACTCTACATAACTTATAGCACATGTGTATACATTCTATAGCAAGATGTACTGACATACTCAGAACCTAACTCACAGCAAATATATACTCTACATAACTTATAGCACATGTGTATACATTCTATAGCAAGATGTACTGACATACTCAGAACCTAACTCACAGCAAGTATATACTCTACATAACTTATAGCACATGTGTATACATTCTATAGCAAGATGTACTGACATACTCAGAACCTAACTCACAGCAAGTATATACTCTACATAACTTATAGCACATGTGTATACATTCTATAGCAAGATGTACTGACATACTCAGAACCTAACTCACAGCAAGTATATACTCTACATAACTTATAGTACATGTGTATATATTCTATAGCAAGATGTACTGACATACTCAGAACCTAACTCGCAGCAAATTCAACACCTTCAGATTAGGTATGTATGTACAATCATCTTTCCTTGCTATTATACCAAGCACCGACTAACCAACTAAAGGTCGTTCACTTTCACCATGACCTCAGAAAAATGTTCATAACTTTATTTTAGAATGACCAATAATATTTTTACCTGCACCATTTTCATATTTTCATAGTATCCTTCCTGTTCTTTTTTGTGCATGTCAAATTTCAATCTATTACTTCATTATTGAGTTACAGTATAATCATGTATTAACCTAACCTTATGACATTATACTATACACTATATTACATAAAAATTATAAAGTCATTACATCATAATTTTGAGGTAAATGTGAACAGATTTTACAATATTTTGTGTAGGATAGACCAGTTGGTTCATAATCACATTGAAGAACTTAGAGTGAGGCATCTAACAAGATGGAATCGTTACTGCTCCAGAATACTACAAAATGTACTACCAAGGTGAATAATACATATCCTCGTTCCAATTCCTCCCTCATGAGTCTCATTCCTAATACATTCTTCAGAGTTTCATCCCACCTTAGTGATCTTACTATTAGGTGTTGTTTTTTTTTTGACAATATTTACCACTTCTATTTGTTATAGCTAGTTTGATAACTAAAAGTGCCCATTATTGGCCTATTTTCATTTATTTAGTGTAATTTACTAATATAGTTTAGTTAACTAAAGTGACATTGACGTACTCAAATACAAGAATGGTTAACTCTGACAACATAACTTACTGCTAATTCAAGTCTCGTGCCAATCTCTCACCTTCATACTAATCATATTTATATTCAATCTCTTTATCTCAAGATTTGAAGAGAGACCATTTACTTCACCTGATATGGCAACAGAACACAGACAAGAGCTGAAAGATAGTTTCCCAGGATATCATGTATGTTACAATAAACATTTAAATGTAATTTATACTTGTATGTTCTTACAGTCAGGCTTCAGGCTTCTATAGCAAGGTGGTATACCCTTATATATGTTACTGGCACCCTTCTTTTACATTACTTGAGCAATATTGATGGTGATGGTGATGGTAATCTGAGTGAAATGCCTTTTTGTATTTTGTATGTATGTGTGTACCGCTGATGTGTGCCTGTATAATGCACCAAATCCTATGAACTCTGCATATACTACTCAAAATTAACTGTACTTTGTCATATTTGAATTCTTTAAAACAGTTATCTACTCAGATAACCATTCAATGAATCAATGAATGGATGTAGTCATTATTCACATTATATTCTTTAATCCATAGATTCACGGATTTCCACTTAATTTACGCTGTTCTGACACTGCTAAACTCCTTGAGGCAGTAGAACGTACTGGACTGCACTTGTGTGAACATGATAGAGTGGAGTTCAGTTTAGGAGTATATATACATTCATATCCTAATGATGTGTTGTCTGTGTGGATATACATAACTACTCTTATTCCATTTTGAAATGATAGATTATATAATAGAACATACTGTACTGGACTACACTTGTGTGAACACGATAGAGTGGAGTTTAGTAATAATTATATACATTCTTAATAATTATATATTGCATGGGATAAAAATTAATTATCATTTAGCTATTCAAAACAATTGAAACTTGAAATGAATAAAAAACTATACACATTAGCCGAAACAGTATTATTAAACTATTAATAATATTTATTGTGGTATTTACTAATAAATATGGAAGTCTACACTGAAGTTGTTGATGTACATGTAATTTAGGGTGGATATTTTGTAGTTTAGGGTGGATATTTGGTCAAATTTTCTTGGTGAAAAATTAAATATGTGTGTCTAATTAATCATGGTGATTATGTAATTTCGCCTCAACCTAAACAATGAGTGACTTGTGGATTAAATTCTTTTGTGATGATAATTTTAAGTACTGAAAACATGAGAGCATCCAACACTATACGGTATTAAGCGATGAACTACAAAAGTAGCAATAAAATGGAAATAATGAATAATAATTTGAGTTTTATCTGGAAGAGTTGAGTGTTTGAAATTGATGTTTGAGAAAAAAAAATTAAGTGACTAAATGACATACATACATAGTCGTATACATTAAAGTTGTGTTGAATAACTAAAAGGAATAATATACTAAGTCCAATGAGAAGTGAAGTAGATAGAGTACAGTGGAAGCTCAACTATTACAGTATCTTATGAAATTATCCACGAATAGAATGTGTTGTGATAACTAACAACTGCAGCAGATCCTCTTTGAATGTTTCCAGATTCACTCATAGAATTTCACATCCATAGACACGAACAAGTTGTTGTTACACTACTAAGTGTGATCTTGGGGGATTGGATTGATATTCACTGTAGCAGATCCTCTTTGAATGTTTCCAGATTCACTCATAGAATTTCACATCCATAGACACGAACAGGTTGTTGTTACACTACTAAGTGTGATCTTGGGGGATTGGATTGATATTCACTGTAGCAGATCCTCTTTGAATGTTCTCAGAATTCCACATCCAGTTCTTTTAGACATGAAAAGGTTGCTTCCTTTATAGTACTAGTGTGATCTTTTTAGGGGATTGATCCATGAATAGGATATTGACGTGTTTTGATACTTGATAATAACTGTAAGAAGATCCTCTGACTGTTCTCACTAGTATCACTGTTCTCCCTTTTGTCTGGTTCATCCGGTTCTTGACATGAAAAGGTTGCTCCTTTTATGTGTAGTCTTTAGTTCCTACACTAATGAAATATACAATATCAAATTATGACATGTTTTTATTGATTGTAGAGAACCAAGAACAACAAGTTTTTTTTTTGTAAAAACATGTTATCAATATAATATATGATCAAATTTTGTATACTGGACAACTTCCCCATTACCCTGTCATATCATATTTGTGCGTATATACATTTCGTAAAGGCAAAGTACTGTACACACATAATACCCTATCATATTTGTACGTATATACATTTCGTAAAGTCAAATTACTGTACACATAATACCCTGTCATATTTGTACGTATATACATTTCGTAAAGTCAAAGTACTGTACACACATAATACCCTGTCATATTTGTATGTGTATACATTTCGTAAAGTCAAAGTACTGTACACACATAATACCCTGTCATATTTGATCGTACACACATAATACCCTGTCATATTTGTACATGTATACATTTCGTAAAGTCAAAGTACTGTACACACATAATACCCTGTCATATTTGATCGTACACACATAATACCCTGTCATATTTGTACGTGTATACATTTCGTAAAGTCAAAGTACTGTACACACATAATACCCTGTCATATTTGATCGTACACACATAATACCCTGTCATATTTGTACGTGTATACATTTCGTAAAGTCAAAGTACTGTACACACATAATACCCTGTCATATTTGTATGTGTATACATTTCGTAAAGTCAAAGTACTGTACACACATAATACCCTGTCATATTTGATCGTACACATATAATACCCTGTCATATTTGTATGTGTATATATACATTTCGTAAAGTCAAAGTACTGTACACACATAATACCCTGTCATATTTGTACGAATATACATTTCGTAAAGTCAAATTGTGTATACACACTTAAGAGCAGATAAAGAAGGATATTTCAATAAGGGATTACCATGGAAACAATATGTAGGGATTACCTGCATGGAAAGGATATGTAGGGATTTCCATGGAAAGGATATGTAGGGATTACCATGGAAATGATATGTAAGGATTACCATGGAAATGATATGT
This sequence comes from Petrosia ficiformis, assembly GCA_947044365.1. Taxonomy (NCBI): domain Eukaryota; kingdom Metazoa; phylum Porifera; class Demospongiae; order Haplosclerida; family Petrosiidae; genus Petrosia; species Petrosia ficiformis. The sequence continues at coordinate 3,615,375 of OX345653.1, read as the reverse complement.
AAGGATTACCATGGAAACAATATGTAGGGATTACCTGCATGGAAAGGATATGTAGGGATTTCCATGGAAAGGATATGTGGGGATTACCATGGAAATGATATGTAGGGATTACCATGGAAATGATATGTAGGGATTACCATGGAAAGGATATGTAGGGATTACCATGGAAGGGATATGTAGGGATTACCATGGAAATGATATGTAGGGATTACCATGGAAATGATATGTAAGGATTAACATGGAAACGATATGGTGCAAAGTTGGCAAGCAACATATTATAGGGATATCTACAGTATTAATATAAAGGATTTTTATACTAAGGTCATACTACATACGTGATATTTATATAATATACATACATGAAAATAATACATTATTACATTTAGCAAGTAATTATACATTATAGATCATACGATTGAATACGTCAGATCAACAGCTCCATATCACATCAATACAGGAAGCTTGCAACTGTAGGTAGCATCATTAGAACACATGATACAGGAGACCACAACTGTAGTGTCATTAGTACCCAAGGTATAGGAAACCCATGACATCAGTACCTGAAAATTAATAAAGAAAGCCAGCGTAATGAAGAATTGTGAACTATATAATGACATGTAATATGTACTATGTAATGATTATTATAATTATAGTATATATTATATGACATCTAGCTCACCCCTTAACAGATAAAAAGCAACACAGCTTTATGAGCTAGGTGGAACAGTTATCGTATGGTTAATTTGAGGATCTACAAGGCACAAACTTGATCTTTGAGACACACAGCTTGATCTTCAAGGCACAAAGCTTTGTCTTCAAAGAATACTTTAAATACTTACTTCTAGGCTTGATATTCGTGCAACACGCTATCATAAATATTCCATGCTCACTACTCTCTAAAGGCTTGATATTCAGGCAACACGCTATCATAAATGCTCACTACTCTCTAAAGGCTTGATATTCGTGCAACACACTATCATAAATGCTCACTACGCTTAATATTCGTGCAACACGCTATCATATATGCTTACTACTCTCTAAAGGCTTGATATTCAGGCAACACGCTATCATAAATGCTCACTACTCTCTAAAGGCTTGATATTCAGGCAACACGCTATCATAAATGCTCACTACTCTCTAAAGGCTTGATATTCAGGCAACATGCTATCATAAATTCTCACTACTCTCTAAAGGCTTAATTTCAGGCAACACGCTATCATAAATGCTCACTACTCTCTAAAGGCTTGATATTCAGGCAACACGCTATCATAAATGCTCACTACTCTCTAAAGGCTTGATATTCAGGCAACACGCTATCATAAGCTCTCTACTTCGATCTCTTCAATCTCGTGTAGTTAAAATTATTCCTTTACATGTACTACACTACACTACAGTATAGTATATTAATACATATATTAGTACATGCAAAGTTACAGAAAAGGAAAGTACAAAATTGTAAAGTGCTATTATAATATCTACAGTACTTATTACATACTCTACCTTACTATTATATATAATCTACTTACCTTTCAATATACAGGTATATATACATGATAGGAACAATACTATTTATAGTTCAATGTGTACAGTTAATTATGATATTTATAGTTACTCATAATACATTATAGATCTATCTTATATATTTCTATTTATAGTATATATTTCTATTTATAGTATATATATATTTCTATATAGTTCAAGTGGAATCCTCAGAAGACAAGAAAAGAGTACATCAAACAGGCTAAGCTACTCCACACCTGTGATAATTAACAGATAAAAGATGAGATCCTGAGGATAGTATGTGTTTTGTCTTACCTTGTACGTCAGGACATCACAAAGCTGTGGACGAACAAGATAGTGGACTAGCTATAGCCCGTTATTATGGTAGTTCAGCAACAGGTGGATCTATGTGGAAATGTTTGGAAATATTCTGAAATATAAAGCTTAGGCTCCACTGATAATAATTATTATGCTTGATAAATACTCTAAAGCTTTGGCTAAATGATATATAATGCTCACTACTATACACTTCAATCAGCTATGCCGATACTATTGTAAATGCATATTATGCTCACTATTATAATTACATACTTCAATCTATAAGCTTCAGCTGAGTATCTCATGCTTACTAGTTCAATCTGCAATAATGGATACTATTGTAAATGCTTAGAATTGATGTATATACTATATACTCTTATGCCGAGTACTACTGTACCAAAACTAATTTAAAACTAACATTAATACTCATTAGTACTAAATTCTAGGAAGCTTCTATGCTGCTAACCTACAATACAATACAGTACATATAATATACATACAATAGCATGTTATGTGATAAACTCTAAAGCTTTGGCTAAATGATATATAATGCTCACTACTATACACTTCAATCAGCTATGCCAATAGTGGATACTATTGTAAATGCATATTATGCTCACCAAATCTATAAGCACTCTAAAGTTTCAGCTGAATAGCTTACTACTCAATTATCCTATTCAATAATAGATACTATTGTGTATATACTACTCTTATGCTTACTACTTCAATCTATCATGTTCAATACTATTGTGTATATACTACTCTTATGCTTACTACTTCAATCTATCATGTTCAATACTATTGTGTATATACTACTCTTATGCTTACTACTTCAATCTATCATGTTCAATACTATTGTGTATATACTACTCTTATGCTTACTACTTCAATCTATCATGTTCAATACTATTGTGTATATACTACTCTTATGCTTACTACTTCAATCTATCATGTTCAATACTATTGTGTATATACTACTCTTATGCTTACTACTTCAATCTATCATGTTCAATACTATTGTGTATATACTACTCTTATGCTTACTACTTCAATCTATCATGTTCAATACTATTGTGTATATACTATGCTTAAGCTTAGTACTACTGCATCAAACATTATTCAAAGCTAACATTAAATTCTTGGAAGCTTCTTGGGATGGTCACAGTCCCACTAGATTGGCTATGCTATCCTACAATACAGTACAATACATATAATATGCATACAATACATGTTATATGTACAAAAATTAGCACACATACATAAATTATAAATTTGGTCTCTCGGGAGCCATTTGAACAAACAAAGACAAATAGGACATACAGGGTTTTCAAACTGGTTTTACAAGTTTTATTTCAAAAATGACAAACAGACATAAATTACCCCACAAATAGTGAATGTGCATACTTATCTATAGTGTGTGGTGCATACTTATCTATTTGGTGCAACGCTATTTGGCGCAATGCAATACATGATCTATACAAGCCTCAGTACCTCACCTAGGTAATACTGAGCTCATATTACACACAAGACAATTATTATATAATATACATACATGAAAATAATACATTATAAATTACACTTACTATTACATTTAGCAAGTAATTATACATTATAAATCATACGATTGAATACGTCAGATCCACAGCTCCATATCACATCAATACAGGAAGCTTGCAACTGTAGGTAGCATCATCAGAACACATGATACAGGAGACCACAACTGTAGTGTCATTTCTACTCCAAGGTATAGGAATCCCATCAGTACCTGAAAATTAACAGATAAAAGTTTATAATAATGAGTGATGAAGAATTGTGAACTAAATGCTTAATTATTATACAGTACATATGACATCTAGCTCACCCCTTAGCAGACAAACAGCAACACAGCATACTGAGCTAGGTGGAACAGTTACCATATGCTTAATTCGAGGCACAAAGCTTGGTCTTCTAGGCACACAAGCTGATCTTTGAGGCACACAGCTTGATCTTCAGGGCACAAAACTGGATCTTTGAGGCACGGCACAAAGCTTTGTTTTCATAGAAGACTTCAAATATTTACTTCTATAGGCTTGATATCCGAGCAACACGCTATCATAAATATTCCATGCTCGCTACTCTCTAAAGGCTTGATATTCAGGCAACACGCTATCATAAATATTCCATGCTCACTACTCTCTAAAGGCTTGATATTCAGGCAACACGCTATCATAAATATTCCATGCTCACTACTCTCTAAAGGCTTGATATTCAGGCAACACGCTATCATAAATATTCCATGCTCACTACTCTCTAAAGGCTTGATATTCAGGCAACACGCTATCATAAATATTCCATGCTCACTACTCTCTAAAGGCTTGATATTCAGGCAACACGCTATCATAAATATTCCATGCTCACTACTCTCTAAAGGCTTGATATTCAGGTAACACGCTATCATAAATATTCCATGCTCACTTCTCTCTAAAGGCTTGATATTCAGGCAACACGCTATCATAAATATTTCATGCTCACTACTCTCTAAAGGCTTGATATTCAGGCAACACGCTATCATAAATATTCCATGCTCACTACTCTCTAAAGGCTTGATATTCAGGCAACACGCTATCATAAATGCTCACTACTCTCTAAAGGCTTGATATTCAAGCAACACGCTATCATAAATTCCCACTACTCTCTAAAGGCTTGATATTCAGGCAACACGCTATCATAAGCTCTCTACTTCGATCTCTTCAATCTCGTGTAGTTAAAATTATTCATTTACATGTACTACACTACACTACAATATAGTATATTAATACATATATTAGTACATGCAAAGTTACAGAAAAGGAAAGTACATGTACATGTACCTATTACATAAAATAAAAATTGTCAAGTACTATTATAATATCTACAGTACTTATTACATACTCTACCTTACTATTATATATAATCTACTTACCTTTCAATTTACAGGTATATATACATGATAGGAACAATACATGAAATCTATCTATAGTTCAATGTGTACAGTTAATTATGATATTTATAGTTACTCATAATACATTATAGATCTATCTTATATATTTCTATTTATAGTATATATATATTTCTATATAGTTCAAGTGGAATCCTCAGAAGACAAGAAAAGAGTACATCAAACAGGCCAAGCTACTCCACACCTGTGATAATTAACAGATAAAAGATGAGATCCTGAGGATAGTATGTGCTTTGTCTTACCTTGTACGTCAGGACATCACAAAGCTGTGGACGAACAAGATAGTGGACTAGCTATAGCCCGTTATTATGGTAGTTCAGCAACAGGTGGATCTATGTGGAAATGTTTGGAAATATTCTGAAATATAAAGCTTAGGCTCAACTGATAATTAATTATGCTTGATAAATACTCTAAAGCTTTGGCTAAATGATAATGCTCACTACTATACACTTCCATCATCTATGATTATAGTGGACACTATTATGCTCACTACTATAATTACATACTTCGATCTACAAGTACTGTAAAGCTTCAGCTGAGTATCTAATGCTTACTAGTTCAATCTGCAATAATGGATACTATTGTAAATGCTTAGAATTGATGTATATACTACTATTATGCCGAGTACTACTGTACCAAAACTAATTTAAAACTAACATTAATGCTCATTAATACTAAATTCTAGGAAGCTTCTATGCTGCTATCCTACAATACAATACAGTACATATAATATACATACAATAGCATGTTATGTGATAAATACTCTAAAGCTTTGGCTAAATGATATATAATGCTCACTACTATACACTTCAATCAGCTATGCCAATAGTGGATACTATTGTAAATGCATAATTATTATGCTCACCAAATCTATAAGCACTCTAAAGTTTCAGCTGAATATCTCATGCTTACTACTCTATTCAATAATAGATACTATTGTGTATATACTACTCTTATGCTTACTACTTCAATCTATCATGTTCAATACTGATTGTGTATATACTACTCTTATGCTTACTACTTCAATCTATCATGTTCAATACTGATTGTGTATATACTACTCTTATGCTTACTACTTCAATCTATCATGTTCAATACTATTGTGTATATACTACTCTTATGCTTACTACTTCAATCTATCATGTTCAATACTATTGTGTATATACTATGCTTAAGCTTAGTACTACTGCATCAAACATTATTCAAAGCTAACATTAAATTCTTGGAAGCTTCTTGGGATGGTCACAGTCCCACTAGATTGGCTATGCTATCCTACAATACAGTACAATACATATAATATGCATACAATACATGTTATATGTACAAAAATTAGCACACATACATAAATTATAAATTTGGTCTCTCGGGAGCCATTTGAACAAACAAAGACAAATAGGACATACAGGGTTTTCAAACTGGTTTTACAAGTTTTATTTCAAAAATGACAAACAGACATAAATTACCCCACAAATAGTGAATGTGCATACTTATCTATAGTGTGTGGTGTATACTTATCTATAGTGTGTGGTGCATACTTATCTATAGTGTGTGGTGTACACTTATCTATAGTGTGTGGTGCATACTTATCTATTTGGCGCAACGCTATTTGGCGCAATGCAATACATGATCTATACAAGCCTCAGTACCTCACCTAGGTAATACTGAGCTCATATTACACACAAGACAATTATTATATAATATACATACATGAAAATAATACATTATAAATTACACTTATTATTACATTTAGCAAGTAATTATACATTATAAATCATACGATTGAATACGTCAGATCAACAGCTCCATATCACAGCAATACAGGAAGCTTGCAACTGTAGGTAGCATCATCAGAACACATGATACAGGAGACCACAACTGTAGTGTCATTTCTACTCCAAGGTATAGGAATCCCATCAGTACCTGAAAATTAACAGATAAAAGTTTGTAATCATGAGTGATGAAGAATCTAGTCAATCTGTCTGTCCACTTTAAATATTATTAATACATTTTACATAATAGCAACAATATGAAGAAACAATCAACGATTATAGTAAACAATGATTCATAAACACACGATTGTTGTTATTATCATCAATAATAAACAATACCATAACAATGCTCTTTTTAATAAACAATAGTACTTCTTGTAATGTAATACTCATTATGCAAGAATCAAAACATTAATTTATCACTGACTGAAATATTTTTAATACAATACCACAAATATTGAAATATGCTATGAAAGTCATATTTATGACGACCTTGACATTAGGATATGATGACTTTTTATGTAATATAGTGTAAATAAAGATACAGGCTACAATTTGACATCTTGAGTGTTGAACTAAACAGACTTAAGGTTGGGTGATGTTGCAAATTAAATTTTGTGATTATTGCCTAAAGGTGATGTGATTATTGTAATATTGCAACTATTCACTGATACTGTCTATGATAACGAAAATAGGCTAATTTTTTAAAAGGTGATACTCCTGATCCTTGTTTTGAGATCATACAGCAGCTCAAACTAAGTGTTATAGTATTTTTCAACTGCATATATTAAGCTATTATTTAATTGTAGTAAGACAATATTTTGCCATTATGATAATATTGGCAGACCAAAATCATGCAATAGGATTATTGCAATGTATGTGATATATTGAAATATTGCCCAACCCTAAAACAAACACTTTATGTTTCAGGCACACGTGTAGCAATTGTCCAGTTACAATATACATGCTTTAATGTCTCACCTTGTAGCCTGCCATGACCGGTAGAGCACCCAACATATCCACAGAGATCTACTTCTGAGCCTCTACTGTACATTCTGAACCAGCTAGGACTGTAACAGGGTGATGAATATCTTCACTCACAGGTACACTTGCTATAAAAAAGAAAGTAAAATATTACACATGCAGTTAGATAAATTGTTACTAAGATGCATAAGGTAAGGTGGTCTTTACCAAAATTAATGAATGTGGAGCAATTCTGGAAGCATCACAGGCAATACCAAGGATAAATTACTTTGTGATTTTACTACCTGTCATAATAAAAAAACTACCACCTTACTGTTACTAATGCATTATATCAATAAATGTAAGTCCAACTTAGATTGACCTGTGGTGTTAGTAATTACCTAGTTGAGTATGTCAGCATATAACATACTTAGTAATAGTAAAGTTCATGAAGGCTATAAATTAGGTTTTGTTTACAAGTATTTATTTTCAGGAGTTTTTTTTAGGCACATGTGGTTTAGCAATTGTCTAGTGAATGCTTAATATCTTACCTGTTATTACTAGTACAGCAGCTAGCACTGTCCATTGAGAATGTTTTTGAGCCTCAACTCCATACAGGTAGAGCAGCTAGCAGTGTCCATTAAGAATGCTTCTGAGCCTCAACTCCATACAGGTAGACCAGCCAACACTGTCCATTGAGAATGCTTCTGAAGCTCAACTCCATACAGATAGAGCAGCTAGCACTGTCCATTGAGAATGCTTCTGAGGCTCAGCTCCATACAGGTAGAGCAGCTAGCACTGTCCATTGAGAATGCTTCTGAGCCTCAACTCCATACAGGTAGAGCAGCTAGCACTGTCCATTAAGAATGCTTCTGAGCCTCAACTCCATTCAGGTAGACCAGCCAACACTGTCCATTGAGAATGCTTCTGAAGCTCTCTCTCTCTACTCGAAAGGTAGCCACAACTGGAAACAGGACTGAAGTATATTGCTATAAAAAAAAGAAAGTAAAGTATTATGCATGCAACTTGGTAAATTATTAGCACTGACACAATAGAGCTAGTCAGTCAAGACATTAATTAATATCTCACCTTTTAGGCTGGTAGAGCGACCCAAGACTATCCACTGAGAACAGCTTCTGAGCCTTGACTTTACACGGCTGGACACAATAGAGCTACACATACATCATTTGCAGAAATTTAGAGCTCCTCTGGCTTGTTATGAGTATGCACTGGCTTTTTGTTTGCACGGTGTTTGGCGGGATACATAACTGAGCATGCGTATATCACCACGTGGGTAGATCAGAGCACCCCACCCAGCAGTATTACTACTCCGCCTCCCATTTCTTTTTTCATAATACTTTTTTTGAAAAATACTTGAATTAAGTGTAATAAATAAAATTGTCTTTCATTACAATCACACTTGATTGTGAATTTTATCAGTGGATCATTCAGTAGATCTAGCCTTTCAGCCATATCTTGACCATATTATCATATACATTTGATGGTATTCTTGGCAGACACTTAAAGCTCTACCCACATAGGACTGATCCTAGTGATTAGAAGAGACCTCTGGTCCCAATTATAATTATATCAATAATATTAATAACACGAAACAATTACGATAAATTATTAATATCAGTAATTATACTCTTGCTAAATTGCAATGAAGATTGCATATATGTTGTTATGACAACACTTCTGTTACTATAGCAACTACAAGTAATATTAAACTGAGAAAAACAACAATCAGTATCCAACTTGTTCCTAAATGGATGGTAAAGAAAGGAATGATATACAATAAACAGACACCTGGGTCTGGTTACCTCTCCTCTTTACTATGGTAACGCAACATCGCTTATCAACAGATACACTTAGTAGCAAAGGATTTATATCATTTTTCTTGTCAACTTCCTTATCTGGAGATGATATGAAACACATCCCAGTGACAAAAGAAGCATGAACATCACGCAATCTCAGAATGGGCTAATGAAAGATGAATAATGAAGTATAGACATGTGATGAGATATGGTTATTTATCTCTGTTTGTGTGTGCATCACAGTCAAGAAAATTGTTGATTATTTCGCTAAAGGTCATCATAATCACCTTGACCTAAAAAATGTTCATTAGTTTACCTGCACCCTTTTCATTGTGTATGTCAAATTTAAATCCATTGTTTCATTATTGAGATAGATGTCTTATTGTACTATCAGCCCTGGTTATTGTATAGTAATTTGTCTTCATCATACTGTAAGAGTCAGCCAGTATGACCCACTCTGAGAGTGTATATATAGCTCAATACAATTCTATTTCGAATTTCATGTTATCTGAGTTATAATTACCTTAAGCCTACTATTAATTGTGTCCTCTAATTTTAGCAATTGTTAAACGCTCAGGTTTAGCATGCATTAATTTGAGAGAATTTCTGAGCCATGCCTAGTATGCCTAATAAAATGACAACGAAATATACATTTGTAATACATACTAATTTTATCAATTATTGTATTAGTCACTAAAATTGCTAAATTTAGATTAAAAGTGGTTTTATATACAACACAATGTGCATCTATACAGTATGGATCAGTGTTTTTGATAAGCTCATATGGTGCACCATTGGCCCAAAGAGCTTCTTATTTGGCACTGCACAGTTATCTCTTTGGGCTGGTAGCGCAGTTAATTATGATTATATTGTCACTAACAGCATTAATTCTTTGTTAATTGGCTCAAGATGTATTCCCAATGGCACACACACTAACCATTTTTGGAGCCAATTTAGTCCATGCTTCAAATCAAAAACTCTGGTATAGATGTATAATTATATATTTACTTACTTTCAGTTTTGCTGTAGAATATACAGCAATATCACCATTTGTATTACCAATGGCTATATATTGTCCACTGCAGTAAAAAATAGCTAATTATAATTAATAATCTTGATACTAAATTTAACTTACCATGATGCAATCGTTGTCAAGATATCTGAACCTGTTTTGACTGATTTTAGCTCTGCCCATTTTGTAGTATCCCATTTAACTAGGTATGAACAAGGACGGCTTGAATCCCATTTCACTGGAATATTTATGGAAAAGAAGTCTGTTTTTTCCTTTTCCCCATCACTTGAAAAACTAGAGAAGCAGAAATTGTATTTTCTATACTTCTAAGAGTGAAAAGTATTTAGTGACACACCGATATGAATTTTTATAGAAGGCTAAAGTTAAGATAGAATACATTACAATTTACTTTAATTTAGTAGAATATAAAGAATGGATTAGAGTACAATAGAGAATAGAGACTAAAGTTATGATAGAATACATTACAATTTACTTTAATTTAGTAGAATATAAAGAATGGATTAGAGTACAATAGAGAATAGAGACTAAAGTTATGATAGTATACTTTACAATTTACTTTAATTTAGTAGAATAGAGTAGAGTAGAGTAGACTGGATTTGAGTACAATAGAATACAATATACTGTTAATGACTTTATATCTACTGATAACTAATACTGCTCTGATATCCTTCTAGTATCAGATTCTTACAAGGATTTTGGTAACACTTAGTATCATGAAAGTGAAAATCCATTATAAGTACACTCATTCCAATATCAGTTACATCACTCAGAAATAACCAATACTACAAATAATAGTCGATAATTACCAATACTGATTATCAATATCATCATCAGTGCATCACTATAATCATAAGGACATATGTACTGACCAGCAAGCTCTAAAACGATATCTTCCTTTACCACGAGACCACTGAAACTTTTCTATTTCACAACATTTCTTAAGATCCCAGACTCTAGCTGTACAATCTCTTGATACTGACACACAAATCTATATAATAACAAAAATATTTGTATAATTAGTATTAAAAATTGCAATTCATTAGCTACATTACCATAGCAACCAAATTTTGAACTGCAAATACTATATGCAAGAACTATTTAAAATATACTCTTGAGATCGGTTTCATATTGTATTCTAACTGACACATAATAATTATGTAATTATGTTATAATGTATTATGCAATTCATTACTATGCAACTACGTCACCATAGCAACCAAATATTGGGAGTAGCTGTGAAGATTATTATGGAGAACTATATAAAAGAGATCGCTTTCGTACTGTATTCTAACTGATACATATTAATTGTTAATTTTGTTATAATAATTAATTTGTATTATATATTATTATAATTGAACCTGTTTGGTAGGATGTGTAGCCAGATCTGTGATCTCTGATTCATGACCTTCCAAAACGTCTTTCAATTTCAGGACAGGTAACTTTTATATTAAGGATAGATAGATAGATGTAGATTAGGTATATATAATTCACCTTCCAGACTCTGAGCTTTCCATCTTCTCCTCCAGTCACAACACGATCACCATCACATGTAAATCTCACAACATTTTGACAGGCATCTTTTGTTGCTTCATCAGTTACGACTGAAGCAGTCTTAATTACTTCAAAATCTTTATTTAAATCATCTTTGTCGTTTATTTTTTGAAGATCACTCTTATCTTCTTCAACTTGACTATTCTCTTCTTCAACTTGACTATTCTCTTCTTCAACTTGACTATTCTCTTCTTCAACTACCATTTTCTTCTCCTCCTTCTTCTCGCTGACTATATCTTTTCTGAATGAAATGCCATCAGACTGTTCATCATCAAATTCTTCTGATTCTTTGACATCTTGAGGTCCCAATTCTTCCACTTCGTTAGACCCTTTATCATCTGTCTTTAGACCCTCATCTGTAATGTGGTATATATGACACTCTTTTCCAACACTGGTTGCTATAGTAAATGGATCAGTGGGTGAACTAGTTGATTGTCTTATTAATTCATCTGACATGTTGTGTCTGCACAGAATATCGCTGAAATAAAACTGACTCTTTTCAATCTGACGAACCTCCTGCAGGAGAGAGAGAGAGAGTTTGTAAACAGTTTATGATCTTCATGTCAACCAGATCATAAGTGTTTCATGCATATACCCACCAGTATATTAGGAATTCCAGTTTTAGCTTTCCCTCCACCACCTGCAACATGGAATATCCCATTTTCTTGTTCACATACAGAGTAGATAGGAAAATCTGTGGTGAATAACTCTGCCATATTGTTAGTTACCGTAAATGTAATAGTAATTCTAAATATAGGAAAACAAAATAATTTCTTATTATCATATTTAAGCGCAGGAGACTTATTGGATTTTAAGGCGACATTTTGGTCCTATATAGTTAAAATGGCAACTCTAGATGTTGGAGGAAAGAAAAGAGTGTGTTACTACTATGATGGTATGTTTACAAACTTTACACATACGTATATATAATTATAATAATTTGCATCATTATCATTATTTGTAATGATGATACAGGGATAATTATAATTATTTATATATATTTTATTTTGATATGCAGGTGATATTGGTAATTATTATTATGGTCAAGGCCATCCCATGAAGCCACACAGAATTAGAATGACACACAACTTATTACTAAATTATGGACTCTATAGAAAAATGGAAATATATGTAAGATAATAATTATATCAAGTGATGTGTAATTGTCATTAATTGAGTGATGTCATAATTCAATTAATATAATTATAAATATATATATATATAATTTTAGCTTTCGACACTATGAAAACATCTTTGGCATAGGTAAGGATTTAGGCCTGTCATGATGAAAATGGACCCCCTAGATTTGGTCAAAATACTTCGAAGTAAAGAGACTCCCCTCAGTCCTCTGGTCTCCTAAATACAGTAGAGTCCATATACTTCAATACCGTTGGCTCTCTTGTCATTAGTGATAAAATCTCAACCAACATTTTCAAAGGGTGGTCCACATTATACGAGGGTCCAACTACTACATGACAGGCCTGTCGGTCATGTGCTTCTATCTCTGGTCACTGAACAAAATCAAAAGCATTGAAGGCTAAAAAGTCTGTAACTAATCTTTATTTTGACCACAGTATGGCTGTAAGCACCGGCAACTACCTAGTAGTGATATACATGTTGTCATGGTGATATCATAAGTGCATGTATATACATGTATTATATAGATTATAGAACTTCTTATTTTCTGTAGCGACCTCATCCGGGGACTTTAGAGGAGATGACTCGTTACCATAGTGATGAGTATATCAGATTTCTTAAATCCATTAGGCCTGATAATGTTGGAGAATATACAAAATTGATGCAAAAATGTAAGTAAAACATATTACATCATTGTGTAACTGGACTGTTTAGATTAAATGTGAATCCATTTTTTTTCTCTTTAGTTAATGTTGGAGAAGACTGTCCTGTGTTTGATGGACTATATGAATTTTGTCAGTTATCTGCTGGAGGATCAATAGGTATGATACGTGTATATCATGTGATTGATCATGTGATGTTGAAGCTAGAATTATATGAAGTTTTATTTCTTATGTATGATGTGTTTATATGCTGTAACATGTACATGTATGTCAACATTGTACATGTACATGACAGTACATCTACATGTACATGTATATCAACATTGTACATGTACATCTACATGTATATCAACAATGTACATGTGCATATGTACACGCAGTATATACATTGTATGTATACATGTACATAATGTTTATAATATGCATGTACATCTAGTGTATACATGTATGTACATGTATGTGTATACTTACTCTAAGCCTTTGTATTTTCCCAACTTCTCCCTCCCCTTCCTTCCCCTTCTCTCTCTTTACTTCCTTCTCCTTTCTCTTATCTCTTTCTCCTCTCTCTTTCTCCTTCTCCTACTCTTCTTCTTTTTAGCTGGTGCTGTTAAACTGAACAAACAAGAAGCTGATATTGCTATCAACTGGGCAGGTGGACTTCATCATGCCAAGAAGTCTGAAGCCTCAGGATTTTGTTATGTGAATGACATTGTGTTAGCCATACTGGAGCTTCTCAAGTAAGAACCTAACAAAAACAATATCAGACCCTTAACATCAGTACCAGACCCTTAACAATATCAGATCCTTAACATCAGTACCAGACTCTTAACAATTTCAGACCCTTAACATCAGTACCAGACCCTTAACAATTTCAGATCCTTAGCATCAGTACCAGACCCTTAACAATATCAGATCCTTAAAATCAGTACCAGACCCTTAACATCAGTACAAGACCCTTAACAATATCAGACCCTTGACATCAGTACCAGACCCTTAACATCAGTAGAGACCCTTAACATCAGTACCAGACCCTTAACAATATCAGACCCTTGACATCAGTACCAGACCCTTAAAATTAGTATCACACTAAACATTTTCCCCTATTCATAAATATTTAATTGTAATACTACATGTGTTTATCTGATGCACAAATATTCATGGTCATCACGTTCCCCTTGACCTCAGAAAAATGTTTATAACTTTAGTTTGGAATCTCCAACAGTCTTTTTACCTGTACCATTTATTCTTCCTGTTCTTTTTTGTGTATGTTAAATCTCAATCCATTGCTTCATTATTGAGTTACAGTATAATCATGTATTAACCTTATGACATTAAACTATACATTATACTATGGTATAGTATAAAATCATCACATCCTAATTTTGAGGACTTCAGTCATTGTACTTTAATTCTTTACAAGGTATCATCAGAGAGTGTTATATATTGATATTGATATTCATCATGGAGATGGTGTTGAGGAGGCATTCTATACAACAGATAGAGTTATGACTGTCTCATTTCATAAGTATGGGGAGTATTTTCCTGGCACTGGGGATTTGAAGGTACGTGTACATGTACATATTTGTAACTTGATGGATGTACATATGTATGTACATGTACATATTAGTAACTTGATGGATTACATATGTATGTACATGTACATATTAGTAACTTGATGGATGTACATGTACATATGTATGTGTATGTATATATCTGTAACTTGATGGATGTACATATGTCATATGTATGTACATGTACATATTAGTAACTTGATGGAGGTACATATTTTGTATGTACATGACTACATGTACATATTAGTAACTTGATGGAGGTACATATTTTGTATGTACATGTACATGTACATATTAGTAACTTGATGGAGATACATATGTACATGTATGTGTATGTATATAACTGTAACTTGATGGATGTACATATGTATGTACATGTACATATTAGTAACTTGATGGAGGTACATATGTATGTACATATGTATGTACATGTACATGTACATATTAGTAACTTGATGGAGATACATATGTACATGTATGTGTATGTATATAACTGTAACTTGATGGATGTACATATGTATGTACATGTACATATTAGTAACTTGATGGAGGTACATATGTATGTGTATGTATACAACTGTAACTTGATGGAGGTACATATGTATGTACATGTACATATTAGTAACTTGATGGAGGTACATATTTTGTATGTACATGTACATATAAGTGTTGTTTTATTTGATTATAGCTATAACTAAAATACCCTTTTAGTAATTAAGATATGATGACTTCAGTTAACTAAACTATAACTAAATTACAATGTACATGTCTACAGTAATAACTATAAATAACTAAAATGAAAAGTGCCCAATAATGACACATTAGTTAGTTAACTAAAACCAAAATCCTTTTAGTAAGCCGTATAATGGTATTATTGTCAAACTACTAAAATAACACTAGTACATGTACATATGTATGTATGACTTGATGGAGGTACGTATGTATGGAAGGTTCATGTACATATACATGTAATATGTATGACTTGATGGAGGTACATATGTATGTACAGTGTAAATATTTGTAAATTGATGAAGGTACATAAGTATGTACATATTTGTAAATTGATGAAGGTACATATACATACATGTATAATATATATGAATTGATATATCTTTCTTTACAGGATGTAGGATCTGAGAAGGGAAAATATTATGCTGTAAATTTTCCTTTACGTGATGGAATAGATGATGAATCATATCAATCTATTTTTAAACCTGTTAGTAATACCAGTTTTTTAATAATGCTATAAATATCATATTTTCTTTTTTTGTTTTTCTGTCACCTCATCCTCCTCCCCTTTCTCCTCCTCTTCCTCCTCCTCCTCCTTCTCCTCCTCTTCAGGTGATGTCCAAAGTGATGGAAGTTTATCGTCCTACTGTTATTGTTTTACAGTGTGGTGCAGATTCATTGGCTGGAGATAGGTTGGGTTGTTTCAACCTTTCACTGAAAGGTACATAGATATACTTGTAATGTTACCATAGTAACAAACACATGCAAGTTGGGTTGTTTCAGCCTTTCACTTAAAGGTACTTGTACTGTTGTACACATAGATATAATGTTGCCATAGTAACTAATACGTACAAGTTGGGTTGTAAGGTATGTACATGTATATGTAGATATAATGTTGCCATAGTAACTAATACGTACAAGTTGGGTTGTAAGGTATGTACATGTATATGTAGATATAATAGTTGCCATAGTAACTAACACATGCAAATATGGTTGTTCATCCTTTCACAAGTAGTTACACAAATGTATAATACGTTTATAATGGTTGCCATAGTTACTAATACATGTAGTTTATTATTTTATAATAGTAATTGTATCTGTGAATAATGGGAGATTTGTAAATATACATGTATGTTTGAATTCTTGATTATCACATTCTTTAATCTGGACTGATTCCCAAACACAGGTCATGCTGAGTGTGTGGACTACATGCGTAGGTTTAACATACCCATCTTGTTGATGGGTGGAGGAGGTTACACGATACGTAACGTAGCACGATGTTGGACTTATGAAACATCAACTGCATTAAACTGTGTTGTAGCAAATGGTAAATAAAACAATGAATGAAAATTAGAATTAGGGATAGCTGTTCCTATAAAGTCATTGCTTTTTCTTTACTCTCTATCTCTTTCTCTCTCTGTGGGTATTTGTCTCTCTCTCTCTCTCTCTCTCTCTCTCTTTCTCTCTCTCTGAGTATTTGTCTTTCTCTGTCTCTCTTGTAGTCTAATACATGTAACTGTAAAATTGTTATGATAACATGAAGTATGTATTTATATTGTCACCAACTTCTCTTCGTAGTCTAGTGTTGTTTTAACTGTAAACTATAAAGGCCAATAATGATCACTGGTATAGTTAGTAAACTGTAAACTAGAGCCTTTTATTAACTAAAATTGTTCATTATTGTCATACTAAACAACACCAGTAAGTCACACATATGATTTTGTTAATGATAACTAGTTTGACTAGTCACAGATAATCTCGTATTTGGTTATTAAGCATACACTAGTTCTCATGTGCAGTATCTTCCTGTACTCTGCTGTACATGCTACATCTGCTTTCTCATAATATCACATGTATGATAACAGCCAGGCATTTCAGAGTTTTATACAGAGGGGGGGGGGGGGGGGGGTACCCCGGGATATCCCTCCCCTCCACTAGATTTCAGGCCTAATTTATTTCACAACATCTTAGCTACAATGTACAAACCTTCTGGGGCCCCAGAAGCAACCTCAGAGAGCCTAAATTAAAAAAAAAAAAACATTTCCCAAGTGGAGCACCCCCAGACCTCCCCGAGAGCAGTGTGCTTCTCGTGATCAATTCTTTCTCCTCCCTAACAAAACATCCTCTATGAAACCCTCCATTTCCTAATATCTGGTCCCACAGTGTATGATCAAAACAGGTCAAAATATGCATAACAGTCAAATTTAGAGTATTTTAACATTATTTCTGAACATCTTTTGACAGATATCGTGAGCAATGATATTTAAATATTTTTGTGAAAACAACACATGAATTTCAATATTTCATTTTCATTTCCTCAGATCTCCCATACAATGACTATTTTGAATATTTTGGTCCCGATTTTAAACTTCACATTAGCCCCACAAATATGTCCAATCAGAACTCTCCTGAGTACCTCGAAAAGATCAAAATAAAACTATTTGAAAACCTCAGACTCATCCCCTCAGCGCCAAGTGTACAAATGCAACGTAAGTTAATAAAAAAATTAATTGCAAATTTTATAAGTTTTACACTTCGTGTGGGCGTGGGTGTGGGCGTGGTCAATATTTATGCATACAACATAATAATTATCATTATTTCAAAATAGCAATTCCTGAAGATGGTATTGAGGAACCCAAAGTCAAAGAAGAAGACCCTGATGAGAGAATTTCTCGTGAGTACATGTATTAGCGTTTTCTGTCTATCCGTTATCCATTTCTCTTTATTTCATAACCCAGAGAGAACACGTGACAAACGAATAGCCCGAGATGATGAGTATTCTGACTCGGAAGATGAAGGCGATGGACGGAAGGACTCCAGATCATATAAAGAACCAATTATTAGAAAACGACCTCGCCTTACAAAGGAAGATTATGGCAAGAAACCGTCTCCAAGCCCCACCCCCTCCAGTACCACTGATGACATTAAAATAACTGCACCCATTTTTGATTCTTTCTTGACTACATCTCCTAAAGAGGGACAAGATATGGAAACTGGAAAGACAAAGAGGTATGTATATATATTTATGTTTCCTTTACGGAAATTGTTGTTCATGATTTGAGGCCAGATCTAGGAAAATAGTCAAATATTCAATTAGTTAGTACAGTATATATCAATAAGTGTCATCATACAGTACAGTAATTACTCAGTAGTTTCATTTTCTAACTGCAGTAGTTCAACAGTAGTTTTAACAGTAATTGCTGTATGTACCAATGGAATACCACAGCAGTGAGACAGTAATTACTATACATGTACATGTACCATAGAACTGATGTTACTGTATGGTAACTTTTTATTGACATATACAGTACTTGAAGTAATTTTTAAAAACGTCCAGAAGAAACATCTGACCAGACAAAAAAATATTTGACCAGCAAGTTGTGGATTTTGTCCAGAAAACCAGTAGTGTACCCATTTATGGCTTATGATATATAGAAGAAATCCATTAGGCCGTGACTGCTCTTGACTAATACTTAACCTCACTACAAGGTTATTTTTTTGTATCATATTTATAACAACCAGTCAAATGCAATTTTGTCTGGACAAGAAGCCAAAATGTCCGTAAAATGGCCAATTGCTGGATGCATCAATACTACATGTACATGTATACTGTAACACCCTATTCTGCCATTTTGTACAGAAGTCGACAAAATTAGTAATGTGCATGTAGGAAGTACACTTATTAGTCTTCTTGCATTAAACAATTATCTATCATCCATCATTTCATTTTGGGATATCCTGTCCTTATGACTATGGTTACTGTATTAATTGCAGAGTAATCAATTATTATAATACTTTTATTACATTTCTTTAGTCCTGAGAAATCGTCTACTATATTGTCAGATCAAACTCCCCAAGCTCCGCCCACTAATCAAGGGGAGATTGAGGATGAACCTATGGAACAATAATATAATCATCACATTCTCTTCACTAAAATAGGTTTAACCTGTTTTATAAACTGGTTTATCTAGTTTACTCCATTTCTTCTTGACTATTATTGTTTTGTACTAAACTATTACTCTTGGGTTTGAGGTTAACTCTATACAGATTTACACAATGATATTGAATCTCACAAAATCTGAGATTACATTCGTTATACTAAGTTGCAATTATTGTTCTTGAGTATATACAAATGTACTTCACATATTATTCTATTGGAGGTGTGGTATTATACATAGAGCGAGTTTGTTTTATGAACTTTGAAAAGCCATAATTTTGCAACTAGAGCCTCCAGTATCAATTATTTTGTAACAGTAACACAGTGCATACATACATGTAGAGTAGAAATTTTATTTCATTTTGGTGTCACTACTACACTTGCCCTCTGGTTTAATAGTTAGTAATGACCTAACTTCATAGTGGGTTGGGTCTAGCTACACAAGACTACACAGACACTTCGTGATTGAAAAGTAGTTGAAGTACACACTTTTATATGTTAAACCACCACCATAAAATAATACATTATAGTGAAATACAACACGATATAAATTATACTTTATAAATTAGAAATGTTACATTACAGGGAAAATTAGTCACAAACAAACATGTATGTCATTAATTTTTTCGCCGTCTTCTAGCTGATGCTACTGGGCGATTAGTTTTACCATTCATACCAGCTGAAAAATTGACACCAACATTGCTAGGTACAGCTGCAAAGTTGAATCCAGTGTTATTTTGTTGTGAAACGGACATTTGAGTATTTGAAGAGGAGGGGAAAGGAAACATTGGTTTGTTATTGGTGAAGGAAGGAGGTTGCTGAATTGGTTGTCCTCCTCCTCCAATATTAAACTGAAATTTATTCTGATTGGTCGATACGTTCCCTCCAAATGTTGTCTGGTTCCCTCCAAACTGAAATTGTGGTTTGGAATCTGGATTGGTATTATTGAATACGTGATTTGATTGGTTAGTGCCGGAAGTTTGACTGCCAAACTGGAACATTGATGGAGTCGATTGATTCAACTGTCCATTTTGGAATGAAGACATATTATTACCAGTACCAGCACTAAACACACCAGTACCTGTGTTACCACTATTACCTGTATTACCAAAGTCAAGTTGTTTCTTGTTGGATGAGTTGCTGCCTATACTAAAATTAAAAGCCGGTCTTGCTGTTGGATCAAACAAGTTAGATTGCTGTTGAGGTGTGTTACCTACGGAACCAGTATTTCCTCCTCCAAAGGAAAGAGATTGGCCCTGTCCACTACTTCCAGATCCAAAATTGAACCCACCACTAGAGGTTGAAAGATTATTACCTGATTGGGTCTGGTTAATAGGTGGCTTTTGGAAATTAAATTGAAGGCCTGATGATTGTGTCTGTCCCTGTTGTGGCGGCATCTGTAGACTGGTTATCTGTGATTGTTGCTTCTGACCGAAATTAAATATTGAATTTCCTGGAGGCTCTGTTGAATTTTGTTTCCCAAACTGTAAATTAGGTTTCTGTTGTTGTTGTATACTTGATTGTTGATTAAACAGAGACTTTCCAAAAGACACTTGAGGAGTAACATTGGAACTAAATGATGTATTATTAGTAAGACTGAACTGAAATCCTCCTTTACTAGATGGACCAAGTTGAACAGTAGAGGACGATGTTGGGACAGCCAGTGAGCTTGTATTGGTGGACACATTTTGGTTTCCAAAAGCAAATATATTTTGTGGTACAGATACAGGTGGACTACTTGACTGGTTAGACTGGTTAAACAGGTTTATTTGTTGAGATTGTTGTGATTGCACATTTGATGGGAAGCTGAATTGAAAGTTTGAAGAAGTCACTGGTGGCTTGGGTACTAGAGTAGTTTGCTGATTAGAGAGATTAATACCAGTTCCGCCAGCCTGATTCCCAAACTGAGGAGCAATTCCAAAACCATTGCCAGATTTGAGACTAAAATTCATTCCACCACTGTTCCCAGACTGTGTTGTTCCTGATGCAAAACCTACACCTCCTGTCTGGTTTTCAGGCTTTCCTAGTATCCCGAAACCAATTCCACTAATTCCATTCCCAGACTGCCCCATGATACCAGAACTACTAGTTAAACCAAACTGAGGATTAGAAGTCGAGACCAAAGAATTTGTTCCTGATGATAATCCACTAAACGCTGTTATAGGATTGGTTATAGAAGATGTGACGTTGGTAGGAGCAGCTAATGATATCTGAGCGCTACTAGTCCCCAACAGACCCCCAAGCGGTACAGTAAAACCACCAGAAACTCCTGTGGGGAGTAATGGTTTTTGTGGAGTTGCGAGGGAGAAGTTTAATTTCGGCTGCTGTAATGACGTGGGTGGTTGGAAAGCAGTGGGCTGTTGTAGGGAAGGGTTTACTGTTGACTGTTGTAAAGAAAGGTTTGTTGTGGGCTGCTGGAGGGAGGGGTTCATTGAGGCCTGTTGTAGGGTGAGGTTTGACGTTGGGTGTTGGGAGAGGTTAGTTGGAGCCTGTTGAAGAGAAGAAGTCACTGAAGGTAGTTGTAGAGACTCTGATACAGTTAGGTTTGGTTGTGATGTTGAAAGCGAAATGGAATTCGGTTGGCTAATAGATTTAGTAGTATTAT
Organism: Petrosia ficiformis; assembly: GCA_947044365.1. Lineage (NCBI taxonomy): Eukaryota > Metazoa > Porifera > Demospongiae > Haplosclerida > Petrosiidae > Petrosia > Petrosia ficiformis. The sequence continues at coordinate 3,592,806 of OX345653.1, read as the reverse complement.
CAGTTGAAGTGGTTTTTAGTGAACCAGTTAATTTCAAACCTCCAGTAATATCTACTTTTAATCCTGCTCCATGTGTTGTTTGATTTGTTGACACAGTTGTAGTCCCCATGAGCGTGTTGCCAACAGAAAGTAATGGTGCATTTGAGACAGGTAGTGATGGTACTGTTGAGACAGCAAGTGAGGATGGTGTAGACTGAGGCATTGAGGATATTGCAGATCCAGAGATTGAAGGTAGAGTGGAAGTTGAAGAGACAGTAGAAGTTGTTAGTGTTTCAAAATCTGGAGTAATGAACAGGATAAAGATAATATTAAATGAAAGGTAGACGACTAGACAGCATTCCCTATGCTCTTTAGAGGAGTACAGAACCCTTTTATACATATAATGTACAGCTAGAACAGGTATGAAGTATTACTCTGTCAGTTATAAAGAAACATGTTTTAATACTGTATTATTAATTTATTGTTTTTACACACTCATAAACTTTTCTCGATTATTATATATTCCGTGTAAAGCCCTCCCCTCCATTGCAAAATCCTGGAGATGGCAGAATTGGGGTCAAGTACTTTTTTACTTGTAGTTGACTGTACTTACATGTAAATACATTTTTAGGAGTACTTGGTTGTACTTTGTACTTGAAGGTCCAAACAAGTACATACACTTAAGTACAATGTCAAAACCCTGTACTTATACTTGAGTCTTCTTTCAGTACTTGTACTTGTAGTTGACTGTACTTACATGTAAGTACATTTTTAGGAGTACTTGGTTGTACTTTGTACTTGAAGGTCCAAACAAGTACATGTACTTAAGTACAATGTCAAAACCCTGTACTTGTACTTGAGTCTTCTTTCGGTACTTGCACTTGTACTTAAGTACAAATGCTGTGTACTTGCCCAAGTATGATAGATGGATATCATATTGTGTCTTAGCTTACCTTTCTTTTCATCTGGATCATCTGAAGTTAGTAACGTCTTTATTCTGTTAGTAGCAGCTTCCCTGTCTTTCTTTACGGCTTCTTTTGTTGCTGATGATTGAGAGTACAAAGCCTATTAGAAATGAAGGGAACTAGTAAAGTACATGTACAAGTACTTGTTTATTTCAGTACTTCAAATAACGTCTGCCAATTGGCCACTTTACAGACATTCACCTCTTTGTCTGGACAAAATTGCATTTTGCTGAACAAATTGTCTGATTATAATCAAAGAAAAAGAACAGCAACCTCACAGTGAGGTTGATTATTAGTTAAGAACAATCATTGCCTAAAGGGTTACTTCTATATCTCGTAAGCCATAAATGGGTACAGTGCTGGGTAGCAAGACTTGCTTTTTTTTCGGGATAATTTCAAAATTTCAAATATTGTTTTGTACAGATGTTTCTGCTGGACACTTTCAAAAACCATTTGAAGCACTGTATGACTGTACTTAATTATTATAAATGTCATAATTATGTATACCTACAAGAAATGTACATATACATAACCATGAGCCGATGAAGAAAAATGAGAGGGAAGGAGCCCAGAACTTCCATTTAATTAGCTAAACCCAGATGTTTAGCTATCTCTCTACATTGTCACACCCATCACATATGTAACAGCTGACACAGTACTACAGTATCAACAGCTAATACTCCAGCTCATGATTGACTCAAAACAGCTGTAATAACTAACATTAAGTTTAGTTTAAGTACATGTACATGTACATGTATGTATCATTGTGTATTCATTGATAATCATTGAAACAATCGTAACTAATTACACTACATACCATATATGGAGTTGATCCTGTAGCACAGAGTATTGGTGCTTTCTTTCTTGCTATGGAACCTTCACGTGATGGAGAAGGAAAAACTTTAGTGAGGTTGTCTTTCAACTTCAAAGTTGCTTCTCTCTGCAAGAATATTAAAAGATCAATTATGTTGTTTGTAAATAAAACCCTTTCATTGTGAGTTAACTGAAATAACAAAATTACAATTACATAGAAAAGCTGAGCTCTAGCTTTAGTTAAAATTTTAGTTAGCCTAAATATCAATAATATTACATGCGTATTACCAACTACCAAGGGTGAACAGACTGCTGGATATTTTGTCCATTCTTGTCCTGCTATCATATACATATATATGTACTGTATAGTCGTAAATTTTCACGTTTTGATGATATTCAACTATTTCACAATAAATTTTAGCATTCACTAAACACGAGCTCACATGTGGTGGGCGTAGCCATTATTTTCACCATCCGTCAGTTTGCTTGAAAAATGCGAAATTTATATCCTGTGAAAATTTATGGTGATACTGTTTTTTGTATACATTTCAATTTCAAATTGGCTGAACAATGTCCTACATGACTGTCTGTTATTTACATATGCATGTATATCTCACATTTAACTTCATTCTCTTTGTTTTTTCATTATCTTTCTCTTCCTCATCATCTACAGGTGGGGTTGCACTTCTTTCTCTCTTCTCTCTACTCTTCTCTTCATCTTCCTCAAGAATGTTTCTCTTTTTCTGAGCTCCACCCTCTACTCTGGTATCCTCATCTTTGAATATATTGTCGGATACAACATGGTTTGAAAGAGGAGATAGCTCAAATTCCACATCAGGAAGAATTAGTCTGTGATGAAATAAACAATGAATTGTGTAATAATTCATTAACAAACAATTTGAAACAGTCGTTCAGCAGTGTTGTGACCAGTGGACGTATTAACAATTTTATCCTGCAAGATTTGATGAAACACTATTAGAATCTTCATTATTCAGCCATTTTGTATTGGAAACAAACAGAACTAGGTACCCAAAAAGCCACTTTTTGCTTACCTTGTCCTATACACACTGACCATTACATGTACATATATAATAGTGTTGTTTTAATTAACTATAGCTAAAACAATCTATTTTAGTAAGGCATTTTGACTTTTAGTTAACTAAACTTAATCACAGGTCTAAGGTCTACTGTAAAACTATAACTAACTAAAATGAAAATTGGCCAATAATGAGCACTTTTAGTTGGTTAAATAAAACTAAAACCCTTTTAGTAATTAAGCCTAATATTATATTCATTAATAAAACTACAGCTAGTTTGATAAACTATACATACAATAACTAAGTGGCCATTATAGCTAAACTAAAACAACACTAGTATATTTGAAAACGGTCTGTGTCTGTGTCGGTAATTGGAGACCACATTCCAACTGGACAAGACCTGTTATGATGATTTACTAGGGCTGGGAATCAGCTCAGATTATGAAATCAACTATCACTAACTTCGAATTGATTGAAAATCGATTAAAATCAGCAGAAGTAATTAGGCTAATTAATACAGGAAACTCCTCCCATTTAATGATCAATAAGGCTTCCTGTCACTTACATATTATACATTATTTATTGTCACATGATTGAAAAGTATGTCTTTTAGCATAATCATTATCCCAGACTTACAGTTATTGATAATCAGAAGATTTTTCAATATCGATTAAGACTATTTCTGATTGTCATAACACTAAAGTGACCTCACCTTTTGGTTCTGCCTGGTTTGCTTTTCTTTGAAGATTGTAATGAATCTCTTGTTAAACCTCTTTTTTTGGTTACTGGACTTGTCACATGACCACTAATCACACGCACAGGAGACGGTAGATTGTAAACATCCTGTGTAGTCCTAAATATACATGTAGTTATCATATTAGAACAACCCAATAATCTATTATATGTTTAAGATGCAAAGTGGATTGCATAAGACTTATGCAGAGTTTTTGATATGTTTTAAAGCATGTGGGCCAAATTGACTCAAGAATGGTTAATTATGCTCCATTGGGAATACATCTTGAGCCAATTAACAGAGTTAATGCTGTTAGTGACAATACAATCTTAATTAACTGCACCATCTGGCCCAAAGAAAGAACTTTTGTAGTGCCAAATAAGCTCTTTGCATCATATGAGCTTATCAAAAACACTGAAGGTGTTATTATGATGTATAATACAGGCATGAGAGAATTAAAAACAAAGGAAAACTGGAAAAGTCAGGAATCCGATTAGGGATTGAACTCAGGACCTTCTGACAGTCAGGCACTCTTACCATCTGAGTCCCTGGAGCCTTTGATGCCAGAGGAGTGTAGGATTGTATTAAGTTTCAAACCTACATAGCTGTTTCTAATTCTCTCGGGTTCCTGATTTTCACTTTTCTTTTGTTTCCAATTTTCTCATACCTGCATATCATAATATGTATGTCACATACCTTTGTTTCTTTGATGAAGGTAGGTTATTATAAAGAGGAGATTTGTCTCCAGTGGGACTAACAGTTACAGAACTCAACCATCTTTTTCTACAAGTTGGAACATATTATGATAAGTACATTGGAGTACATGACTATATGTATAGTGAAGTACATTAAGTATAGTCTGTTCCCATTCACGATGATCTCATAATTATGATGTGATGACCTTATATGTAATATAGTGTATAGTTTAATGTCATAAGGTTAATACATGATTATATTGTAACTCAATAATGAAGCAATGGATTGAAATTTGATGTACAAAAAATGAACGGGAAGGATAATTATTAAATAATGGTAAAAAGATTATTGGTAAAACTAAAATTAGAACATTTTTTTGAGATCATTGTGAGAGACCTTTAGCTTACTTAGTACATGCAGGTACATGTGCCACAGTGTTCATAAATCTTGCTAGTCCAGTTTAATATACAAGTAAACCATGTATGGGAATAATGGCACAGTACCAAAGCTTTGTCTAAAATACATGTACATGTATGTTAACCAAATGTACAGTGTCAGTATACATGTGACTGTGGATAACAACTTTGGATAATAATTAAATACTTACATGTATAATTATACATGTACAGTATCAGTGTACATGTGACTGTGGATAACAACTTTGGATAATAATTAAATATCTTACATGTATATACATGTACATGTGACTGTGGATAACACTTTTAGATAATAATTACATGTATATACATGTGACTGTGGATAACACCTTTGGATAATAATTAAATACTTACATGTACATGTACGTACATTAAACTATCAAAAGAAGACAACATAATTAGGTTTCTATATAGACAAATATAGCAATTAACTCTTCCTGGATACCAAATAGATGGTAAACATTTGTTATTATTATCTACCCTATTCTCATATTCTCATGCTAAGTCACGTTATAGTTGACTGATCAATAATCATACCTTTTCTGTTTCAAGGCTGACACTACTACATTCTTGTCACAAGGATCAAAAGGAATGTTCATACTATCATCATGAGAAGAGGGTGGAGACCTGAGTACAAAGTAAGTAGACATTAAACTAAATTATATCAAATGTATATGTAGTCTATGTACATGTACACTAAATCAAAGTATATACATGTACATGTAGTCAAAGTGTGTACATGTACTTCAACCAATCACATGTACATGAAACCAAGTACATGTACACAAAATCAAGTATGTGTACCTATAAAACTAAATTATGTTAATGTACATGTAGTCAAAGTACTTCAACCAACCACATGTACATGAAACCAAGTACATGTACACAAAATCAAGTACATGTAGCTAATTATGCAAATGTACATGTAGTCAAAGTACTTCAACCAACCACATGTACACTACATCAAAGTATGTACATGCAACCAAATGTAATTGAAACAAGTACACATGTACATGTACACTAAATCCAAGTACATGTACATGTACATGTACATGTACATCAAACTACATACATGTGTATAATATAAGCACCATCAAACTATACACTGTACCTGCAATCTGAATGTGAGAAGGAATAGAATCTACACATACATGTATGTGTACATGTACATGTATGTTACACAAAATGCCACGTAGGCACTTTTCACTTTCAATTTGGTAATATAATTAAATAACATACCTAACTTTAGAATTCTTTTTTTCTGGTTCTGAGAGTTTTACAATCACTGGACTAACATGGCTGGTATTAGTATGTAATGGACTACCTCTTGCAGCTAACTGAACAAGACTAGATCTGTTAGAAAGAGGACTACGTCCATTGTTGTTCAATGTTTGTTTCACAAGTGAAGTCATGACCAGTGAATGCTGTCTACCAGCTCGTGTTAAAGGAAAAGATCCATTTGGACTCATGGGCAACCTAGATTAATGTAAGGTAGTTATGTATTAATTGATACAAAATACACATGTAATATCGTACATTAGCCACATATCCAGGCTCTTAAGATGGAGGAGAAAAAAAGCCTGGATTCAACTGTTTGCGTATCCGGTAGTTAATTAAATAAAAGTGTCCATTATTGGCCAATTTTCATTTTAGTTAGCTATAGTTATTGCGTAGACTTGTAATTTAGTTATAGTTTAATTAACTAAAAGTCACAATGTCTTACTAAAAGGGGTTATAGTTTAGTTATAGTTAACTAAAACAACACTAAATTATCATCATATCATTCCAAACCAGGAACAGATCGAGGGCGTGTCATTTTGTGCTCTTTAGTGAACATGTGATAATGTTTGCAGCACATGCATAATTTTAACATCATTACCTGTTTGGTTCTAAAGTTGGTGTCAGAGGACGTTTATATCCAATGAAGTCTTTTCGCGGAGAAGGCTCTCCGATGCACATGTGATCAAGAACTGCAGGGTTCTGACGTGACATGTGATAGTCACCCAGACGATGATTGTTATATGGAGATGTGAGTACAGAAGGAGAGATTCTGGAAACACTGGAACGATTAAAAAGAGGAGATCGAGTAGCACTGTAATAAAATAACAAGAAAAACTGTTAAATCACATTGAGCTCAGTCCTATACCACTCCCAAATGGTATGGGAACCCGTCCACTAGAAATATTATTGTAATTTGACAGCAGTCTCCTCATTTGCTCTTCCATACAGACATGGGTACACGAGACAACTGTCTATATAAATATGTGTAAATGTCTATATAATGTCTTGTGTAGGGGAGAGGACCTGGTAACCTGAGGCTAGTGTCTTCTATGCATGTACATGTAGATTAATGTATGGAGAGGGTGTGGTTACACAAGACTCATGTACATGTAGATTAATGTATGGAGAGGGTGTGGTTACATGAGATCCATGTACGTGTGGAGTAATGTATGGAGAGGGTGTGGTTACACAAGACTCATGTACATGTACATGTAGATTAATGTAGGGAGAGGGTGTGGTTACACAAGACTCATGTACATGTAGATTAATGTATGAAGAGGGTATGGTTACATGAGACTCATGTACATGTAGATTAATGTATGGAGAGGGTGTGGTTACACGAGACTCATGTACATGTAGATTAATGTATGGAGAGGGTGTGGTTACACGAGACTCATGTACATGTAGATTAATGTATGGAGAGGGTGTGGTTACACGAGACTCATGTACATGTAGATTAATGTATGGAGAGGGTGTGGTTACACGAGACTTGTGTACATGTATGAGTAGATTAATGTATGGAGAGGGTGTGGTTACATGAGACTCATGTACATGTAGATTAATGTATGGAGAGGGTGTGATTAATCACATGATACATGTACATGTCCATAAATGTGTAACTTCATGTTAGGAAGAGGTCTATCTACATGCACTATGTGTAGAATTACTTACATAGTCATGAAGTTGACATATGTTTGGTTGAAATACGTACATGTAGTATCACATGCACTTAACACATATTGTTGTTACTACATACATAGTTTTCTGTGTAGCTCAATAAAAACATTATATTGGACAAACATGTGTAGCAACATTGTAATGATAATGACTGCATAGTTCAAGAGTCTAAAATAATTTCAGAAAATCGTCCATTTGGAAATCAAAACTAGAATTTTGAGCTCAAAGTGAAAAAAAGGCCATTTGTTAATACTTACATGAAAATAGGGCTGGGAATCAACTGAGATTCTGAACTCTAACTTCAAATTGATTGATAATCGATTAAAATCAGCGGAAGTAATTAGCCCAATTAAGTAAATTAATGCAGGAAACTCCTCCCATTTGATGATCAAAAAGGCTTCCCGTCACTTACAATATTTGCTGTTGCATGGTTGAAACCAATTATTTCTTATTTTCAATTTAGTCATCCACAATCGTAATTCATCTTACAGACATTATACTAATGTCTGTTCACATTCACGATGACCTCAAAATTACATGTAGTATGTGCTGACGTAATATGTAATATAGTATATAGTTTAATGTCATAAGGTTAATAGATTATACTGTAACTCAATAATGAAGTAATGGATTTAAATTTGACATACACAGGAAGGATAATTACATATATATGAAAATGGTGCAGGAAAAAAGATTGTTGGTCATTCCAAACTAAATTTATGAACATTTTCCTGAGGTCATGGTGAATGTGAATGACCTTTATATTATTGTTTAGTCACTTAGGTCATAGATACATGAAAGTGAGGGATTGGATCATGTACAAGTTATATTAGCTTCTTGTGGTGTAGTGAAGATTTACATTTGCTTACTTGGACAGTAATTGCTAACACTACTGACTCAGTAGTGCTCTCCAAATAGAACAGTTACTTTACTTAGTGTTATTATAAGTCATTTAAATAATACATATGTTCACAGAAGCTCTAAAGTGTAATGTTACAATCATGGTAATATTTATGTAGTGAAACTATATTGAGCTTCCATTTCTAACCTATTCCCTTATGTATCTATGCCTTGGTGTCAACAATACACAGATGAAGACATTTAGAGTGGAAATGTTCCTATACATGACGACAACTATAGATTAGGCCATAGGTCACACTCATTGTGTGTGGCTGATTTTTTTTCACAGATATATCTGTTTTTTTTACTATAATTATATATAATTATATATACAATTATATAATATATAATTATGATTGAAAAATTAATCAGCTACAACTAAATTCAAGGATTTGAACTACTGTGGCAAGAAAAATGTGTCACATACATAGGTATAGATAAACCACACAATAATTGATACCATAACTCCACTCACCTAAAACTAAGTCGAGCTTTCACATCTTGCATGGTAGCCATAGATTTTGGGGTCTTTGGTTGACCCCTACTAGCTGAAGAACTCTGTTTACCCACATTAGTGAACATCTTTTTTAAAACTATAGACAAAGAAATAGATGATTCGACGTAAATATGACGTTAACTCGCTGTTTAGTCCCTTATATAGAAGTTCCCCTTTCCTTTACGTTTCAACAACAACCATGTGCACTACTAAACGTTTTGAACTGAAATTTCCAGAAAGGGGCAGTTCTTGCTGAATGTACCGCCCCCGCCAATAATTTCAAAAAGCGCGCATAATTATATTATTAATTAATTATGGGAGGTTGGTCACACCCATATAATTATTGCCATGTTGCCATGCATTTTCAAACATACTTTTGTTTACATAAATTCTCAAAGAAAGCCTCCAGATAACATAGAACACAAAGTACAGAACTGATATAGTAAATAATGAAAGTGTGTGCACGTTTTAATAGTACAATCTAAAGTTTTTTAATAGAATAAAATGGAAAGATATGAGAGTATTACATGTAGAGTCTACTGTGGTTTGGTGGTCTTCTTTGTTAGCAAACTCTTGTGGATGTGTGGTAGTACACCTCCTCCTGCGATTGTTGCTTTAATAAGAGAATCTAATTCTTCATCTCCTCTGATGGCCAATTGTAAATGGCGGGGAGTTATACGTTTTACTTTTAGATCTTTGCTACAGTTTCCTGCCAACTCAAGAACTTCAGCAGTGAGATACTCTAAGATTGCAGCACTGTAGACTGCAGCAGTAGCACCAACACGGCCATGGCTTGTAGTGCGCTTTTTCAAATGCCTGTGAATACGACCAACAGGAAATTGTAACCCAGCACGAGCTGATCTAGAAATTGCTTTAGCCTTGACCTTGGCATCTTTACCTGCTTTACCTCCTGGCATCTTTCAAGTTTTTATACTCAACAAAAACACTTCTCGCCTTCCCCTTCAAATTGGCGCTTACTTATTCTCCTCCTAACTCACTAAACATTCAATTAAATTCTGCGCATGCTCAGAATTGCGTCATACATACGTTGTGGTTTTGTTTGGAGGTGACGCTTTAGTACCTTCTTCAAAAATAAGGTAAGAAGAGTATTAATAATAGTCCACCCCTCTTAACTACCTCATTTCAACTGTAGGCGATACAATGGAGCCATTAAAAGAATTCAGTTCGACAAAGTTAACTCTTTATAATTGTGTCATCCCTGAAGATAGATTAAGAAATACGCCCTCATCTAAGGATGGCATGTGTCATGATACAGAAATTGACCTACGGATGAAAGGTTGTGAATGTATTCAATCAGCAGGACTTCTACTGAAACTACCACAAGTATGTAACTGTAAAAAGCTTATATTCACCAACATGGGCATTAATTGGAATAGTTATTACCATGTGAGACTATTATCCTTATACTGTTCTCTGTTTATTTCACAGGCTGCCATGGCTACTGCACAAGTTCTATTTCATCGTTTTTATTACGCTAAATCATTTGTAAAATTCAACTTTTATGTAAGTCCATTTTGTGTGAATGCAAATTACTACTATCATGACATAAGGTGGTTGATTAATAGATTCAAAAAATAGCTCCATATACATGTCAGGTATTTAGTTTTCTACTTTAAAAAGGATCTGTACTAATTTTGATTAAATTAATTAACTTTAAACACTTGATATTTGGCCATTTTGCTTAGGCAGTCAGCTTAATGTAGTATCTAAGAAATAGTGACTATTAATCCACCAAGAAACCTGATTTAGTTTGTCTTCCTTTACAAAATGGCTGAATAGTAGTTTGAAGGCATTTGATTGAAATTATTAATTTACATGTACATGAGATGTTTGATTTGGACCCTGCCAGCTGGGCTGCTTGGTTGGTAAGAGCATCTATCTGGAGTGCAGAGTGTCGTAGGTTCAAATCCCACCTGAGGCAACTCATTTTCATTGCCTCAGGTCTTTCTTTCCATCTCAAGTGTTATGATGTGTACAAAGTTTTGTATCCATAATGATTTTGATGTTGTCTTCATATGATTCTGTAGAGTAGTTTTCATGTTTTTGTTCTGCTTTTAGTATACAGCAATGGCTTGTCTATTCCTTGCTGCTAAAATAGAGGAAAATAATAAAAGACTAAGAGATGTTTTGAATGTTTTTCATCACTTAAGACAAAAAAGGAAGGGCAGGTATGTATCTAGGACTAATAATATGAGTATCACAGTCTATGATCACATATGAACTCCATTTTGATACCATCAAACAGCTTTACTATCTTGTTGAATAAAGTTGTGTTTACAGAACCTGTACCTAGTTCTAAATGATTACAGTAAACCCTCCACAAGTGGGCGAGTGTTAATTAGTCAACTCGTTTACAATGAATGTACTAGGGCTGGGAAAAAGGTTCGAATATTCGAACCTTCGTTCATTTACTGCGCATTCGAAGCTAAATTTCTCCTTCGAAGCTTTGCTGCCACGCCCACTTCAGTATTTGCACATGCACACTTCTGCAATCTAAATGTGTGGTGGGTGTGTCAGAAAAGTTGAGGGCTTGAGGCTGTGTTGGCTGTTTCTGCCTATTTTTTCAGTCAAGCGATGCTGTAAGACTAGTACTTATTATAAAGCAATAATCCAGCTTTGGAGGCATTATATTGCCAAAGAAGGTAAGAGCAACATTGATAATAACATGTGCGAACCTTCGAAGGTTCGTTCATTTTTGCTGATGAAGCTTCGAAGGTTGTTTTTCTACCTTCGTCCCAGCCCTAGAATGTACTTACCACGAGGAAATAGCTGGTGAATTACATGTGGCTTATCAAAAAGGAACCCACAATAACTTTAAATCAGAACCATCGCCAGGGCGTCAGGGTTGGGGCTGATTACAAAGACATGATTAAGATTACGATTACACCATGATTACTGAGACTGATTATGATTACAATTACGGTCAAAAAATGCTGATTATGATTATGATTACAAAACCATGATTAGGATTAGGATTACAATTACATACATTTTTTTTTCTTGGAAACAGGAAATGAACAATAACTATTACATTTTAACTATTATATCTTATGATTTATGAACAATAACTATTACACCTAATGAACATCAACTTTTCAAAAAGTTCATCATGGAGAAGGCACCTTTCAGGTCTAAAGATTTTTCCAGCAATGGAAAAAAGTCGCTCAACTGTAATCAGACGATTACATATGATTACAGAGCATGATTACGATTACATAAAATTTTGAAGGTGTGATTACGATTAGGATTACACAATCGTAATCGGCTCCAAGCCTGCAGGGCGTCACCTCCAATTAATGGGGAGATAAGTGGATTTCTTTATCTTGTGTTTAATCCCAAATCATTTTTTGATAAACTCTAAACACTAGGATCAAGTGTTTGTCCCTAGGTAGAATTAAGTAACATTTTATATATGAAGAACTGGTACTGGGTCTGTATACACTACCTTTATGTTTACTGTTATCAAGAAATTTAATATTTTTTTATAGTGTTGATGGAAGTATTTGGCTTGTGAGCCATAGATTGTGATAACGCATATTAATTAGTATTTGGCTATTCTTTGTTACAATACTTATAATCTACATGTTCGTGTATTGTAAAATGTAGTATTTTATATGTTGTCATGGTAACCAATAGTTGTTCACTGTTTGTGTTATATTTCTTGGCAATGCTCTTATTCCCTCTTCATTGCTGCCAATAGTCACATTCAGCCATCGCTAGGAATGGCTTCTGTGGCGGCAGCTCTTCTTGACCCGGTAAGTGTCCATTGTGTGTGATAAATTATACTTGTTTGCAATTACTTTCGATTCTGAATGAAAGAACTACATCCTCTGGATAAGTGTGTGTGTCACTGTTTTACTTATTTTACAATTGTTGGACATACTGAAGGTGTGTTTATTATTTTCTGTAATGTGTGTGTATTTGTGTTAGTACCTGTGGAATGTACAGTACATTTAGTCAGTACACACACATACACATATGTATATGCACTGCAGTGTTTGTCGGCTAAAGTTCTGGGAATATGGACTTTCTTTCCATTGTGCAAAGCAGCACTGGATATTCTCACAGATAATTCAAGTTTCTGAATGTCTTCATCTAACCCTCTCATGGATTCTCCACATTTCTATAATATTCATCACCATTATTTGTGATCAACAAATGTCTTTTTATTTTTGCTGCCTCCATTTTTCTCTCAAAGACTTATGAAACTCAAGACCACTGGTGGATTGATTGAACAAGTTGGATATCTCATTTGTATTCCATCACAACTGGACTGAAGTGATGAATGTAACAGAATACTTGTACATATATGTACATACAATTATACATATGTAATTAGTACTACATGTACATGTGCATTTGATAATGTACAGTACATGTACCTACATGTATTTCGAACATCCTAGAAAAATCTTCAACACGTCTGGATTTTTCTTGGACCTTTCGTATATGTTTCGTTTTCGTGATACAAACTATACATCATATCTCATGCTGCTCTCTGTAAAGCATGATAACGAATTCCTGTTGAATGACCAAGATCAGTCAGCCATGTTGAATTGAAGTTTATGTTTAGTTTAAACGATTCTTGTACACATGTATCAATGGCAGACGACCTGCCTTTGCTTCATTATGTGTGAATATAATACATGTATTACAATGTAGCAGTACTATTGTATATTACAGAACACAAGCTACATGTAAAGTGTGGACTGCATAAAAGGCCTTTACTTAGAATTTAAGAAGAGGAGGATAGCCAAATATTCTTTGTTGTTAGACATGGATTATCTTGTAGCCTCATCCATCCCTGCCTCCTCTCTTCTCTCTCTCTCTCTCTCTCTCTCTCTCTCTCTCTCTCTCTCTCTTTCTCTCTCTCTCTCTCTCTCTCTCTCTCTCCAGTTCAATTGTACCAATGGATTATGTTGGTGAAGAATATTACAGAATGAGAAACACAGTTAATAAATATGAAAGATATGTTCTCAAAGTCAGTAAAATCTTATTATTACTAGTACATTATATGATAATTATACATTACATATAGGAACTTGGATTTTGTGTACACGTTCAACACCCACACAAAGTGAGTAGTAATGTGACTGGATGAGTAAAAGGGTCTTTTGAAAATAATAATTTTTGCAAAACCTTAACTTTACATGTACATGTACATGTAACTACTAAATTATAATCACTGAAGCTGAAAGAGGAAAGTGAAACATGCTGGTAGTCACTGGGATACAAACCCAGGGCCACTGACTTCAGCCACCAGTGCTTTTACCAGTGAGCTAAAACAACCATCACAATCCTCTATGTATATTCCACAAGTGGTACTGAATGCTTTTCTATAAGAACACAACTAGATTAGATATCTTGAAGGAACAATAGTTCCTTTTCCTGGATACCAAATTTAGTTGGCCTGTACAAAATGCTCAAATAGTGAGTTTAAAGGTGGGCGTTCATTTATCCTTTTTTAATCCACAGTTACATACAATGTACATACATGTAGTATTATGTACATGTACATGTAACATGCAGTAATGTTTGTACACATGTACATGTATGTCTTTTTTTAGCTTGTTATCACTTGTTTACAATTACTGGAACTAGAAAAGAATAAGCCTTTAGTCCAGATGGCATGGTGAGATATTTACTATTCTCTTCAGATGTAAATATATCTTCACTGTTACCATAGGAACCTAATGAATGATGGTTTGAGAACTAATATTTTTGTACGATTTCGAATAGAGACTGTAGCATGTGCTTGTATATTCCTTGCTGCAAGACAACTTCAGGTTTATAAAACAATGTAAGTCTGTAGTGATATTATATTACATCTATGCATTATGTTAGATTCCTCTTCCTCAAAACCCCTCATGGTGGAAGTTATTTGATGTACATCTCAAAGACATGAAGGTCAGAATAAACTTGTTCACTGTACTGTTAGGATAGTATGTTGTGTGATGGTACCAGTGTTTTGCCCATATTGGTCGGCACTGGTCAGGAATAACCACCACTCATGAATTAACCCTTTCCCGACTATAGGCGTTTTCGTTATTAACCCAAATTTAATTAAGAAATTTGTGTGGGCGGAGCGCTTAATATTTATATAACATTTTCAGCACTAACTCTCATATTTTATAAGACTCAACATTCTGATTTACTTTGTGGAAAGAAGAGTCTTTAACAAACTCATTGATGTAAAATTTATACTTCGCTATCAGCAGGAAGAGAGAAAGGCGAACGTTTGTATGTATAGTAATCGACGCCCACTTTTTGTATAGTCTGTATAACGCCTCAATTTTAAGCAACCATGACTTTTAACTCACTTAGTTATACAGAAGACCTTCTAAGAAAGCCATTGATACCAAAAACATCCTTCGTTAGCTGCAGGAAAGCAGCAAGACGAGTGTTGGAATCAGTAGTAGTCAGCGGCGACGCCCATACTTAGCGTATTTATCACTTTTGTTTAGCCTGGAATTTGATGTTTTCCCTAAATTCAACTAACTAAATGTCTTCTTCGTAGTGTGGGCTTGTTAGTTTCTTCTATACTTAAAGATTTTATCATATATTTGCCTTTTGGTAACAATGACGCGTTAACGCGTCATTGGTCAGGTAGCGCAAATTAGATAATGACGTGTTAAAGCGTCATTGGTCGGGAAAGGGTTAAGTATATACTGGATAAACAGCACTAAATGCAATGTAGAATCCAACCACCACTCTAAATATCCTGGGCAGAACGCTATTCCATAGTATGTGTGGTTTCTCAGAACCAATAAGTACACTGTTGAATAATGTGTTTAATAAGTTACATATACATGTAGTTATTGCTGTAGACATGTAATTTTGTTAACTGACTCTAACAGTGCCTCACTGATTGGGCACAGGTTTTAAAAATAGTGTTCTCATATTATAGCTTGTCGGTATTGAGTTGTTAGCTCTGTACAAGAGACCTATGAAGACCTTAGATGAACTAGAAAAGCAAGTAGAGATCTTGAAGGAAAACTTGATGGTTAGTATGACATACACATATAATATATACATGTATATTATATGGTAACTCGTGTTGTAATTGTGCAGGGTTTGATACACGATAGTTTTATGTGGGCATGTGGGGTGGGGTCTTGGGTATGCTCCCTCTTTTAAAATGTAGGCCCTGCTTCTTGTAGGTGATGATGTTGTTATTTAAAAAGTGTCAATGATGAATTTTGGGAATCACAGTGTACCCCCTGTATGAAACCATCTTATATACTGTGTTTTCTTATGCTTAGACTCAAAAGAAAGTTGAAGTTAAAGAAATTACATTAAACAGTAGAACTGAAGGTGACACTCCTCCTTCTCAAAATGGTACATCCATTAATATAATTTACAGCTAGATGTACTTTGTTTCATTATGCAACTTGTTGTCTTCTTTTTAGCATCTCCCAGTAGCCAATCTCCTTCATTACTATCTGTTCAAAGTAATAAATTAAGTGGAGTCAGTCCTGGTTCAAAGTGAGTATTGACGTTACATTGTATATACATGTAATATAGTGGAACCTCTCTATTTCAACCCCTATACTAAGGGCACTTTAAATATTCCAAATTGTGTTTTTATACATGTCAGATTTGTGTAATATAAATTCACCCTAACTTAAAAACAACACTCTGATCAGGACATCCCAGTGGTGTCCGAAATAGAGGAACTTCATTTTACTCGGATTGTAACTCCAAACTTGTATAATTTTCTTCACCGTGACACTAATATGTATATTTTTAGTTGCTTACAAGTTCCATAGTAAATAAGGCATTCTATATTATACACATACTGAATGATTGTCATAGTAAGTAGGCATTAATTCTCCAAATACACCATGTACATGTACATGTAGTTTATTAGAAATAAAAACCAATTATATTCAGCTATCTGGTATAATAGTAAATATGTATGAAACAGGGTTTTAGCCAAAGGGGCAAAGGGGGTGGCCCTCCCTCCTTTCCATGTCTCAATTCCTTTGATGTGGTTATCGTTTGATATTGCCATCCTCCCTCTGAGTTCTGGCTAAAACCTTGGTATGTAAAGTTAATTACTTAATGTACATAGTAAAAATGTTAAACACTATACAGTGTACTTATGTTTGTGATTTCATTCACAGGCCAGGTGTTAGTCCATTAGTTGATAGTGTTCAGAAAAGTTCACAAAAAGAAGAAAAATCATCATTGGAAACAGAAGAGCGGTCACCAGTGAATGGACACAAAAGAGATCGATCACACAGTGGAACGCCTCCTATTTCTGAAAAAAGACCTAAATTATTGTCAGTAGATTCTCGTGGTAGCCAAAAACATCATAAAAGTCCAAGACGAAGAACTCCTGAGGCTTATAAACCTATCATTAGTCCAATTAAAATAAGTTCTGATAGTCACAGTGATGAGTCTTCGTCACCGCCAATTGATGATCTACGTCTTAGTAATGGTATACAATCTCATTATTCTGTAGATAGAACTTACGATGTAGAACTTTCACATGAAAGTAGAAGACATCGACACAAACATAGATCATCAGAAAAACATCGTCATCATCACAATAGAGACAGAAGCCGAAGTCGTGAGCGAGTACGTGATCATAAGCATAGTAGACACCATCGTCAAGAGAGAAGCTATCACAGGGAAGTCACACGAAATATTTCTTTGACAAGTAAAAGTCGAGAGAAGGAAAAGGATTATGCAAGATTACGTAAAGCTGATTCTTATTACAGATGATGCAGTTCTCGTCGACACATAATTCATTATTATTTATTATTATTATTAATTTTGAATGTACACTTGTACTCTGTATTTATTGATGTGATTTGTATTAGTGAGTTGTATTTAGTAAAGTGCTCACATTTCTAAGAACCGGCAATGTCTAACCAAAGTTAGGATAGTAAATTGAACTCGGGTGATAGTTTTCATTGTCAAGTTAGAGTCAATTTGAATTGTTGTTATTAGGCTAGACCAACAACCTGTTTTTGGTTCTCCAGGAATTTTGCTGAACTGGAAATGGTTAATACTAGCTGTGAAGGCTGACCAGTGGTTAGTCTCATACCCAGACTAGTCTGAGCCAATGACACTGGATTCAATATTCATTTATCAAGGTCATCCATTTCCCATAAATTAAACCCCACCCCTATTGAACTAGATGGATAGTAGATCTAGTCAATATAAAGAAAAGGATTATTGGAACAGACGATATGATGAAGAAGAGTCTTATGAGTGGTTTCAAGATCTTCATGGGTTTCAGTCACTGTTACTACCTCTTCTCTCACTTACAGATCAGATACTAGTATTAGGATGTGGAAACAGCAACTTGAGTAAGAATGGCAGTTGTAATCTCATGAAGCCAGATCCAACCTACTACGAAGACATAGTAGGTTGGGTCTGGCTGTTTCGGTGAAAATCCCCGATCGATTAGTCTTCTATGCGAAGGGTGTGTCTATGCCAGACTAGACCATAGTTGCGACTTATCTTCATTACCTGATCAATACATAATAATTAAGTTCTTAAATATAATATAATATATACACACAAATATTTACATAGACATATATGTATGCTTGCCGGATTAATATGTGTGTACTACTGTTGTTTTATTTAACTCATTTTAGTAAGGCATTATGACTTTTAGTTCGTATAATTATCATGACCTCAGAAAAATATTCAGAACTCCAACTGTCTTTAACCTGTACCATTTTCATGTAATTATCCTCCCTGTTCTTTTTTGTGTATCTAAAATTTCAATCTACTGCTTCATTATTGAGTTACAGTATAATCATGTATTAATCTTAAACTATACACTATATTACATATAAAGTCATTACATCCTAATTTTGAGACCATGAATGTGAACAGTTAATATACACACAGGTGAAAACTTGTATCAACTCGGATATCATCACATAACAAACATTGACTTCTCAGAGACAGTAGTCTACAAAATGTCTCAAAAGACAAATCACATGAAGAACATGACATGGATTGTGATGGATATTCGGAACCTCCAGTTTCGGAATGAGACTTTTGATACAATAATTGACAAGGGAACAATTGATTCATTAATGGTGGACCAGGGTAGTCCTTGGGAGCCAAAAAAAGAGGTGCGATTGACTGTTGAAAAGGTGTTTCATGAGGTAGGTGTGTCTAGGTGCTCATTTTTTCTGCATTCTAATTTCAACAGATTTTCATGTTTTTTTTTAGGTTTCTAGAGTTCTGAAATCACAAGGTAATTTTGTTTCAATAACATTCTCACAACCACATTTTCGAGGTCACATGATAGCCCAAGAACAATTTGATTGGTCAGTGAAACATTCAGTATTTGGAACAGAATTTCATTATTTCTTCTATGAAGCTGTTAAGGGTCAAACATTAACAGATGGTTTGGATTATAGCTTTTTAAATTTATATAATAAGAGTACTATAGAGAAGAATAGTGTATCAATAGAGGAATCAGATGAATCGTATCTATTAAATATTGATGTTTGATTTGTGGAGAATAGAAGAATAGAGGAATAGAGGAATCGGATGAATCATATCTATATTTGATTTGAATCAATAAGGAATCAGATGAATCATATCTATTAAATATTGATATTTAATTTGATATTTGATTTGATATTTGAGTAATCTCTATTCCAGACAAGATGAAAATCATATTTATTTGGTAAAATAGGCTGAAAAAAATAAGTATTAAAACTACATGTGTGGTCTTGAATTATTTATATGTCATTATTTTATTTTCAAAATGATATCTGATTCATGTTTTTGTTGATAATTCAATACTACTTAAAAGTTAAATATAAGTAGAAGTTAATCTTCAACATTCAGTTGGTATCAATTTTCGCAAAGCTTGGCTTCAAGTGTGGTTTTGACCATGCCACAACAATCTTCCTCTTGCCAGTATATGGCTAGAAAGAGAAATTCAATAATCCCAAGTCCCACAACCCACCCACTATTTATAGTAACAAAACAGCATACAATTCTTAACATGTTGACTGCCTAGAATGTATGATGTTATATAATGACTCTACATGAAGAAGCAGCCCTCATTGATACTAACAATTAACAACAATTTTAGGTAGAGAGGAAGAGGGAAAGTGAGTGGGAGAGACAGAGAGACAAGAGAGAGGAAGAGGGAAAAGGGGTGAGACAAAGAGAGGGAGAGATGAGAGAGACGAGAGAAAGAGAGGAAAGTAGTCGAGATACTGTGTCATGGGTAGAACAGTTTGGGTGATCGAATAAGGTTATGTAGTGAGAAATAAATGTATGAAATTAAAATACACTGTTACTTGTATATATTGCTTATCAAATCTGTTTACCAGGCTCAATGGTTATATAGACATAATAATTATAATGATATTCCATATAAGATGATTGTGATAACATTTCTTACTCATCCCCACTAGTACTGTTTAATAAACCCCAGTATTTCAAAGTGGAATTTTCAACCATCTCTCGTACAAAAAGATCTTACTTGTCTTCCATGAGAAATTCTGAAGTTGTCAATCATTATTATATCACCTTTTTGCCAGCGTTCAAAGATCATGTTTTTGTACAGTACATTTCTCACATGTGAAACATATTTCTGTGGAATCTGAGTACCATCTCCGAAACAAGTATGCATGGCAAGATTGTTGGGACCTAATGGACAATGGACTAAATAGTAAATATATATACCCATAAATCTCCTTTTATCCTTTATTAATTGTATTCGTATTTGTATTTTGAACATTTTAAAGTATTTGATTCCATGACTCCATGTCTGAATTCAATACATGCTCTATTGACCAGTTAAACAATAACAAATGATCATACAAATGGATGGATGGATGGATGGATGGATGGATGGATGGATGGAAGGATGGATGGATGGATGGATGGATGGATGAATGGATGGAAGGATGGAAGGATGGATGGATGGATGGATGGACGGATGGATGGATGGATGGATGGATGGATGAATGGATGGGTAGGATGGGTGGGTGGATGGATGGATGAATGGATAGATGGATGAATGGATGGATGAATGGATGGATGGATGGATGGATGGATGAATGGATGAATGGATGGATGGGTGGAAAAATGGGTGGAATGAGTGAAGGTAACAACTCAACCTTTGAGAAGAAGGAAAGTCATTTGTACAATCCACATAATCCAGGAGAAGAAGAAATAGTACAGCGATCCAAGTCTCTTATAAATATGGCTGAATTCCTCATACATCATGGAATAATGAAACACCTAGAAATGTAAAATTGTGTAGATGTCATCATTTGTATGGAAGATTTAGTTTTAGTTAAAATATATAAAACTCACAAATGCCTAGTACTGCCAACGTTTAGTTAGTTAACTAAAACAATACTAGAGTCTGTTCGCATTCATTATGACCTCAAAATTAGAATGTTATATGTATTACAGTGTATAGTTTAATATGTCATAAGGTTATAATGTAGCTCAAGCAATGGATTGAAATTTGACATACACTAAAAAAGAATGGGAAGGATAATTATATGAAAATGGTGGGAGTAAAAAGATTGTTCCATTATCATTCCAAACTAAAGTTATTAACATTTTTCTGAGGTTATGGTGACTCTAAACACATCCTTTAGCTAGAACAGAATGATGATCAATACACTTTGTCTCTTGTGTGTGAACATGACTTACTGCCAGATGGTTGAACCATATCTTGTCTCCTGTTTGAGGGTGTATTTCCACAGCAGCTGCCTTGCTTGAAATGCAAACATCATCATTTTTCTGTTAAAAAGAGGCAAATTTTGTAGTGAAATAAAATCATGACTGTATATAGTAAATTTTAATGTACAGTCTCCGGAGTTTGTAAGTAAGAACAATGGGGTTCAAAGTTGGTGCAGGGTGTTAGTCGTTTCTCCCCTGGCATTGCTGATGGCGAAGCAAGTTTGATATCTGCTGCCTCTTCCCTGTATACATGTATCAATTATATTTCTCAGAAAAGTAGATTCTGGACACAAATTCTGTGAGTGTGCGGGAGAAGTTTGCTCATGCTTTGCAATTTTTTCCAGGCTCTTTTTCCCTTCCTCCCTGCCCATGCATCCATGAGAGCCTGTGGACGGGGCAAGGTAGATCAGTGAAATCCCATGTCAGCTTTGCATCACATCACCAGCTGAACATCTCATGTAACAATTAGCATTACCTTCCAAGTGGAGTTCAAATTTGTTGTTTTCAACTCTCTCTCTACTTTACTTTTATCTTCAGTATCAAACAAATCCTTCCATCCTTTCATTAACAAAGGTTCAGAGAAAAGAGGTTTCTTCTTAGGATAATTACGAATATACATTACCTACAGTAATGACAGTAGTAGATACCAGGATAATAATGTGAAATGGTGAAGATAAAAAGATCAAAAGATTGTTGGTTATTCTAAACTAAAATTATGAACATTTTTTTGAGGTCATGGTGAACATGAATGGACCATTATAAAGGTCATTCAATCATACTAAAATAACGCTGGAGTCTGTGATGACCTCAAAATTAATATGTGATTACTTCATATGTAATATAGTGTATAGTTTAATGTCATAAGGTTAATATATGATTATACTGTAACTGTATTTAATAATATTGTATAGTCATAATGTTAATAGTACTGTCAATGATCATGGATAACCACTAAATGGATCTAGTGAATGATGGATGACCTTTAATTGGGATCTAGGTATTGACATTTTGACATACATACATGTATAGGGATTTGCCCAGGAAATGTGGTTGATTATCGCTGTTTTATATATTCACTAGTAGTTACTGCTGGGTGAGTGCTGGACATTTCATTGGACTGACTGGTTGGTAATAGACACATCTTTGCATATTGTATTATATATTCATACATTGCATTCACTATTGGTTACTGCTGGTCAGTTAGTGCTGACTATTTTATTGGGCTGATGGTTGGTACTAAACACATCTCTGCATATTGTATCATATATTCATTCACTATTGGTTACTGCTGGTCAGTGCTGACTATTTTATTGGACTGCTTGTTGATACCAACCACAATGGGCAAATCTCTGCAAGTATAGCTTGTCTCTTGTATATATAAAACAGATTTCTTACTCCTTTGTCTTCAAACTCTTGTCTGATCTTTGGGTCTAGATCTTTATAAACTTTTCTGTATGAATGAAATAACAAGATATAAGTTAGTTCACTTTTGAAGGTTGATTGTACATAGCAATTGGATTTCTTAATGGAGTTTAACTTGACCAGACTCCCATTTGACAGCTTGTTACCATGACAAACTCACCATAGTAACCTTAAAGATGACAAATTACTGCCTGTGATTCATGCAATTTAATTAAGTATGCAAATGAGTGATATCTGATATGACGTCATAACCCAGTTGTGATGGTTCCACCACATACCTTTCACAAAATTATTTTGTACTGATGTAATGTAAGCCAAATGTGTATAGTCTAACTCACAATTTGCTGTAAGTGGATGTTACCATGGACCTGTTGCCTTTATAACAACGAATATATAAATAATAGTATGTACACTTTGATTTCAGTAATAATTGTTATTTAAAGGAATATACCTGTAATCACATAATGATGTCTCTCCTCCAGTGGAAGTAGGAGGTTGTAGACAACAAAAGAATATTCGATGAGGAGGTGATGGTAGGAACGACATCTCCAAGTGTTGAGGAATGGGGTATCGTGGAGGCAATTCACTTGCACTGAAAACAAACTAAAGACACAAGTTAGAGGAGAACCTGTTACTATGACAACAGAATTTACCTGTGTTCCTGGAATTAATGTTCGAGGAGAGGTCCCACGATATTCATCACACAACTCGGGCTCAATGCACTGTACAGCTTCCTGGAAATGAATACCTTCTTCAATTGAAAAACCGCGAAACAGAATAGCACCTGACAAAATAAAAATCAATTAATAATATTCAGACACAGAAATACCAAGTTACCAACTAGTATCTACATCACGTGAAGGAATTTATCATGCGTACATATTCTCGCAACAACAAAAAAAAAATTGCTAACCATGTTCAAGCAATTTCTCATCCAGCCATTCTTTATGGTCAAATATCCATTGTTTCAAGTCATCAACAGAGTTTCTGTCACCCTCTGGACGTATTGTAAGTGGTAATGTCGGCTCTGACATAGCGATCGGTTAGGGCCCGAAATAAACTCTCGTCGACTTTCTTTGACAACTGACAAGTAAGACTTACTGTAGGAATGCAGAAAATTAAGGTAGGAACATTCAATGGACTCTGAAATCTGGATGGACTGGACTGTCGGCTTTACGAAGGCCATATAGGTTCCGGTGGGGTTGACCGTCGACCTGGCCGGAAGCTGACGGTTACGCATACACGAGAACTTAACTCCACGCGAGAGCCACACCCTCTCCAGAAAATAATATAATATAAGCTGTAGGTGTGTTCACGAGAGCATTTGCTGTCCGAACTATCAAGAGTCATGGCTACCTCCCCAGTATTTGAGGGAGATACTATTATCTTGTACTGTTCTGAAGCAAAAGGATTCGTATTTTCTCAGCCTCCATGGTAAGAAAAGTGATCATATTGCATTTTTTTTTTGCATTTTATTTTAATCAATCCACATACAGTTCAAGCTACAGTCATATTACAATATTTCCGGTACCTGCTCCACAGAGTTCGGCTTACCTCAAAGATCCTGCATTCCCTAACATACACTGTAAGATGACTACATGCAATCATTTGCATGAATGCACTCGAAAATATGAATACTTGTAAAAAAAAAAAAGTGATATAATTTGCAGCCAGAGCAAATAATGGATGTAGTTAATCCAGTTATAGTACTGTCCTTTTTCATAGTCTATAAAACAGCTTTTGTAGTTGAACATTTTTGTATTTATATATAATAATTATTATAATTTAATTATTTCACTGCAGTTGCTTCTTTTCAAGTGCTACCAGAGAATTCGAACATAGAGTAAGTATATTGCAGAGTTACACACACACTGTGATGTTGTACAACATACTGTTCCATAATTAGTCTTGTTCCCAGACCTTTTTATCATTTAATGGACATAAAAAAAGAAGGAAGGAGGGAAGGGTCTAGCAAATGTCCTGTAGTGATTTGAAACATTGCAATCCCGTAGCTGCAAAGTGTGTCTAAATATAGTCCACGCTTCTGCAGCATCATTATAATGAAGGTATTACCCTTAAACTATGCAATTTGTGATGGCTATGGCAACATTCCACCACAGGTCTGAATTGTTAAAGCCCATGCACTAGACCCTTCTCTTTCTTTGGTGTAGCCACACTTTCACTACCATGCCTAGCAGTATTTTATTAGGACCTGGGGACGAGGTTGTTTCATAATGGCTTTGATATTGATCTATGTTTCATACATTGTTTCATTATCCTGAGAGTATCTAGTTGAAACGTTGAACATTTGGTAGAAGAGAATAATTATGTCAAACACATTGTATTCTCAACACAGAATCTCTTTTTGGGACTATGCGCAAACTGAATTATTATAATATAATAATCAATTTATGATTGTTTTATAATCTTTTAAATATGTTCATTATCTGCAGTTTGGAATGTTATTCTCCTCTTGGATTGCCAGTGGTAAGAGTGTAAATAGTAATGAGAAACATGCACAATTGTTATAAAATATTTCTCACTTATAATTAGCGTAATCAGAAATCGTTTTCAAGAAGTTTGGTGTATGGACGAAAAATAAAGGTAATAGTCTCAGTTTTTACAAGGTTCTATCTTTTTGCTGCATATATCACAGTTTCCACATTCTTTATGTTCTTCATGCCTATAGGGAGGAACAGTTAGGTGGTGAAGTCATTAGGTCAATAAATTGTGTAATGGGACCCCGTACACCTAAACAGGCGTGGGGCCATGCTTCTCCAAAAACATTTTAAGTACTCATAATATTTATAGTGCAATTTGAAGGATATTATCAGTGTAGGATGTATCATTGTAAAATTGAAATTTTAAATAAAAGGCATAACTTTAGGAATGACAATTTTAAGTCTTGAATAGAATATACTATCTCTTCTTCATATGATACATAAAATGCCCTTTCATCCAATTAGTACATAATAAGATTTACCATAAGTACATGTTTATATTGCAGATGTCATGATTTCTGTGGCTTCTGTACTTCCTATGGGCCTGACCTTGGGTATCTCCCTGATCTTAGAGATGATTATCTTTATGAATTATGTCTTAAATCATTTCAAAAGTATTGAATTTCATGGTTTTCTAAATACCACCAAGCACACTTCAAAACTTCCTCTCCTTTCATTTTTCAGGCTTAGTATAATGTTATGTCTGAGTGTCTGTTATAAAAATCCCTAAAGATATTACATAGTCTGTAGTACTGTCATGTTTTAATTAGAACTAGATTAAGTATGTGGACAGGATGTTATCCTAGACAACAACTGTGTGATGTAACACTCTCAAACTCCCTATACACCATTTTGAGTTAACACTTGATAGTCTATTGCGAGTGTGTTTAATTAGACAGCAGCCATGTGATATAACAGTCTCCCTATACTAATGCATTGTCAATTTGAGTCAACACTTGATAGCCTTTTGGGAGTGTGTTTAATTAGACAGCAGCCATGTGATATAACAGTCTCCCTATACCAAAGCATTGTCAATTTGAGTTAACACTTGATAGTCTTTTGGGAGTGTGTTTAATTTGACAGCAGCCATGTGATATAACAGTCTCCCTATACCAAAGCATTGTCAATTTGAGTTAACACTTGATAGTCTTTTGGAAGTGTGTTTAATTAGACAGCAGCCATGTGATATAACAGTCTCCCTATACCAAAGCATTGTCAATTTGAGTTAACACTTGATAGTCTTTTGGGAGTGTGTTTAATTAGACAGCAGCCATGTGATATAACAGTCTCCCTATACCAAAGCATTGTCAATTTGAGTTAACACTTGATAGTCTTTTGGGAGTGTGTTTAATTAGACAGCAGCCATGTGATATAACAGTCTCCCTATACTAAAGCATTGTCAATTTGAGTTAACACTTGATAGTCTTTTGGGAGTGTGTTTAATTAGACAGCAGCCATGTGATATAACAGTCTCCCTATACCAAAGCATTGTCAATTTGAGTTAACACTTGATAGTCTTTTGGGAGTGTGTTTAATTGCATTGAGGGTTAATTAATTAAACATAACATACCACTAAATATGATACTCTCCAATGATTTCCTAAGGGTGTTGTTTACATTTACTTCATTTCTATTGTTTTGTTTCCATAGTTACTCCATGTTGCTTCCAAAAAGTACCTTTCAATCCGACCACTAGAAACTGGAAATCCTATAGTAAGTCTACTCAACCAACTGGACTAGTGACCTTTTAATGATTATATACATTTCTTAGGCTTATCTTAGTGAAAAGGATGATGATAGTTCTTTATTTCGAATTCTACCCATACGGATTGGAAAATTGAGGGGTGAAGATGTACGTTCTTTTTTGTCTGTTTGTTTGTCATTGAATGTCTGATTTTTTTTGTCCAATTCTGTTCCTGCCTGGGTGCATCACTGTCAGTTTATATTTTTGTTCATCTGTTTGTACATCTGTTTATATGTCTGTCTGTCAGTCTGTACATCTGTTTATATGTCTGTCTGTCAGTCTGTACATCTGTTTATATGTCTGTAAGTGGACATCTGTTTGTTGTATATCTGTTTGTCTGTCAGTCTGTACATCTGTTTATATGTCTGTCTGTCAGTCTGTACATCTGTTTATATGTCTGTCTGTCAGTCTGTACATCTGTTTAAATGTCTGTCTGTCAGTCTGTACATCTGTTTATATGTCTGTAAGTGGACATCTGTTTGTTGTATATCTGTTTATCTGTCTGTCTGTACATCTGTTTGTCTGTCACTCTGTAGATTTGTTTATCTGTCTGTCCATACTTTTATTAAATTCTAGAATGGTATTATAGTTCACTGTTAATGCAATAATGTTAACAATGCTGAGTTATTTTTAGTAGATCTTAAAATAGACAAAACAAACTATTTGTCACTTTGTATAAGTTAATAGATTATGTTAAATAATAATTTATTATCTCATATATTTTATAATAATAATTACACTTTAAAAATTCCCTCAGTCTATATAGGATGGCAAATTAACGCCTCACATATTGAAACACTAAAAATACAACTGATCATAATCTTTCCACTGATATTAATTAGTGTGCTAGCATTTATTATATTATCCAGATTAGAAATTAATTTATTCATCTGTATGTCTTTTTATGTTGGTCTGTATGTATACGTCTGCATGTCTTTCTTACATGTGCTGTCTGTTTGTCTGTGTGTGTGTCTGTATGTGTGCATGTATCTTCTATCTGTATGTCTATCTGTCTGTTGGTATATCTATGTATATCTTACTGTCTGTGTGTCTGTCTGTATATAAATTATATATATATATATATATATATATATATATATATATATATATATATATATGTCTATCTGTGTACATGTACATCTGTCTGTCTTTGTCTGCATGTCTGTCTGTATGTATGTTTGTTTGTTTGTCTGTTACAATGTCAGTCTATTCCTCTCTTCAGGTCCATTCTGAAGATACTGTTAAACTGGAGTGTGTAGCTGAAAAGGGTCATCATCTTCTGTGTACTCCAAATACACTCACCTCCAGGTCTTTAATACATTCCATACTGTAATCTTATACAAGTGTATATTGTATTAATTTGTAGTTGTCATGATTATCAGTATGTATAAGCCATATAATGAACATCCTGTAGTGTATATAAGACAAATGTACTGGAGTGTATGTATATATATAAGTTATGTGTTTTCACACGCTAGTGTAGTACTAGATTTGTACCTATACAAACAATTAAGTACTATAATACCTGGGTATACTAATAGTACACTAGTTTAGTACTTGGGTATACTATAATAGTATGCTAACTTAATACCAGGATATACTAATAGTACACTAGTTTAGTACTTGGATATACTATAATAGTATGCTACTTAATACCAGGATATACTAATAGTACACTAGTTTAGTACTTGGATATACTATAATAGTATGCAAACTTAATGCTAGGGTATACTAATAGTACACTAGTTTAGTACTTGGGTATACTATAATAGTATGCTAACTTAATACCTGGGTATACTAATAGTACACTAGTTTAGTACTTGGGTATACTATAATAGTATGCTAACTTAATACCTGGGTATACTAATAGTACACTAGTTTAGTACTTGGGTATACTATAATAGTATGCTAATTTAGTACTGGGGTATACTAATAGTACACTAGTTTAGTACTTGGGTATATCTTAAAATAGTATGCTAGTTTAATATCGGAGTATACTAATAGTATACTAGTTTATACCTCGGTTTACTATATACTAATTTAGTATCTATGATACACAAACTTCAAGATTCACAATTTTTATAGTCACAACATCAAATAATCAATCCACTAGATACGAGTTGAAAATGGCTGTCACTGATTCAGTGTTTGTCATATATTCTCACACCAGTACACATACTACGATGTCTCATAAGGCTTTGAGAGTATGTATATGCATTTATGTATATTTTATGTATGTATGTACGATGGTATGTATGTATGTATGTATGTCTGTCTGTATGTATATATGTATGTATGTATGTATGAATCAGGGCATAAACGAAGGTGATTTTTACACCTTCGAAGGTTCGTTTCAACTAGAACAAGAAGGTTCACGAAGGTGTAACACTATGAATGTGTTAACTTTGTACCTATACAAGTGTTTA
The DNA here is from genome assembly GCA_947044365.1 of Petrosia ficiformis. Classification (NCBI taxonomy): domain Eukaryota; kingdom Metazoa; phylum Porifera; class Demospongiae; order Haplosclerida; family Petrosiidae; genus Petrosia; species Petrosia ficiformis. The sequence goes on along the minus strand of OX345653.1, from coordinate 3,562,986 downwards.
TCTAATGGGAGACCTCTTAATTCAGAAGATGGCAGATGAGATTCAGTACATTCTGGTTTTGAAAGTCCACACTCTCGTCCATGGTCTCTTCACTCTCAGCCATTATCAATCTCCACGTGACAAATGTAATAATTAATTAAGAGTTATAAATAATTATTGCAGCAAATAATTAACCACGTGTTAATTGCGAACCTTTGTGGAATGGATTCTACCTTCGAAGGTAAGGAATTATAACGAACCTTCGAATGTTACCACCTTTGTTTATGCCCTGGTATGAATGTATGTATGTATGTATGCATGTATGTATGAATGTATGTATGTATGTATGTATGAATGTATGTATGTACATGTATGTATGCATGTATGTATGTATGTATGAATGTATATATGTATGTATTTATGTATGTATGTATGAATGTATGTATGTAAGTATGTATGTATGTATGAATGTATGTATATATGAATACATGCGTATATGTATTTGTGTCATTCTTTTTATAGGGAGGTGGTATAGTCATGTTATTTAATGTAAAACGAGAGTCTTATGTTGCTGGGCGTGGTTCCATTGCAACAGAGTGTCTACCTGATGGAATCAGGCAAGACATTATTACTGAAGGTAATCAATCAATCAACTCATATAATAGTTTATATGATATGTATAATGATACACATTCACATACACATAGTTATGTACATACATACATACATGCGTACGTACATACATGTACTTGCCTATGTAAGTACATACATATATAATCTATAAAATCGTAATTCTAATAGTTGGTGCAAGAAGACGAGAGACTGTCCATGGTATTCAGAAGGCTCCACCTAATTCTGGTGATTGTTTTTGGCAGTTGGAGAAAACAGATAATCCATTAAGTGGTAAGTTATGCAATGATATTTACAGTGAAATATATTACAGATATTATTAGTACAATCTTTCTCCTAAGTATTATAATGGTAGTTTGTCTCTCTCATGTGTATCCTCTTCTCTATTTTAAAATCCTGAGAATGCTAACTGAATTACCACTCTGGTATATGTATGTATGCTATTTTTAGTACATAAAACAAACTCACTTGTGTACTTTAGTTTTTATGTAATACCATTTGTTAATTAATTGTTATTATTAATTTTTATAATATCAATGTTTATTTTTTTAGGTGATCAGTTTCATTTCAATGATAAATGTCGTATTAAACATTTGCCCACACAATCTTATTTAGCTGTGATACAAAAAGATCATAAATATGACGTATGTATATAATTATATATTATGTATTGCTGTATGTATGTAAACTATGCATGCATGTATGTATGTACATATGTATATATGTGTTATGTCACTATGTATATATGTATGTATGTAAACTATGCATGTATGTATGTATGTATATATGTGTTATGTCACTATGTATATATGTATGTATGTAACTATGTATGTATGCATGTATGCATGTATGTATGTATGTATGTAGTTGTATGCATGTATGTATGTATTTATGTAACTACTCATGTATGCATGTATGTATGTATGTAACTACTCATGTATGCATGTATGTATGTATGTATGTATGTATGTGTGTATGTATGTGTGTATGTATGTGTGTATGTTATAACATTTTGTTATGAAAATGTTTTGTTATTTGAGTGTGTTTGTTGATCTTATGAGATTACACTGTTTATCTATTGTGTGTACATATATAGTTATCTTTGAAAAAACTGACTCCTGGATTACGAAATGATCCTGATGTTACTTTCAGTCTTGTGTCTGCTCAGGGGGTAAGTCCATATCATATCATACCATTGCAACAGAGGAAGAACTAAACAGGAATAGAATAAAATACTACCTATAGAACTAGACTATTGTAACCCTCTATCTATATCTGGCGAGGGTTAATTATTATTATTATTATTATTATTAAGATTTGACACTGAATGATATTTAATTACTAACATGTCATATACTATGTGCATAATCAAGAGTTCTGAAAACATATGATGCTTAAATTACTACCATACATATAACACTGTGGGTATAGTCAAGGGTTCTGATGTTCAATATCACACATGCATTAACATTTAGTCTAGGGTTCTTACGATACCATACATCTAATATATTAGCATTTTGAATTATATTATAACCCCTGTAGCATACTGGTGGTATACTCAAGGGTTCTTATGTTGAGTTGAGACATATTGGAACTGGACAGAATCTAACTGCTCAAAGTAAGTAAAAGTTGTATTCAAACCATTATTTCATCTGTATTATATAAAAACACATCTCCCTGACTGTTAGCGAAGGGACCACTAAGAGAGCTTCAATTCACTAGTTAGGATACTGTTAGTATACTGTTTGTCAGCTTAAGCCAGTTTATGTCTTTGATAAAGTTAGAAATAACGTTACTACATGTAGGTTTAGAGCTAGATTTGGGATTAGTACAATCCTACACTTCTCAGAGTTTAATGGCTCAGATGGTAAGAGTGCCTGACTAGATATCAGAAGGTCCTGAGTTCAATGCCTAATCGGATTCTTGACTCTTTTTTAGTTTTCCTTTATTTCACGCCTGCATATCATAATAATGTTTTGCATAATAACCTTATGCAATAAATATTGTATCTAATAATACTATTATTGTATCAGTGATATGTTTATTAATTTATTTCAGGCAAATCATTCCTTCAACGAGGAGTATCAGATGCTAGCACTGATGCTCCAATTAGCAAGTGGTACAAGGTAACAGTAAAATTTCATCAACATCACGTGTATATATATACATATGTTATAATGTTATATACACGATAAATATTAAGGATAGAAAATGCATCAGTAATACATGATGTTTAGTCATCAATGTTGTAAAACAGTATTTTTCAACATAACCTTTAAAATGAAAGGGTAGGGAAGACAGACTTAAGATGCCATGGTACCATCCTTTGGGAGAAACACTGTATATATGCATAACATATACATGCATAATACATATATACATATGCAGATATATTATATATACATGTATGTATATATATATATATATATATATATACAATTACATATACATACGTACCTTGATGCTTAAGTATGTACTCTATACAACACACATATGTACATGTGTGTGTACACACGTACATTATACTACACGTTCATATACCTACTCACATAAATATTTCTATAGCTAGTACTACTAGATAGTGAACGATCAAAACAACAGTATTTCAGAATTGAGGAGGTATGAAAAATTATGAAATTGTTAATTTTTATCAATTATACCATTGACCAATCATATTGCTTAACACTTTCAGGTAAAAGATGATTTAATTCATGAATATTATCATGTGTCTGGTGTGGTGTCTGTTCTCAGGGAATACATGGAGAAGGTATGATGATAATCCTTCTTTACATGTATATACATCCATCCATCCATCCATCCATCAATCCATCTATCCATCCATCCATCCATCCATCCATTCATCCATCCATTCATCCATCCATTCATCCATTCATTCATCCATTCATTCATCCATCCATCCATCCATTAACCCATTCATTCATTCATTTATCCATTCATTTATTCATCCATCCATTCATCCCTAGTTTACAGCAGTAGATAAATCATTCCCCTTTCCTCCGGTATTGGATGAACTGATTGAAGTTCTCAAGGAGCTAGCTGAATGGATTTCGTCATCTTCTCTGTATCAGAAGAGCAGGGCTAACATGTTGAGAGTAGCTCAGGTCTGCATTTATACAGAATATGTGCAGTGCACTGCACCCATTGACTGAAATACTTGCAGTACACTGCAGCTGTTGCTGAAAGTTTTTTAATGAGTATAACTGTTAATATATTAACTTGTGTGTCTCTGTATATCTCTATCTCTGTTACTGCTTCTGTCATTCTAGGGTGTTGACATGCTAGTTGGATTTCTTCATGAAATTACAGACTATTCAGATACCCAGTGAGTTAATATGGCATTGCTATAGTAACAGGATTACAATTATGTATAAAAAATTTACATCAATCACACACACTCGCTTACAGGTTGTTTTTATTGTGCCGTAATGTGTGTCTGGTGTTGAAACGATATTTAGAAGGATCTAATCGCAAGTCACATTTGTATTTAGCAGAGAAGAGGTTTATAGATACTTTGTTCAGTAGAGTAAGTACAAACTAATAATAATGAAATATAACATGCCTAAGCCATGGTGGCTGCTCATTTTTCTAAGCCATGGTGGATGATTATTATTTTTCTAAGCCATGGTGGCTGATTATTATTTTCTAAGCCATGGTGGATGATTATTATTTTTCTAAGCCATGGTGGATGATTATTATTTTTCTAAGCCATGGTGGCTGATTATTTTCTAAGCCATTGTGGCTGCTCATTTTTCTAAGCCATGGTGGCTGATTATTATTTTTCTAAGCCATGGTGGATGATTATTATTTTTCTAAGCCATGGTGGCTGATTATTATTTTTCTAAGCCATGGTGGATGATTATTATTTTTCTAAGCCATGGTGGCTGATTATTATTTTTCTAAGCCATGGTGGATGATTATTATTTTTCTAAGCCATGGTGGATGATTATTATTTTTCTAAGCCATGGTGGCTGATTATTTTCTAAGCCATGGTGGCTGATTATTATTTTTCTAAGCCATTGTGGCTGCTTATTTTCTAAGCCATGGTGGCTGATTATTATTTTCTAAGCCATGGTGGCTGATTATTATTTTCTAAGCCATGGTGGATGATTATTTTTCTAAGCTGCTCTAATATTCCTTTGTGGCTGTTAGGCACCTGAATTTTTATGTACATGTATCTAGAATGTTACATGTACATGTATTTTATAATAGAATATTACAAGTACATGTATTTCATTATAATAGAATATTCAATAAGACACATACAATGCTCTACTAACAAGACTCAGTTGGTCATTCTCATATTTCCAATCACTACAGACTCATTCTCATATTTCCAATCACTACAGACTCATTCTCATATATCCAATCACTACAGACTCATTCTCATATCTCCAATCACCACAGACTCATTCTCATATCTCCAATCACCGCAGACTCATTCTCATATCTCCAATCACTACAGACTCATTCTCATATCTCCAATCATCACAGATTCATTCTAATTATTACAAACTCATTCTCATTTTCTTCTATTCAAAACATGCAGATTGGTTATGGTGTAGGTGTTGAAAAGGTTCTGAGTTCTTTGGTTAAAGACGAGAGGTTTGTTTGTCTGTTTGTACGTGCATACATATATCATAGACCCATAATTTACATGTATATTTCTTCATCCATGGCAAATCTATATAACTCTTCTTCTTCGATTCTCCATAGTGGTGTCACTGAGAGTGTTGTTGAGAGAATGACTAATAATCCCGAATATAAAACACAAATTCTAAGGAATATAGTGAGAATATAGAGTCACACAGTCACACACACACACACACAGTCACACACACAATCACACACACAATCACACACACACAATCACACGCAATATATCCTTCACACGTATAGGATGCTGCTACTCTTGATTTCTTGAGCACTTTGTGTTTCTCAGGGGGTAAACCATCCAAAACATTACAAAGTAATTAATAATGGGATACTTTTAAAATATTTATGTATAATTATATTTCAGATGACATTCGAGAAATTGTTATTGGATCTGGAAAGGTGTGTATGTATATATGTATGTATGTATGTATGTATGTATGTATGTATGTATGTATGTATGTATGTATGTATGTATGTATGTATGTATGTATGTATGTATGTATGATGTATGTATGTATGTATGTATGATGTATGTACATGTATATTTATGTATGTATGTATGTATGTGTATGTATGTATATATGTATGTATGTATGTTTGTACATATGTACATATGTATGTATTATTGTATATATGTATATAGGACATCATCTTTAACACAACTGTTGATGATAATAATCAAGTAATTTTCAAGTCACCTAATAGATTAATTGGTCCTGTGTCTCAAATTTGCTCAAAGGTATGTATGTCACATAACTATCATGTGAGTATCATATTTATGCATGCAATAATCATCATTAACTTAATATTCAACAACTACATATGATTTTTAGTGGACAGCAAAGAAAAACCAAAACGATTTTGATTTTTTCGTTGCTCAACTCAAACTGTTCAGTAAACTCTGTAAGGTATGTGGTAATTGGTAAATGGATGGATGGATGGATGGAGGGATGGATGGATGAATGGATGGATGGATGGATGGAGGGATGGATGGATGAATGGATGGATGGATGGATGGAGGGATGGATGGATGAATAGATGGATGGATGGACGAACAGACAGATGGACAAATGGATGGACAAACAGACTATTTGGATGGATGGATGATTGGATGAATAAATTGATGAATGAATGGGATTGATGGACAGATGGGTGGATGAACAAAAACTAAAGAAATAATTAACTGTTTAATTTCTTTGTAGGGAGTGAACTTTGATTCAATAAATAAAATTTGTACAGAGTTAGAATATGTCACATTTGAGGAGGCTCTTCTTTGTATTAATGATGACCATTTTCATCCATTACTTCGATCAGCTTATTTGGATTTTGCCATATCTGCCTTTGTTGACTACAATGTTGAAGAGAGTGGTACAGATATTGACAATATATGGCATTCTTATGTGAGTATTTTATATTATGACTAGTTTTGTTTTAGTATGACAATAATGACCATTTTTAGTTATAGCTAGCTATAGTATGATTGATGGTTTCTCAAATGTCATAGATAATTATCTAATGTAATTTTGGGCTTACTAAAAAAGGTTTTAGTTAACTAACTAAAAGTGCCCATTATTAGCCATTTTTCATTTTATTTAGTTATAGTTACTGCAATACACTTGTAATTTAGTTAACTAAAAATGTTAAGTTGCTAAAGGGGTTTTAGTTACAGTTATATTTAACTAAAACAACACTAATTATGACTGTTATGTGAGTATATTAGGACTGACTATATTTAATTGTAGTCAGTCTTTGATAAGCTCATATGACATACATGTAACGTTGGCCCAATGAGCTTCTTATTTGGAGTTTGCTTTTAGGCTAAAATAATACGCTAGTTATTGTATTTTCATAAATTGTAATTGGCTCAAGGTATATTCCTAATGGGACACACACTGATTATTGTTAATAGAACTCATGTAAGAATATTGGTGATGGAATTACCTCTATTCCTACACCAATGGGACTTATAGAAGTGTCCTGATCATTTCAGATATGAGTTTATACCATGAAGCAGAGATTTGGAAGTGTCCTTAATACAGGACATTGAGTGTTGTTTTATATGATACAAAAGTATCTTAAGTAGGCAATCTAGGCAAAATAAGAGTAGCTGAAATGAGAGTAGGTTAAATCGGTCCTTCATTTCCACTGTACCTATAATTATAGTACTCTTACTTCACAACATTAATGTATTATAATAATTATCCTCATGCAGTTTTGGGGAGAGATTGTCCCTAATCCCATGCAAGCAGCTGGAGTTGGTGATACATTTGAAGTAATCCCCAATGCTGAAGAAATCAGAGCGTTACAGGCCAGTATCAGATTATTCTTGGCACAGAACAAGGTACAGCTTCACAGATGTGATATGTCCTAAGGTAGTATATTGATGTGGTGTCATGCAGATGTGGTGTTGAATAGATATATAGATGATGATTCAATGTCACCATGGCAACCTACCACTCAGTTAATTAAGAATTACAGAATCTTTACAATGCATTGATGAAATAACATGTATATACTTTTTAAATGTATCAATTATTTCTGCCCTGATAAAAATTAAAGTACTGTCTGGGTATATTACGGAAATCATTCCATCCCTTGCTTTAGTAATATTTGAGAGTAAATATTGTATGTTTTAGAATATACTAAATCCAATACAGAATATCCAATTCTAATACCAGCTGTGTTGGTACATCTGGATATCTCTGGATTTATTTGGACAATGTCCTTCATGATTGACTCAGTATTTCCACACGACTGTAAATATCATAATTATATTAATTAACTATAGATACTCTATGCCGAAGAAGAACTCGAAGGACAAAATGAACTGTTGACTGAAATGTTGTCTGTCATGGAGCCTCTGGTCTCCTATGGTTTTTATTGGAACTATGAAGATATAATTGAAATAATTAATGTCTTGATAGATATATTGGATGGTACTAGTGACAGACCTAAACCAAGTGCGTGTGTATGTGTGATAGAGATGAAAGCAAAGATGGAGAGAGAGAAAGCAGCGAGGGAGTGAGGGAGGGAGGGGAGGAGGGACAGAGAGAGGGACAGAGGAAAGGACAGAGGGAGAGGGACAAAGGGAGAGGGACAGAGGGAGAGGGACAGAGGAAAGGACAGAGGAAAGGACAGAGGGAGAGGGACAGAGGAAAAGACAGAGAGAGAAGGACAGGAAAGGACAGAGAGAGAAGGACAGAGGAAAGGACAGAGAGAGAGGGACAGAGGGAGAGGTAAGGAGTTTCAGACGGTGTGGAAGAGATATAAGGATCATACTGATGTTAATTTACAGGATGTACACAACACACACAATGTGGTAATTAGTTGATACTATTGGTTTATTTACAGGAAGCAGTTCAAAAGAAGTTGTTAAGTACCAAATGAAAGGCCGATACAAAACTTCTCATCAGAATAGAAACATTTTCCATGTTAAGACCAAGTTAGTGTGTGTGTGTGCGTATTTGTGTGTCTGCCTTTATAATGTGTCTGTGCATGTATGTGTGTTTGTACAGTGTACATGTATGTGTGTGTCTGTGTGTGTATATGTGTATATGTGTGTGTATGTATGTACATGTATGTGTGTGTGTGCATGTGTATACTTCTAAACTCTACAACTGAAAATTGTTAATTATCATTTACATATAATATATGTATATTCAGTCAATTATTTATAATTTACATAATTATCGATGATTGATTGACACGGTACTATAGTCAATATATTAATTATAGTTTACATAATTAATTAATGTTAATCTAATCGCTAGTCACGAAACCTTATAATTACATTGATAATGAATATACTTACATGTAGTCAACCAAAACACAAATCGTTTACATCATTGACAGAGACTCATAGTAAATATAATTATTAATTACTTTATTAAAAATAATAATTATTGATCATTACGACACAGTCAGGGTTCTATCTACTTGAGGAAGTAGCTCTGTTTGGGAAAGCTAATACTGCATGCTTTTGCCCACGGGGTAGCTGAGCCGCTCAGGTTCCCCCTGGGCAAAAGCGTGCAATATTAGCTTCCCCAAACATTAATCTCTAGAAAGAACCCTGACACTCGGCTGACAGTATTACATAATCAATATATTAATTATTTATAATTATGATATTAATTGGTCATTATTTTTATTCACACACTATTAGAGCTGTTACACTTTTGCACCTTTTCTTCAAACAACTTGCTTACATGGCATTGGGAGTAAGTTTCTATACAGTGTATATATAACTTAATAATTACACCAACCCTAATGGTTACTATGGATACTAATGGTTACCATGGATACCATTTCAATTAATAAAATAAATATTATTTTTAGAGAATGTGTTAATATCTTTCAGAAATTCATATACGATTTCAAATCTCTTTCTGTTGAACTGGAAGTGTCTCCAGACGAAGAATTTACTCCTGCTAACGAAACTCTTGCTTTGTTACTAGATGAGGACTATGAACTCACTACAGAGAATGCAAAGTATATGAATACATACATATAATATTATATACTTGTATACATACATACATACATACATACATATATACAGTATACATACATGCATACATACCAGTGTTCTGCCCACACTGGTCGGCACTGGTCAGGAATAACCACCACTCAGCATGAATTAACCACCTCTCAGATATATAGGCTACTGAGACAGAATTAAGTATAAACTGGATAAATATAAAGTAATGTAGAATCCAACCACCACTCTAAATATCTTGGGCAGAACGTATACATACATACATACATATATACATACATACATACATACATACATACATACATACATGCATGCATGCATGCATGCATACTTACATACATACATACATACATACACACACATACATACATTCATACAGTCACATTGAAATTGCTCGGGAACGTTTGAGATACTACTTTACTGAAACTGCTTATCCATTCTTTGATTCATCAAAAGGAGAGGGTGAGTGTCTTATCAAAATTCTCTTGGATCTCCTCAAATATGATGATGATCAGCTTAGGTTATCCAGTGTGCTTCTATTGTTTGACATACATCAGGTACAATAAATATGTATGTATGCATCTGTATGTATTTATGTATGTATGTATTCAAGTATGTATGTAGATGTGTATGTACATGTATGTATGTATGTATGTATGTATGTATGTATGTATGTATGTATGTATGCATGTATGTATGTATGTATGTATGCATGTATATATGTATGTAATACATATGTATGTACGTATGTATGTATGCATGTATGCATGTATGTATGTATGCATGTATGTATGTACATATGGGTATCTCATTATTTATTTATGTAGGAAGAAAACATTTTGTTCAAAGATGCTCAGATTTCGTATATAGTTACTCCTCCATCAGTTGATTCATATTCTGAGATGGTTATAACCGGTTCTTTCTCTGATGATCCAAAAATACTTCTACGTATGATTCAGGGAACAGCAATCTCAGGTTATAAATTATACAATAGTAATATTTAAAATCAACACTCCATACTAGTCCATGGTCCTTAGGAGGGTTGGGAAATCACATACATTACAATATTATCATATTGTATGACTTTGGTCTGCCAATATTATCACAATGGCAAAATATTGAAAATTACGTGGAGGTAGTCGCACAAAAAACATATACTTATGGAGTTGAAAAACATTATAACACTAGTCTTGAGCCATATGTTCTCAAAACAAGAATCAGAATTGTCATTTGTTATTAAAAGGAGCCTATTTTTGGCATAGACAGTATCAATGAGTAGTCCTGCAATAATTGCAAGTCACCATTCAAAATTTATTTTTAAATATTGCCCAACACTAGTCCTCGGTAGTAGAGTAGAGTGGCATTGTAAAATGTATTAGGGTAACCAAGATAATGTTCCTCAGAATAAATTGAGTGGTGCACTGCCAGGTCTAAGGAGAACATTGAGAGATTTTTTTGAAATATATATTATGATGTTTACCTCATTAATTATAATTTTTGTCTTTTAGGTGAAGTAAATGAGGAACTAGTTAGTCATTTAAATGATGTAGCAGAGGCGTGTATTCTAGAAGATGATGTAACTCTCCCTCATGCTTGTAATCAGGGGATTGCATTCAGTACAGGTCAGTATGTCTGCTTGAGAGTTCATCATCTATTCATCCATTCATATCCATCCATCCATTCATACATCATTCTATCCACCCATCCATTCACCATTCTATCCATCCACCTATTCTTCATTTTACCATCCATCCATCCATCCATACATCCATCCATCCATCCATTCATCCATCCAACCATCCAACCATCCAACCATTTATCCATCCATCCATCCATCCATCCATCCATTCATAAATGTTTTACTCCTGATACACTAATCAATCTATTCTACTAATAATTATTTCTGAATCACAGGTGTATTCACAGCAATTATCACATATGTACTGCATTTCAGTTCAACTGATAATGAACAACAGGATGAACTGTTGAGAGTAGCTTGTCACACTCTGCAGAGGATCATTAGAAAGAATGATCAAGTAGATTAATTGATGAGTTTTGAGAAGTTAATTATGTTTCATTACCTCAGGGGCAAAGAAGAGTGTTTGCAAGTTTTGTAGACTTTCTGGAAGTGAAGATTGCTGTATCATCTGTTGCTCAATTGCTGACTGAAGTTAGTTTCATATGCATAATTATACTGATGGAATATTGGAATATCCTGAGATATACTGATATTTAATTAAGTTGTATATGCAGTATTACATTTAGTAGGTACCTGCTATCGTCTAGTACTTTTATGCCATCATCCATTCATCCATTCTTCACATCCATTCATTCATCCATTCATCCATTCACCCACTCATTCATCCATTCATCCATTCACCCACTCACCCATTTATTATCACTTATCATTCATCCCTTCTTCTACTCATCCATCCATTACTCATCCATTCGTCCATTTTAATGAAACAGACACTAAATGATAACATTGAGATTTGTCGTAAGCTCTGTGAAGCTGATGTTAGACAGATGTTTCAAGTGGCCAATAATGGTTTGGAATATTATGAATTTTATGTAACACTGGAGACTCTTATGAAGGTATAATACTGTATGTGTGTGTGAATATGTATGTATATGTATGTATGAATGTATGTACATGTATGTATGTATGTATGTATGTATGTATGTATGTATGTATGTATGTATGTATGTATGTATGTATGAATGTATGTATGTATGTGCATGTGTGTACAACTACATGTATGTGTGTGTGTACATGTATGTTTGTAGAACTAATATATATATATATATATTATTTTACATACATACATGCTGTGTATATGTATATACTATATATTATACACAATTATATAAGTGTGTTTTACATGAATATATATTTTACAGGTGAGGAAATCATCTCCAATATTTCAGAAGAACTTCCAAGAACTAGTCAGTCAAATATTCTCAGAGTATATTACTGAGTACTTTGGTAAAATATTGACTAGTAATAATGAAGAGCATCGTCTTACTACTCTAATAGAGGTGAGGAAATGTAGATTAAGCAGAGTTAAGATAATGAGGAGAGAAAATAGACAAATCAGGAGAGCTCTCATTTAACCTGCTTCAAAATTACCTACTCCATTTCATGTGATATAAAGTGTCAATTTGCACACAGTTTAGCAGTGTTCTTTTTCCATCAATAAAATATGGTCTGATGACAACCACTAAGTAGCTATTCCCATCATTATCCTGGGGCTGGGCAACATCCTCAATCATAGAAGTTATAGTTTAGTCACCATGGTTATATAATCTGTAACAAAGTAATTATCTTTGAATTGCAAACAAATTCAACATGTACTGTATAGATGAAATTAATCTTAATAGTTTGATAATTAATTTGTACCTATTTGACAATTGGTTGGAAAATTACCAATGAATTGGCGAATGAGAGGATGAATAGATGCATGAAGAGAGGAATGATTAATGAACGAGTGGACAAATGGTTGGATGGATGAATGAATGGATAGTTGAATGGTTGAGCAATTGGATGGATGGATGGATAAATAGTTGAGTGATTGGATGGATGGATGAATGGTTGAGCGATTGGATGGATGGTTGAGTGATTGGATGAATGGAGGAATGGATGAATTAAGGAGATAGGTTCAAGTCTGAATTGCCTTTATAATTTTATTCATAGTATGAAGATGATGATAGTAGATTGGTTCAATTATTGTGTGTTTGTGACATGTTGGCTACATGTGCTGAGGGTCAGTGTAAGTTTGCTGAAGATCTGTGTCAAAGTATTTTTACACTTGAAGAACTTGTTAGGTCAGTGTGATTATATATTAGCCTACAATTGTATTGAAATAATCTATTCATCCAGCCAGCCATCCATCCATCCATCCATCTATCTATCTATCTATCTATCTATCTATCTATCTATCTATCTATCTATCTATCTATCTATCTTTCTATCTATCTATCTATCTATCCAATCAATCTCGCATTCATTCTTTGTCTTTTATATATCACTCTATACATTGATTAATTCTCTCTCTCTCATTCCTAGCATTCTTGGTAATCCTAGTGTTTCCATTGAGAGAAAGAAACCTTTTGCTCGTCTTCTCAACTGGGCTTACCTCAATACAGAAAGAGATTCTCTTGTCTCCATTTCCACAGTTACAAAGAATGAGTTAGTAAAGAACAAAAGAACACACACTCCACACACTATACGTTAAGGTCCTTACTGTACAACTAACTATAACAAGGGTTCTACACAGCTAGTGTTAAATACTTTGATACAACAATACATGATAAATATTAATTTTATTATTATTATTGATAATTTTAATTACAGCTTGATTTGGGCTCATTTGGAGCAATGTGCAATACTTACTAATGGTTTCTCTGCTAAAATACAAAATGAAGAGATTGACTCTGACCAACTGCGTCTCCTGTTGAAAATATTAATGTCTCAACATATTAGTATACAGGTTACCAATCTACCAAATGGCCCATTCATTCTTCCATCCATCCATCTATTCATCCATCCATCCATTCATCCATCCATCTATCCATCCATCTATTCATCCATCCATCCATTCATCCATCCATCTATCCATCCATCTATTCATCCATCCATCCATTCATCCATCCATCTATCCATCCATCCATCTATCCATCTATCCATCCATCCATCCATCCATTCATCCATCCATTCATCCATCCATCCATTCACTGTTCCCTGATCATTCAGAATTGGATGAAAAAAAGTGAGGATATTAAAATACCTATAAACATTCGAGGATCCATTGATCCTGTTGAAGATGAAGATGAAGGACCAGCAGTGACGGGTGCACAAACAGTACTTCTGAACAGTTTATTGTTATATTTAGTAGATGGAATGATTCCACTTGTTATATCATTCTGCAATCAGTTAGCCACTTACAATAGTTCAGGACTGACTAGTAAGATATATTCCAGTCTACTGACTCCTAGAGTTGTGTCTGTTTTGAAATCTGTGGGAGACGCAATCGGAGTAAGAACACATAATTGTAAATAATATAAAAACATTTTTAATAAAAAAGTAGGGATGATAAACCCAAAAAGTATGCAGACTAAATTTAGATGGTATATGGAAATGCAAAAAGTTATATTTATTGCTAACCATGTGACCTATGTCCAATCAGATTACAGAAAATGTCACATGAGCATTGAGACTTGTATTGCAGCAAAGTGTCTATTTAGTACATATCATTATTTATAGCTAGTTATCATGTCATTGCTATGAGTTATATTGATAGTTGTAGACTGGTTTATAATCTTCCAGTTAAATATTGAAGATGATATACATGTAACTATAATAATTAATAACTATATTAATAGCACCCAGGCTATATATATATATATATATATATAGTATGATGGTGACATCATCCCTTTGATGTGGTGAGTCCTGTATATAGACCTTCCATTTGCACACTATGCAGGAGATGTCACCATCATACAATATATTGTATATAGTATGCTAATAGGTCCTATATACTGAATATAGGACTCTCATTTTGTGTCCTCGGATGTGATGTAGCCCTTGCAAGCTCGGGCTATATCACATCCTTGGACACAAAACTCAGGTCCTATATTTTGTATATAGGACGTATTAGCATACTATATAATATACATGTATGTGTGTGTGTATACTTGAAACATTCTACAATTTCATTTCATTATTATTCAACAGGAACTTTTGATCAAATATCCAGAAATATTTGCTACATCTTCTCCGCATTTACAGCTGTTCAATGGCTGTCTGGAGAGTTTAGTATTCTTGTTGCCACCAGAAGAGTGTCACATGCTTAACCAGGTAATATAATAGTCTTGTGTGACCAGACTCTTCCTGCAAACCAAAATGAGAGATTAGTAGGTCTACCTTATACAATCTAGAAATATTAGTCTCTCAGTTGCAAAGGAAGGGAAGGAAAAGGAGGGAAGAACACCTGAGATGCTGAGATGTCCTCTCCCAATGTAAATGCCCCAATCTTTAGTAAAAGAGGAATTGTGTAACTAATCTGCAATGTACAGAGAACAAGAATAACAATCGTGCAATGGAGTAGGAATGGGGAGAGCTGGAAGGGCCCTACACCCTTCCTGAAAATCATGCAAAGGGATTTGTTGTCTGAACTCAATCTGACAACATCTAGATTTTACGGGGGAATGTCCCTCTATCCCACCTATCAAAAATAAATCTGAGTCTGTTGTTAGGTTTCAAAACCTGGCTGATATATAGAACCTCATGCTATCTCTACTCACAGTGACTTTGCTAGTGATTTTTGATGTGTTTCTTCCTCATTGTAACAGGCAAGAGAAAGTACAATGCAACTAGGGGACGAATATTTCAAGTCACCAGCAATACTGGAGTATGAGGCAGAATTGGGAGAAGAATGGAAACTGAATGAGAGGTTTAAAATTTTCGCACGCAACTTTAAGATTACTTATGAAGGAAGAGTACAACAGTCTGTAGAATCAGGTAATCAAACTTTTCTTAATGTTCTGCTTATACGAATGCCCCTACAATTATCTAACTATTTAACAATACTCTCTCTCTCTCTTTTTTTCTCTCTCTCTCTCTCCCTCTCTCTCTCTCTCTCTCTCTCTCTCTCTCTCTCTCTCTCTCTCTCTTCTCTCTTTCTCTCTTTCTCTCTCTCTCTCTCTCTCTCTCTCTCTTCTCTCTCTTTCTGTCGTGCTCCTTCAATATCAGGTATTAAGGAAGGTGAGCATTTGTTGCCCGGAGGAACCAGTTTTATTGAACTTGTTAAACTGTTTGCTGATGATAATCTTAGTTTTGCCTTGGAAATGCACCAGTGAGCCACACACGTGTACACACACACATGTACATGTACACACATATAATACATGCACAGTTTTGATATATATTCATACTGGAATAAATCGCTTATTTTTTCATCTAAGGTCACAGAAATTGGAGAAAGCAAAGAACTTGTTGATATTATTAGAGTAAGTTTGAATTTATTATACCAGCTGGAGTCAACTTTCAATTCTGTGTTTTCTGTTCATTTCACAGCATTCTGTTTAGACAGCTCCAACAACCTCTTACTGGTAGAGAAAGAGCTGAACTGGACTTTATGTTACTGACTACATTACAAGTGTTGTCCGGTGTAGTGCACACACAAATAGAAAGTATTGATCACACATTACAATCTGAAGATCCAGATAAATTTGAATCGTGAGTTATTACATATTATGTGCATATATAGTTTTACATACATACATACATGTACGTACATAGTAGTTCATCTGTCCATTTCCTTCTTCCAGTGAATATGATAAATTAGTTAGGCCATTACAAGATAGACTAGTGCTAATGAAGTCACATGAGAAAGTGAGTGATATAATATGACAAACACATGAGCTCACTGACCATTAGTACATCTAACAGTACTATATATAATATACATGTATAGTGTTTGTTAACCACCAGAGAGTGTGTTTGTTAAGCACATGGACATATTGACTATTCTAGAATAATCACCTTTATTATACACATATACTACACATGTAATACACATGTAATACACATGTAATACACATGTAATACACATGTAATACACATGTAATACACATATATAATACACAAGTAATACACATGTAATACACATGTAACACTCATGTAATACACATGTAATACACATGTAATACACATGTAATACACACATATAATACACATGTAATACACATATAATACATATAATTGCTTGATTACAGGTAATGCCTCATCTTTCACATCCCAAAGACGAAATTGCTGTCCAAGTGTTAGTGTTTCTTAGAGTTCTTCTGTACCTTGGTAACGAAGAGGCACAACATAAATTAGGTCACCTGACACGACATCGAGATACCAAGTTCTTTATTAGGATTAGGAAACTCTTGGAAAATGTTGTAACAAGTCTAGGCAAGCCTGTCTCTAGGTAAGAGAGTTCTGAATTTTAACGAATAGTTTAGTAATTAATGAATGTTCATTGGTGTGCATTTGGTTGTGTGGTATACCAATAACCAACGTAAACCAATGTACCAAACAACTACTGTACCTAACATCAAATACACACAACCAATGTACCAGATAACAATTATCACATACAATGCTACCAATGTACTATGCAATCAAAAGGTACATTGGTTGTCTGGTACAATGGCTGTCTGGTACATTGGCTGTCTGGTACATTGGTTATATGGTACATTGGCTGTCAGGTACATTGTTTATATGCTAAACTGTTTTGACTACATTGGTTGTATGGTACATCAATATATAGTATAGTACATTATATGGTACATTGGTTATATGGTACATTATATGGTACATTGGTTATTTGTTACAATGTTTATATGGTACATGGTACATTGGTTATATGGTACATTGGTTATATGGTACATTATATGGTACATTGGTTATATAGTACTATATATGGTACATTTGTTATATGGTACATTGTCATGTTTGGGTATATAATAATTACATCATGTGTTAATTTTTGTTCCAGGAAATTGCAATTGAAGAGGCAAATATCTCCAATTCCTGCACCTCCTTCTACAGACAATGTATGTCATATTAAGATGAAATGATGGATGGACAGACAGACCGATAGATAGATGGGTGGACAGACAGACAGATAGATAGATAGATAGATAGATGGGTGGACAGACAGACAGATAGAGACAGACAGATAGATAGATGGGTGGATATAGACAGATAGACAGATAAATAGATAGATGGATGGACAGACAGACAGAGATAGACAGACAGATAGATAGATGGGTGGACAGAGAGACAGACAGATAGATAGATGGGTGGATATAGACAGACAGACATATAAATAGATAGATGGATGGACAGACAAACAGATAGATAGATAGATAGTTGGGTGGATATAGACAGACAGACAGATAAATAGATAGATGAATGGACAGACAGACTGATAGACAGACAGATGGGTGGACAAATAGACAGACAGATAGATGGGTGAACAAACAGACAGACAGAAAGATAGATGTGTGGACAAATAGATGAACATGCAGACATAGATGGATGGACGAATGGATGGACAGACAGATAGATAGGTGGATGAATGGTTGAACAGACATACATGTAGATGGGTGGACGATGAATGGACAGACAGACAGATAGATGGATAGATGACTTGATGAACAGATAGACAGACAGATAGATATAAGAAATGGATATCGAAGGAGGAATATTAAATAGATGAAGTTAATTATATTTTATTTGTTAGGAAATCGTTAAAGAAGAGCATATTCATGTTGCTCTTGAGGAAGTTAGTCAATGTTTATATTTAATGCTCTTAATCACACTTCTAATGAAGCATATACAATTATACACTGATAGTTGAACAGTCTGCTACTAATATTATTTAATTAACCATTCAGGATTGTAATAATAATAATAATAATAATAATAATAATAATAATTATTATTATTATTATTATATTATTAGCGACTTGAAAGTTCACAAGATCAAGAACAACTATTAGAGGGAAGTGTTGAGAATTCAGCAGCTGCTGTGAGTATAATCATACATCGATCACATATCACATCACACTATTCACACATCACACTCACATCGCACTGTTCACACATTATATATCACATAATCACATTGTTCACATTACACTTCACATCACACTGTTCACACATGTACTACACATCACATCATATCACACTGTTCATGTTACACATCAATCATCACATCACATTGTTCACACATACATCACATATCACATCATACTATTCACACATTATACATCACATATATCACACATCACACATCATGCATCACACATCACATATCACATCACACTGTTCACACATTATACATCACATATATCACACATCACACATCACACATCATGCATCACACATCACATATCACATCACACTGTTCACACATTATACATCACATATATCACACATCACACATCATGCATCACATAAAACACATAACAACACAAATATATACAATTAATATAATTAAGTTTAACTTTCTTCTCGTTATATACAGAGGAGACGCTTGCTGGTTGCAGAAACATCAATAACATCGGCCATGTTCAAATCAATGTCGTATGGTAGTATTGATGACTTAGATCAAATAGATGATCTACCAGTAGTTGAAGAAACAGACTTCGGAGGTGAACTCCAGATGTTACCAATTTGCGAAAACCATACTTGTAGCTCTTGAACAAACACTTGTTATTCAGACATTTAGCCAACTAATTGATTTGGTATCCAGGATGTCTTGTTGCTGCTCTTCCTGGATACCAAATTTAGTTGCTTTCAGTACGAAATTTCTGAATAATGAACATTTGAATGTACACAATTATTTTGTGCCACAAGTATGGCTTTCGCACATTTTGGTCATGTATACTAATGTACATGTACATACACATATAATATATGTCACACACACACACACACATTATTATTCAATTACGTGTATACAGGTCTGGTGAAACGTACAGTCAGAGCATATTCTATTTCAGGAGCAGGACAGCTGGTAAATTTATTAACTTACTGATTATAATTATGTATATTAATTAATTTATAAGATTATTAAATCTACCTCATGCAAATTCTCTCTATCCTCCTTCTCCTCCTCCTCCTTCTTCTACTCCTCTTTCTCCTCCTCCTCCTCCTCCTCCTCCTCCTCCTCCTCCTCTTCCTGCGGTTTTTCTATATTCCTTTTTCCTGCTCTTTTTTCTAGGAAACAACAACAGATGATGCTATAAAGACAGCCGGTGTAGTGTTGGATGTTGTGTCCTGGTTGTGTGATGGACAGAATAGAGAAATGCAAGAAATACTTCGAAAGCAAGAATTTGACTTCTCTGTGAGTTGATGAGAGATAGAGGAACTTGGGCAGGTGTGGGGAGTGTTGCCACAGTCCAAAAATGCCATCAAAGCATAAAATTACTTTGATATTCATTGGTATCTTTGAACATGTATAGGTGTGGGGTAGGAGGGAGGGAGGGAGGGAGCGAGGAAGAAAGGGAGGGAGGGAGGGAGGGAGGAAGGACAGGAGGGAGGGAGGGAGGGAGGGATGACATACTTTACACTTGAGGTTATTCTGTGAGAAATTTTGTAAGATGTTTTTGTCAGCTTGGATAAATCATTTCACAGAATGTGAACATTGTGGCAGAGATTGCTGTGTTGCTACAGACACTGTCCGAACATCTCAATAGTAAAAATATGGGAATCACGCAGAAAGCAATACAGGTAAGTACACCGTGTCATGTGACAATCATGTGACATCATCTATAACATTGTCACTCTACCTAAGGCTCTTATTGAGATGTGTGCTGGAAATTATACTAATCAGGAAATGGCTTTCAAAGGACAAATTGTTGACTCCATTAATATTATACTCCGACATTTATTTGTTGATGCAGAATCAGAGGTATGTATGTACGTATGTGTGTAAATCGTGTATATATGTATGTATGTATATATGTATGTATGTATGTATGTATACTATGTATGTATGTATATATGTATGTATGTATGTGTGTAATGTACATGTATGTATGTATGTATGTATGTATGTATGTATGTATGTATGTATGCACATATGAATATATCTATCTATGTATCTTTATCAGCTGGTGGAGCTCTTAGAGGTAAGAGCCTCAGCTATTGAGCTTCTTGAAGTCATGTTAGAAGAAACACACGAGAAAAGTCGAGATCTAGCACAAGGAATCTCTGATGATCTAAATGTTAATGCTCTTCTCATTGCAATGTTGGAACTTGAGGTGAATAATTATAATAGACATTTGTTTATCATATATACATTTTGATAATTGGTACAAATTTTAGAAGGTACAAAAATTAATGACCAAAGGAAAGAGAGATTGCAGAGTTTACTAACCGTGCCTCTTCACAGACTCGCCCCACAATGATTAGCAGCGTGCATGCTAATATTCTTTAGTAATAATATCTGTAGCATTTTTAAATTTGAAATTGCTGACACCAAATCTGTATTAACCAATTTGAACTAGCTTCTTTGTATCAGCTGACAGTTTTGTGATCCCTTTCTCTAAATAGGATTTGAGTCAGAGATCAAGTTATGAACACTTGAAGGTTAAGACTAGTAGAGGTGTCTTTAGAGCTTATCATGTTCTGAAGAGGATTGCAGATTATCTTGATGTCACTGTGGATGAATATGGTATGTTACTACCATATTATTATGATAATAATGACCACTTTTAGTTATAGTATGACTAGTTGTTGAAGAGTAATATATAATGTATAATTCATATTAGTAAGACAATAACTACCACTTTTAGTTATACACAACATATATAGTATAATATGTATATACACATGTATATACATATTACTATTATGATGTAACAATTGGGTATGGTAAATTTACAATAACGGATTTACAAGTTCATTGTTCACTACAATAATAATGACCACTTTTAGTTATAGATATAGTATAGTTAAGTATGTACATACAATCAGGAGCCCATAATGAGAAAGCGTAAGAGTAGGAGTGGTAAACGACCACGCATTTAATTAAATTGGGCAAGCTATCTGTCTGACCGTCTGTTACTATTTTTAGAACCCACATGTACATGCTTTCGTGAAATATGGCTTCTACAAAATGAACAGTTACTATATACTACATTGACTAAGTTTCCTGTATAACAGAGAAAAGAATTGAGCGATATTCTGGCTCGTGTAGACTGTGAAGATGTTCCTAGTGAAGCCATTGACAAAGTAGTTGGAAGCCTTCACTGCAATCACTTCAATGACAGAAGGCAATGATGTCAAACACTCTTGAATAGAACTAAACAGTTATTTCGCGGCTTCTCCAAAGCATGCTCTCACTTTCCTGATAGTAGGTGACTCCATTTATGCTTCTATACGTGTTCGTTTCATAGCTAACCTTGAAGATCGTCGAAGTGTAGACGCCATATTTAACGAAGTTGTATACATGTGGGTTCTAAAAATAGTAACAGACGGTCAGACAGATAGTTTGCCCAATTTAATTAAATGCGTGGTCGTTTACCGCTCCTACTCTTACGCTTTCGTCATTATGGGCTCCTGATACAACTCACAGTGCTTTAATAAATGTGGTTTTGTGTAACAGTGTAGTGGATGGATGGATAGATAGAGAGATGAATGGATTGATTGAAAGACACAGCAATACCAACTGACCAATATACACTCACTGTACAAATGGACAAGGGGATTTGTATGATAATATAAAACCTTCTGTTTTTCTCACAGCCAAACCAAAAGAACGATTTGAAGGATATGAAAAAGGCCTCGATATGTGGACACACGTCACTAACTGGTCACGTAGTATTGAAGTGAATTATTTCACCAAAGAGGGGAAAGAGATCCTCACTCGAGTCTATTTCCCTTATGATCCAGCTGTGAGTTTTAATGACAAAATGCAAAGTTTAATATTGAATATTAGTTACCATGACAGCCCAGAATTATTACATGACTGGTACTGTTTTAATATTATCAGCTACAAGCCTACAAACCTCCCTGGAGTGCAGAAGCTGCCATATACAACTTTAGAGAGCCTAAATTTTAAAACTTTCCTGTGGAAGCTGTAATATTTTTCAAATCACAACTAGGCAAAAACTGACAGTCTTTATATTGTAAATTTATTAGAATAATAGCCAAATGGGAAACCTTATACATAGTATGAATAATGTCATTGAAGTGATTGCAGTGAAGGCTTCCAACTACTTTGTCAATGGCTTCACTAGGAACATCTTCACAGTCTACACGAGCCAGAATATCGCTCAATTCTTTTCTCTGTTATACAGGAAACTTAGTCAATGTAGTATATAGTAACTGTTCATTTTGTAGAAGCCATATTTCACGAAAGCATGTACATGTGGGTTCTAAAAATAGTAACAGACGGTCAGACAGATAGCTTGCCCAATTTAATTAAATGCGTGGTCGTTTACCACTCCTACTCTTACGCTTTCTCATTATGGGCTCCTGATTGTATGTACATACTTAACTATACTATATCTAGTCTATTACAAACAATCTCTATTTACATTCAATGTTCAAAAACAGTTTCTTGGCTCTTTCTAATGACTCAAACATATCACAGGAGCATACCCCCAGTTCTCACTGGGCATGGTGCTGCACTACCATTTAGAATATTTACAGCCGGTACCAATTACTTACTCTCTGTAATTCAACCTGCATCACCATCTCTTTATGGCTCAACACAAACCTTTACATTATAATAACTCTCACAGGAGCATATACCCCAGTTCTCACTGGGCATGGTGATGCACTACATTTACAGCCGGTACCAATTACTTACTCTCTGTAATTCAACCTGCATCACCATCTCTTT
The DNA here is from genome assembly GCA_947044365.1 of Petrosia ficiformis. Classification (NCBI taxonomy): domain Eukaryota; kingdom Metazoa; phylum Porifera; class Demospongiae; order Haplosclerida; family Petrosiidae; genus Petrosia; species Petrosia ficiformis. Next base: position 3,538,794 of record OX345653.1, on the reverse strand, counting down.
ATGGCTCAACACAAACCTTTACATATAATAACTCTCACAGGAGCATATACCCCAGTTCTCACTGGGCATGGTGATGCACTACATTTACACCCGGTACCAATTACTTACTCTCTGTAATTCAACCTGCATCACCATCTCTTTATGGCTCAACACAAACCTTTACATTATAATAACTCTCACAGGAGCATATACCCCAGTTCTCACTGGGCATGGTGATGCACTACATTTACAGCCGGTACCAATTACTTACTCTCTGTAATTCAACCTGCATCACCATCTCTTTATGGCTCAACACAAACCTTTACATTATAATAACTCTCACAGGAGCATATACCCCAGTTCTCACTGGGCATGGTGATGCACTACATTTACACCCGGTACCAATTACTTACTCTCTGTAATTCAACCTGCATCACCATCTCTTTATGGCTCAACACAAACTTTTACATTATTGTAACTCTCTATACATTGTGGTAAGTGCCACTCAAGCTAGTTTTGGAGAAGTGTGCCTTGCATTAATCAATTGTCCCCTACAAAACTTCCTGAATGAAACTCTAGACCTGTTGTAACGTTTAGAGTACATCTAGATCACCCTCCTTCCAAGAGACTCAGAATTTGTGCTTTTATAATTATACATTGGTTTATTGTTTTAATATTATATTTATGTCATATGGTTGGGATTACTTATAATAAATAGAGAGAACTAACTGAAGATGAAAAAGATGTTGTGAAAAACAATATTGTTCGTGAGTCCCCAGAAGATAAGGTGAAAGATCTTCTTGAATGGATGGACTCCATTAAGAAAAACATTCGACATAAGGTCAGTCGTAATAGTGTATGAATGGGATTGAACATTTAGTTAAGTGTCATTTGTGTATTAGCAGGGCTTTATACTTGGAGCCCAGGGACCTCCCCTCCATGTGAAAAAGTCATCCTGATTAGTACATGTATATAGTACACACATGGCAATTGTTTGACACTTTCAAATGATTTCCATTTTGTTTTCATAGTTCTATATCAGAAGTAAACCATGGCTGATATGGTCTGTATTTTTATCGTAAGTTTTAAAAATAAATAATTATAACCCATAAAGACACACCCACATCACATGAAGATCACATGATGACATACCATATCACATGATCACCACACCTACAGCACATGATGACACCATTCTTGCACTATTAAATGTTATAGAGTTACATTCTAACTGATACATTAATTGACATACCTTTCTTGTTGATAAAAGCTTTCTCTATTAATTAATTTATAATTCAGTTATATAATATCACAGTGGTCTCATCATCTGGCACACCCTGTGCATTCACTGTTAATTATATAATTCATCTATTACAGTGGTCCTCGTCATCTCACACTGCTTTTTCTGACACTTTTACTGAATTTATTTGTCATCGTTCTTTTTGAAATTCCAGACGAGTAAGTATATGAGCTGTTTGTATATAAAATATAATTACATCATATTTTATTATTACATACACTAATGATGGACAATACCAGTAAATGTGTTTATCGATATGATAGAGATCTAGCAAGGTAAGGTGGGACAATTCCATTACAAATTTAGGCAGGGGAATTCTGGAAGCACCCCACAGGCAGTACCAGGATAAACTACTTTGTGATTTTACTGCCTTCTGTAATAAAGGACTAGCACATACTGTTAGTCAGTGTAACTTTGTAAGTCCAACTTAGAGTGTAACAGTACCAGAGAGATCTTGAATTTTTAGAATTACCCTCGGACAGGATTGCCCCACCTTACCTTATCATAATTATCTCTATTTCAAATAATTATAATACTCTCCCCTACCCTTTAGTCTTGCTCCATCACCCTTTAATGTTAAAGTTTATACTGAAAAACAATACTTGTTAACTAGACATCATGTACCACTCCCCCACCCTTAATATTTATCCTGAGGGAAACACTATATATATATATATATATATATATATATATATATATATATATGACCTTATTATTACTTCAACTACAACTAAAATTGATAAACTAAAGTCTGTTCATATTCACAATGACCTCAAAACTTGGATGTGATAGTTTAATGTCATAAGGTTAATTATAATGCAACTAAATAATGAAGCAATGGATTAAACTTGAGATGAACAAAAAAGAATGGGAAGGATAATTATAGGAAAATGGTCCAGGTAAAAAGATTGTAGGTTTTTCCAAACTAAAGCTTTTCCGAGGTGAAGGTGAACATAAATGACCTTTATAACTAAAAGTGGTCATTTTTGCCAATGCGGACTTTTCATTCAGATATAAGCAACCACATTCTCTTTCTTCCATAGTGAAAAGGTCAGAGAAAATGATACCAATCTTAGCAATGCAGAGGTGACTGTTATACTCAACCCAATGATTCCAATTTGGTATGCAAACTATTTTCTGTATATCCTGGGTTCTATTCACCTTATTCTCGGACTGTGGATGCTTCTTGAGTACTTTATGAGAGAGTATCCGAATATACTCGTGTCTTTTCCTACATTTGAAAAAATTCTGTGAGCTTATTTCATTTGACATTGATGGCCAATCTATCCATCCATTCGGCCATTCATCCATCCATGGAAGAATGGATAATGGGTGGATGGATGGATGAATGGATGGATAGATGAATGGGCTAATGAATAATGGATGGTGAATGGATGGATTGGATGTGTTAATAGATTATGGATGGAAGAATGGATAATGGGTGGATGGATGGATGAATGGATAATGGACGGATGAATGAATGAATAGATAGAATGATGAAAAGACAGATTGATGGATGAATGGATGGATAGGTGGATTGGATGGGCTGAGCAGATGGTAGAGACATAAAGACAAATAGATGAATGTTTTGTAATTATAATTATTTTCACTCACAGATGGGATTTAAAGAAGTGGGTTTATCGTCATGAGCATCTGAAAAATCTTTCTGTCCAGGCAAGTGAAACTTTAGGTGGTGTCACAATTAATCCTCCCGAAACTAATAAATGTTTTGAGTTGTATTTGTTGAGTTTTGCTCCTCTCTATCGTATACTGTTTGTCCTCTGTTCCATTCTTGCTCTGGGAACTCATGGCTACTTCTACTGTGGTTGTATATTGTATGTGTTTCTGAAGAGTTCGGTTCTGCATCAGGTCTTGACTGCAGTCAGGAGAAGCGGTTAGTGTCATAACTACAATATTTGCCAATTGTTGTGTACCCCACAGGAAATTAATGATAATTAATATTTTAATGTTTTGTGGCGTACACAATGAATTAAAAACTTTAATTTTAGTCATGAACATTTACCAATATTACATGTACTATAAATTTTCCCACACATGTATGTAAGCCCCTTAGTTTGCAGGGGTTCCCCCAGGGGTCCCCCCCCTCCTTGAGTTTGGTCATATGCTGTTTCAGTCTGATTCTTATGTCTAGTTTCAGTCAGAGTCTTGAATCTAGTTTCAGTCTGAATCTAATATCCTGTGTTTGAGAGTGAAACTCATACCAATTTTATTTCATATTATATAATTATATTCACAGCTTTGCAGTTAATTGTTGTGGGTCTGCTTGGATTGGCTGTGCTCCTGATTTACGCAGTGCTCTCCTTCGCTTTTCTTCATAATTTCTACGATCCAGCAGAGAACCTGTTCTGTAATACAATGTATCAGTGTTTCATTTCTGTTATACGAGAAGGACTATTGGATAATCTGGGATCTGTAAGCTTTTGTTTATAATTATCTTGTAACCTCATTTTTGATCTGTTATAATGTTTGACTGTCATTTAAACTGCTTTTCATAATCCACAGTATGGTTTGCAGGGTTCAATCTAAACATATGTCCTTGAGGGGGCAAAATTAATAATTGTAGAAACTTGGGGGAGGGCACGTTTGGCACCGGCAGGAGAAGCAACCCTATTACGTAGTACTGTATGATATAATAGAATTTAATGAGAATTTAATGATATGTTTGGTAATGGTGTCATATGCTTGGGGGGGCATTTGCCCCCCTGCGCCCCCCCGGATTAAACCCTGGTTTGTAAAGGGGGTGTGGATCCCTTGGGATTTCCCCTTTTAGCTTCTGCCAGAATTAATCTCTGGATGTTTAATTTACAAACATTTCTCTGCGGAGGAAAATTACAGGTTTTAAACTAAAGTTATGAACAGGTCAAGATGAACGTAAATGACCTTTCTCTTTAATAACCTAAAATACCAAATTAAATGAATTATAATTATTTTCATTTCTTCATTTCCATAGACTCTCCCTCTCAGGTTTGTAGGACAGGAAGAAGCATCATTTACTATTTACTGGACTCGTACGATATTTGACATCACCTTCTTTATTATCATCACCACACTTGGGCTGAATATTGTGGTAGCTATCTTAGTAGATCGATTCTCTGAACTGAGATCTGAAAGGGTGAGTTAATATCATAATATTCAACCAAAAGAACACGAGAATGATGTCGATTGTTATTACACAGCTCGGTTATTTTATCTGTGTGTCCTCTCTCTCTCTCTCTCTCTTTCAATACAGGATGAGATTAAGAAAGACAAATTGAATTACTGTTTTATATGTGGAATTGACAATGATACATTCGAGAGGAAAGCAAAGGTAATATACCAAAACCTAGTTGCTTCACTTAGTATCCTATTCCTATTCTATGCATGATTGTATCTCGGAGTGGTCCTATTCCTATTCTATTGTACAATGGAGTAGTCCTATTCCTATCCTATGCATGGTTGTATTCCTATTCTACTGTACAATGGAAAGTGCAATTCCTATTCTATGCATGGTCATATTCCTATTCCCATTCTAAAATAGGTCTATATACCACTCTACTTTTATTACCTATAAGAAATGGTCCTGTATACCCTTTTCCCATTCTAATCTTTGTATCTTTGTATAATGACTCAAACCTGTTTCTTTTCTATGTAGGGTTTCAGGCATCATGTTCAGAATGATCACAGCAAATGGAATTACATATACTTTGTACTTCATCTTGATTCTCTTTATACTAATGATCACAACGCTTTGGAAAAATATGTCTTTGATAATGTAAGTGGATAGTGTCACCATTGACCAATAATAATGTCATGTGATCAGTTGGTGATATATCAGGGTTAATTCAGGAGGAAGGGGGCAATTCCCCCCTCCCTCTCCAGATTTTTGAAACAATGATTGATTTAACCACCAATACTAACCTATACTAAAATTAATGGCTGTTAACGACAGATATTGATTACCAATCCAATTATCAATGCTTCACTAGATAAGGTACAAACAAGTCTTGGGGAATGATGCTTCAAGACTATCCTACAGTACAGTACTGCCCTCATCAAAATTTTGTATCAAATAGTTGTATTGTAATAAATTATTAATGTTCTATAGCAACTATAAATGAACTATTAATATTATTGTAATTATGATTTTTTTAATGTCAGATTCAAGAAAGAAAAATTGGGTTCTTTCCATTGCGTAAGGCTAAAGTTCTTAACGGAACATCTTAACTGACTCCAGACAATAATGCTTGAAGTTGTACCTTTTTTTTGTGTTAAAATTTTATAATTAGTGATAATCAAAAATCTATTTTCGGTGTGTGCTGTGGTGTAGACTATTTTATAGGAAAACATTTGAGAACAAATTAATACATGTATACTTTAAAATTAAATTTTTTTATATTCAAATTTTGTGGTTTGTAATTTGAAAACCATCCTTGATCACATGAATGAGAATATCATTCACATGGTTTTGTAAAGGAATCCAATCCGGTTATCAAGGTCAGGGGCTGAGACACGACCAAAAATTGGGGGGGGGGGGGGGGGGGGGGGGCTACATTGTATGTATTAATAGCTGAATTACAATGTTCACTAGGGGGGGGGGGGGGGGGGGGGGGCTCAAGCCCTACCTGCCCCTCGATTCCCCTCTATTTTTCAGCCACTAAAGGTGGAGAAACAGTAGCTCTTCGAAATTCGTGGACATATTGTCAGCTGAATAGCACTTAAGCTGAGTCATTACACTAAGTAAAAGCTTTCCTGAAGTGTGTCAAGAGAAACCTGTAAAGAAATACGACAGAAACTTACCAGAAAATTAATATGCAGACGTGACATGTTTCTCAAGATAACATGAAAACAAGCCATGTTGGTGTGTTTTCTCAAGTATCCTATCAGGTTTAATTTCTTTTATGTTTCCTTTGAAGTTTCACTTGACACACATAACAAAACTTTTATTTTAGTAGTGAGTGTTTTATCAAAATTAATTAATTATTTTATTGATTATCGTCATCCAAGATCACCTGACTATTATTTACTGTGAGATTATGAAATTTTGTCCTTTTCAGAGAAACTTGAATAATTATATTATTTATTACTTTCAAAATTCAAATTTCTGTAGTTTGTAATTTAGTTGGTTACTGACATTTGTGATAGCTACAAAACATTTAAACACAACTATTAATTATTGCATACATGATAATGATAATAATATTATGAATGGAAAATTAGCTGCATAAAATTAATTATTATTCAAAATCATTAATAATTATCAGAATCAGTGCTTTTTCCGTCTTTTTAAATACCAAGCTACTGATATGGTGAGTAATGAAAAACAAGACAAAATTATAATTGTTCTAAAGTTCATTATTGAAGATAAGTCAGTGAATTGTAAGAGAGCACCAGCTTGAACACATAGAAAATTATATGGAAATAAGCCTGCAGTAATTAGTTATAAATTTATAATATGGAAAGATAGGACATAGGTTCAATGGTGGGATAAGACATAAGCTTCGATGGTTGGATAGGACATAGGTTCATTGAATGGATAGGACATAGAATCAATGAATGGATGGATTAATTTAGGATAGAGGAATGGAAGGCTGGATGATTCCTGTATGCATTAATAAATACATAGCTGCAGTATCTATTCTAGTCATCCATCCATCCATTTATCCATCTATATCAATGCTATCCATCTATTTACATGTCCCTCTCCTATCCATCCATTTATTCCATCAGTGATTCATCAGATAGATGGATAGATGCATGGACAAATAGATAGATAAATTGTATTGATAGCTGAATGGATAAATAGATGTATCAGTACAGCACTGTAAATAACACAATACACTAACCTATCAAAACAGAGAAGAAGAATTTAATTAAATTCACATCTAAATGAGGAGCACAGAGATTGAGTAACCAGTTTGGAGTACCAGGAAACATTCTGGCGGAAACAAGTATTAAAAACTCACTCGCATCTTCTCTACTGGAGACCTGAGTCCAAAAAAAAGGAATTTATCATCTGTTTATTCGTTTGTTTGTTTGTCCATCCATTTGTCTGTCTATCCATCCATCTTCTTTTCAGTCTGTCTATCTATTTAGCAATCTCCTTATCATCCATCTATTGGTTGATTCTTGTACCACTAAATCACCAGTCTATATATTGACTGGAAATTTTAGTGTAACTAGCAAAGTAGGCATACTACAACTATATAAGAATAGTCAGTACACAAATCTATTCATCCAAGCATCTCGTAGCCTAGATTACCTATGACATACATGTTCACATCTTCTGAAATTTTTTTAAAGGACTTACCAAATTCTTGATAGGTAGTAATCTATCTTTCAAATAATAATGTATTAAATCATGTCCAAATCCTTTTGATAATAAGAAACACATTGATGCTCCCGTTGCAGCAAGCATACATACCAGAGGAACTCCAAACCATCCTCCAAAAACAGCACCTGCTAGAATATTCTGTGTGGGTGTGTATACATACTTTGTGTGTGTGTGTGTACCGTGTAACTTTGTATGTATGTACATGTATATGGTGTCATTGGTGTGTGTGTGTATAATTAAGTGTTTTATAGAGGAGTTTATTTAGGAATAACCCTCCTAACGGTGTTAACTCCTGATCTAAGGGTCTGTGGTTCGAGTCCAGCTGCGGTCATGTTGTTTCCTGAAAAGAGAGTGTCTGTCTTTCTGTGGACTTCGTCGCCAAGTTAACACCGTTAGGAGGGTTATTCCTAAATAAACTCCTCTATATATCATAATGGCTATTACCCAAGCCTTGGGTAATGAGGGATGACGTCTCCTAGCCTAAGGGGTCCACTTTGGAAATTGTGGTCTTTCCGGTCGATTCGTGGGACTTACCACCCTGCGGATTCTGACGGCACTTTATGTTAGGGGGTTATAATAGAACTTCGGTTTCCCACAACTGATAGGACTACGGTCCCATATACACACTTGTGTATATATGTTGTGGTTAGTCATTCCCATCAAATAGTCCCAGTTTGATGGGCGCTCTTTTTTTAAGGAGGCAGCATGGCTTAGTGGTTGGAGCTTGAGCCTCCTGATCTAAAGGTCTGTGGTTCGAGTCCAGCTGCGGTCATGTTGTTTCCTGAAAAGAGAGTGTCTGTCTTTCTGTGGACTTCGTCGCCAAATTAAGTGTTTGTGTGTATGTGTACGCATGTTCCATAAAGAAAATCATAGTATATTTACACTCTACTACAGATTGAAAAATTTTCAGCCAAAAAAGTTTTTTTTACTGCTACCCAGTGGCATAGCTACACCCGGGCCTGGTGGGCCTGGGCCCGGGAATCAGAATTAAATTCGAATTTTAAATTATTATTATTAAAATTAATATAGTTATTATTATTAAAATTAATATAATTATAACAACTAGCGAAATAACGGTCTTTGGCCGTCATTTCTCTAGGTCCTCATAAAAGCATAATGTGTTATAGTCTCATAATCAATGATTAAAAAATATTAGAAATTATGAAGATGAAAGAGTAATGATGAAGGATGGTTTAAGCTAATTAAGCTTGCGTAAATGCGTAATTTTACGCATTTACGCAAATTTGCGCAATTTTACGCAATTACACGCAATTTTACGCAATTACGTAATTTTACGCAATTTTACGCAATCACGCATTTTCGCAATTTTACGCAATTACGTAATTTTACGCATTTACGCATTTTTACGCATTTGCGCAATTACGCAAATTTACGCATTTACACAATTTTACGCATTTAAGCAAATTTACGCAATTTTTACGCATTTACGCAATTACTACGCAAATTTACGCATTTACGCAATTTTACGCATTTACGCAATTACGTAATTTTACGCAAATACACGCATTTACCTAATTTTACGCATTTACTCAATTTTACGCTTTTACGCATGTACGCAATTAATCAAATTTACGCAATTACGCAATTTTACGCAATTACGCATTTACTAAAATTTACACTTTTACGCAATTTTACACAATTAATCAAATTTACGCAATTACGTAATTTTACGCATTTACGCAATTTACGCATTTGCGCAATTACACGCAATTACGCAAATTTACGCATTTACGCAATTTACGCATTTGCGCAATTACACGCAATTACGCAAATTTACGCATTTACGCAATTTTATGCACTATTCATAAATCAGGTATTGGAATGATAGGTGGCTCAAGATCAGCTATGAGTGTTCCATTTCCTAATTCAAGAAGCCATTTAGAAAACTCTTGCTTTTCTTGGTTTGTATGCATATTCCGCGTTATTTTATTTGCTGAAAATGTTGCCATAGAATTTACTTTTTAAGGCATGTGTCTATAACAACTGTTTCTGTTGCACGAGGTACAACAGGGAGAACTTGTCTAAAATCTCCACCTAATAACATAACTTTTCCTCCAAAACATTCATTGTTTCCTGTAATATCCTGCAAACATCTATCAATAGCATCCAATGCATGTGTAGGTATCATTGATGCTTCATCTATAATAAAAATATTCTGGTTACGCAGGACATTAGCATGTTCCGACGTTGGTAGTACATTACATGAACTTGTATCTACCACCGGCACTGGTAATTTGAATAAACTATGTACAGTTCTACCTTCTGTCAAAAGTGTAGCTGCTATACCAGTCCAAGCAGCACATGATACTCTATATCGATTTTGATGCAAATAATTTGCAATCATGTTAAAGTCTTTCCAGAACTATTAGCAGGTGGGGCACCATCTTCCCCAATGAAAACAGCAGCTATCTCATCCTGAGTTGGCTCATTGTACCTTCTCTGATCAGGACCCCATTTGAAATAAAGTTTTACCTCTCTTGGTGTTCTATTTTCTCCACATGCAGACCCTTGTTCTTCTTGCTGAACTTCATGCATGTACTTATATGCAACAGCATATGGACTACTTTCATCCATGACATTCTGTATGATTTGCATAACATCATTTGTACATGAACTATTTGGTAATAAATTCATACGTCTGTTTATTGCTTGACTACTCTCAATAATGTATAGCTGTCAACACTGTAACTCTTCACCATCATTTGGATACAGGGTATTGGTACAATGATAAGTTTGTCCATGTATATGGAAACAGTATGTACCATGACCCTGTGGAATGTCTACATTAGCTCCAAATGATGCAAATGCAAATGCACTATTATAATTTCTGATGATAATTCTGAAATTAATTGAATCTTGTGTGGAACCATTAACAATTCTTTTAGACTTTCAGGATATTCACACAATTGAGTTAAAGAAACCTAACCATTATGACAACAGTTTCTTTGTTCATTAGGAAACCTAAGAGATTCACAATACTGGCACAATTCATTCATTTGTCCCAAGTGATATACTGTATCCAAATCAACCTCACTTATCCTGTGTCTTCTCATTCTATGTCTAACTCTATCATGTTAGCTCGGCTTTTCTCTTGATATCAGTTAGTGTTGTTCTTGTTTCTCTATGTCTCTGTCTATCCAACGATCTCCTGAACTCTCTTTTCCTGTCTCCAAACTTCTTCTCTGTCTTTGTATAATTATGTTTCTAATTCTCCTTGAATTTAAACTCATCTTTCAAGTTTTAAAAACTCAAATGTCTTTATTAAAAATGTTGACATGTCAACGCCTTCTTTTATAACGTCACGTAAACGTGCGGATGCACATATGTCAATGTCTAATTTTCTGGGTCTTTGTTGCGGGTGATATCAACAGACAGATAACGGTAATAATTAGACACTTGTCAAGTTTGTTTATTTGAGATGGCCTTTCAGAAGCGAAGTAAAGGTAGACAGCGACTATTTTGACTTTTTAGATGTGAATCAGTTAGATTCTTCTGCTTCTAAACAACAAAGGCAGCAGCATAGTGATGAAACTGATGAACAGGAGATGCAACTGGTAAGTAATGATATCAGGACCACCAATGATGATTTTAACAGTTGCATGTACTAGTGTAACAGGAGTTCTTGGCGGAGTTCCTGACGATATCGCAGTATCACCAGAGCTATCCGTTTATTAACTTCTTGGTTGCGTTATTCATTTCATTATTATTATTAATCGACACGCCCATAATGAATAAACAATTAGCAAAAATTTTCGGCGCGCTATACCTTTTTAATTTAGGCCCAGGTATAAATTAGGGTCTGGCTATGCCACTGCTGCTTCTCACAAAATTGTTTAATATTTAAGATACTGCATTAATTTTTACAAATATTATTTATCTTCCATTGGCTGTAACTATGGTTACCATTATGAGTAACTACATTAATTATTAATCTCACAAGTAGTGCTGATCCAGGAATAGCAAATGTCTGCTTATAAAGATATGCAGAAGAGAACATAATTAATACACTCATCCAGTGTCCATCTCTTACTGCACGTAGTTCCTTTATAAGTGATTTAACATCATCAGTATTTTGTGGGAACTTTAATGTAACACTGCAATGTGTAAAAAACAATATTACATCTCTATTGAAATTACAGTATTTTGATATGTAAATGTACTGTATATTAACCTTTTCCCAACTTCCTTAGTGAGAGACCATGCTATCAAATACAGACATATACTGGATATAATAAATACACACAGTACACCAATGATGTTCTTCAATATAGATGGTTTGCTGTACTGACTTTCCATTTTTAATTATTATGGGCGTGACAGAGCCACACCCACAAAAAATTGAACGAAAATGGCGGGTATAGAAGAACCAATGGAAGTTAGAGAAAATCCTAACTCAGATGAAGAATCTGGACATAAGAAAAAGGATGGTGAGTATGTTTAAAAGATAACACTTTCCTTCATGTTTTCAGTATTGTATTGGTAATTCATATATATATTTGCTGTATTCCAAAGATGGCCATACAGTAATGAATTTTGTTTGAATGTATTTTTTTCAGAGGGTGGTATAGAAGATCCTGAAGGAAGAATTGTATTAATTAAAGAGGACGATGAGGTCAGTACGTATAATCATACTTTAATTATAACAGTAATTGATCAATGAATATTTGATGAGAAAAATACAGTCTTGGTCACATGATTTCACTGGTGAAAGCGCATCTTTTGACTTCAGTCGAATTTCTTGGGATCAAGCCAGGTTTCTGATTAACAGTACAATACAGACACTATAACAGCAATCTACCTAGGCCTTTGAAGACATAGTAGTATACTGACTAACAGTACAATACATAATTATAGTATACTGATTATGATATTAAACTACCTTTGAAGATAGAATAGTATACTGATATAACACTAGTAGTATATACTATATAGTATACAGGGTAGTATATTGATATAACACTAGTAGTATATACTATATAGTATACAGGGTAGTATACTGATATAACACTAGTAGTATATACTATATAGTATACAGAGTAGTATACTGATATAACACTAGTAGTATATACTATATAGTATACAGGGTAGTATACTGATATAATACTAACAGTATATTACAGACATAGTATATACTATATAGTACACAGAGTAGTATACTGATATAACACTAACAGTACATCTATATTATGATGATGACGACGATACAGCATAATTTATTGGTGTTTACCATCAGAAACCTTTGATTTTGAGTTAATTACATGTAATACATGTACATAATATTATTATACGGTAAGTACATGTACATAATTTAAATATACATGTATACATACATTGTGTATGTATATATGTATGTGTGTGTCATGATGAAGCTACCCTTCAAAGCTTCTCACAGTGTGACACATGCACCGTGTAGTTTGTGGCTTCATTGAGCTGTATCAACATGACTTTGAAGTTGTTAGTTATGTCATGGCCATTTGTGCAATATCAGGTTTATACTCACCTAGCCCTCGGGCTCAGCAATTATAAACCTGATATAGCACTCCTGACATAACCTATACATATAATATTATGTGTATACTTTTGTGCATTAATAATCCCACTAGCATTGCTAATGTGAAGGGATATAAAGACAGTGAAGGTAGTAGTTAAACATGATGACCTCAAACTTATAATGTGATGACTTTATATATTATATAGTGTCATAAGATTAATACATGATTATACTAACTCATGGATTGAAGAATGGGAAGGATAATTGTATGAAAATGGTGAAGAATAAAATATTGTTTTTTCATCCCAAACTAAAGTTATGTACATTTTTCTGAGGTCAAGGTGAATGTGAATGATCTTTATTATGATTTGGAGTATACAGTGTACTTGTAGCTTCGATTCAATTTGTTACATACACTATGTACGTGATAGCTTAGCCAATATGAGAGTCACATGTGTAAGTTATATGGTCTTGTTTCAACTACATATGTATCAAGAGTAACTATTAACTAACTAGTATCCTGTCACATGGTATAGTGTTACTTTGTAGTTCTAGTATAGTCACTCAGTATATAAAATGTTTAATTTTAATAATGAAAGAACATGTAGGGAGGGATATCTCAAAACCCAAACAAGTTATACGGAGATAAAATTATCCCTATGATTGCTTTGTAGTCACCAATGATCATTGATGATGCCTTTGAAACCCAACAGTTGTGAGATTTATTGAGCTTTAAAAACATGATAGGTAATTCTGATAGAAACAGACTGTTTCACCCTGAAGGCCTTTTTCAGCTGTAAGACTGAAACTGATGATATGATACAGGGATTATATACACTTAGGCAATGGTGAGTATGGAGTACAAGGTTGGGTGACTGTTCAAAGATTAGTACAAGAGCTATGCATACATTGTTACCAGTGTTTTTGATAAGCTCATATGACACACCATTGGCCCATAGAGCTTCTTATTTGGCACAGTTCTCTCTTTGGGCCAGTGAAGCAGTTAATTACGATTATATTGTCAGTAACAGCATTAATTCTTAGTTAATTGGCTCAAGATGTTTCCACGAGCTGCTGAACTCTCATCCTGGTCTGCTGTAGCTTGACCATGTGTTCATTTACATCCCATGCCCCCTATTAATTAACCAAGTTCCCAGAAATGATGCCATTTCCTCAATAATGTATATAATTAATTATTATACCTTAAACCCATTGGAAAGCAATCTGGGATGGCCATATATACATGACATAAAACGTAGGTTAGACTGATACCATAACAAGATTAGCAACCAACACCCAGACATGTGGTCAAATACATATTTACATTTTAGTATAGCTGATTGAATACATTTTTAGTGTACTAGAAGGTTTATGCAATTATTGTCAAAGTATTTCCAAGACAGTAATTCTCTTGAATACTTCATACTTTATATAGCAAAAAAAAAACTTGACCACTGTGATTATTCCAGTTCTTTCTTTCAATTTGTAAACAATAGTTTAGTTCTTGGACTAAAAATCTTGGGTGTGTTCTAATTAGTAACATCATAACTACCATCAATTTGTTGATAAAGATCAGAAATACCTTGACATTCATACATACATACATACATACATATATACATACATACATACGTACATACACACATACATACATACATACCTACATACATATATACATACATACATACCTACATACATATATACATACATACATACATATATACATACATACATACCTACATACATACATACATGCATACATACATGCATACATGTACATACATACCTACATACATACATACATGCATATAAAGTATTTGTGTTTATATTTGAAATACATCATTTTGTATTTGATATTAGCAAAATATTTGTATTTCAAATAATATAAGTTTTGACCACATGCCAACATTACACCATACATACATGTGATATTTTAAAATTGTAGTAAATAGTTGTAATGTAATTAATGTACTAGTCTTAAAGGTTATTCATCACAACCTCAGGAAAATGTTCAACATGTATGTATAGCTATGCATTCATTATGACCTCAGAAAAATGTTGTTTGTTACTTCATATAAGAATATCTATATGACACATTCAAAATAGTATAATACTTATACAAACCACAGAATACAATAATCTCATACTTAAGAGTAAGAACAAAAACATCCTGATATAATCCTAACAATACCTATTACACCTAACATACTTCTTATATCGTAAGAGACTAGATAAATATAGCATTATTTTGTGACTTCTTATATGAAGAAATAACAAAAATGTTCATATCTTTAGTTTGGAATGACCAACAATCTTTTTACCTGCACCATTTTTATATAATTATCCTTCTCGTACTTTTTTTGACAATTTTCAATCCATTGCTTCATTATTGAGTTACAGTATAATCATGTATTAACCTTATGACATTAAACTATACATTGTCGTCACATCCTAATGCTGAGGTCATCATGAATATGATAGACTTTAATAGCATTAAGCGAAAGTACTTGTATTGAAAGGATATACAGAGAAAACAGTATCCTTATGAATGTTTTACATTATAGGTATTAAGTTCTTTGTTTGGATATTTTTTTTACTGATTAACTAATAATTACTTTAGATATGCACAGATACCGATCTGATATTACATCTCTACCTTCTGGTTTCTGATCCTTTCATTGAAAATAATTATTTTCTCAATATTTATGAGTACCATATAAGCGATTAATGACATTGTAATCAAAGCAAATAACATAATTACTACACTTATTACAATATCAGTTACATATTTCAGAAATAACTGATACCAGTATTATTATACTAGAAATAATGGCTGATAATGATCAATACCAATTACCTATCCGATTATCAGCGACTGACACCAAAGAATCTATTTATAACATTTGTTTAAAATGTAGTTATGTTACCTTCTCTAATTCTGTTGCAACTTTAGCAGTGATTTTCAGTTAGAACAATTATAAGTTACATCATCTATAGTCTGTTCACATTCACGATGTCCTCAAAATTATAATGTGATGACTTTATATGTAGTATAATGTATAGGTTAATGTCATAAGGTTAATACATGATTATACTGTAACTCAATAATGAAGCAATGGATTGAAATTTGACATACACAAAAAAGAATGGGAAAGACTATTATATGAAAATGGTGCAGATAAAAAGATTGTTAGTCATTCCAAACTAAAGTTATGAACATTTTTCTGAGGTCATAGTGAACATGAATGACCTATAGAAGCTATTTTCCTCTTAGTGCTTTATGTCAGTACACGTTGTCACACCTATTAGTTAATCAAACCTCCAGAATAAAATACTTCATTAACTACTCATATGTATATAATACAAACTATATCATCATTACCCTCACCACGAAGCATAGGCAGGAGGGTATGGTAATGTTGAAGTAGTAGTTATGGTAACCAAAATAAAGTTTAAAGTATTTCCTGTATCTGTTATCAGCTTGTTACATGTTTTTAATTTTGTTCCAGTAACAGTGAATATTAGAATTTACATTCATTTTTCTGCTAATTTGAATCAAAGCACGATTAGTTCAGTTCAGTTCTAAGAATGACATGTAATATAGTTCTAGATTATGTAACTTATTTATTTATGTTTAAATGTTTATGTGTATGTGATATGCATGTAATATGATATGCCAAAAACTATATACCATTAGAGTTTGTTCACATTCTCACAATCAGGATGTGGTGACTTTATGTGTAATATAGTGTAAGGTTAATACATGATTATACTGTAACTCGATAATGAAGCAATGGATTGAAATTTGACATACACAAAAAATGGGGAGGATAATTATATGAAAATGGTGCAGGTAAAAATATTATTGGAGTTCTGAATATTTTTCTGAGGTCATAGTGAACGTGAATGATCTTTACTTTGTAAATGAAGTCACAAAAGGCCTTTGAGCCATTGTGGAGGAGTGTGCTGAAATTACAGGGCATTCCTGTTCACCATGATCTCAGAAAAATATTAATTTTGAATGACCAACAATCATTTTACCTACACTATTTTCATATAATTATGTCAAATTTCAATCCATTGCTTCAATATTGAGTTGCAGGATAACCTTATGACATATACACTATATTACATAAAAATTATGAAGTCATTATATCCAATTTTGAGGTCATCGATAAACAAAATAGAAGTAATATAATTGAACCACTCAAAAGACTTCATTTATAATCAGTGGTGTGGAATCATTGAGCCAACTACCGGGCATTGTGACCTGTTTTCATCACTTTTGTTACTTTGTATGCAAATGTCATCAATTCACCATACATTCACTAGATTTATTGAACAATGTCTTATATGACTTGCTGTTTCCACGCCACTGTTTATAATTATGCTATATTCAGGCATGAGAGAATTAGAAACAAAGGAAGACTGAAGAACTCAGTAACCAGACTAGGGATTAACCCAGGACCATGTGATATCATTAACAATGCTTTATATAAACCTTTATGTCTTATATGATATTGAAATAACATAATTAGTACAATAAGGCTCACTATCCCATATATTGTATAGTCATAAGACAATTTGGCTACATATATAGTCACTTGTTATAGTTAGTTTTTATGCTTTCTCATTATCTGCAGTTGTAGGTCAGACATTATGTCTAAAAACTAGTAAAAAGATTTGCTATCAGAAAAGTAGATTTTAGTTGTAGTTGATTTTCGATCTGTATTCAGTTTATTAATAACTCTAATTATTTCATGAAGGTGCATGAACCAAGTATCTCGGATTGTGGGTTTTCACCTTTACTTAGAAATTCAAATTATAACATATACATAATACATAATGATTACACATAATCCTTATAATGAATGACATACGTAATAATTATGATCATTTAGATAAAAAAACATTTTATCAAGCGCTTACATTTTAATACTCTGTATTCCATCATTTTTATAAGAAGCAAGCTAAATTTGTTATCTATGAGGAACAGTGGTTGTTCCTCTTGAACACCAAATTTAGTTGGCTTCCTGTAAAAATGGCTGAAGAGCGACTGTTGAAAAGTAAGTATTTGATTTAAATTCAGATAGCTCAATTTCTCATCCATGGTCACATTTACATAGTACATTCATATTTTTAAAAATTGTTACATACCATAAAACCAGTTTTCACATCTCCAGTCACTTAGTATATTACATGTATATACTAAATACCTTAAGCCTACTATTAATTGCACCCACTAAATTTAGATGATCGGATTTAGCAAGCATTAATTTTAGTGAATTTCTATACCTAATATGCCTAATTAAATGATCACCAAATATATTTTTAAGCATGTACTAAACTACTAATTAGTGATTATTATAATTATTAGTTGCTAAAATTGCTATAATTAATACACGCAATTAAAAGTAGACTTAAAGTAATAATGATATATATATATATATAATATATATAGTACATGTTATTACTACATGATATACATAGGTTGTTGATCTTACACATTGTCGGTTAAGAACGATACCTGAAACAGTTCGTAAGCTAATAAAAGTTGAGGTGAGAAACTGTAATTGAGTAATTATACGACCTGTTACATAATTATTATGTATTTGCTGAGCAAAGTCTTATAACTTTTTCAAGTGAATGATTTTAAAGGTTTCTGTTATATTTCCTTATTAATTTATGACCATTTAAGGAGATGCTTATCAAACACAGTCGCTGATTTGAGTCTCGGGTTCTGATTTGAATCTTGGCTTCTGATTTGAGTCTCAGCCTATGATTTAGGTCTTGGCTTCTGATTTGAGTCTCAGCCTATGATTTAGGTCTTGGCTTCTGATTTGAGTCTTAGCATCTGATTTGATCTCAGCCTCTGATTTGAGTCTCAACCTCTGATTTGCATCCCGGCCTCTGATTTGAGTCTTAGCATCTGATTTAAATCTCAGCCTCTGATTTGAGTCTCAGCCTATGATTTGCATCTCAGCCTTTGATTTGAATCTCGCCCTCTGATTTAAATCTAATACTTTTGTGAAATTCTTAAACCTCACTACTTTACCACAAAATTATTTGATAAAATGCTTACATTCTCACTGTTTCACACCATTTGTACAGAAAATTAGTTTCTAATGAAGAGGAATCATTAGCTTCCAAAATACAAAGTTTTGGAATGTTAAAAATTCATCAAATTATTTTGTGGTAAAATCCAAAATAAGTCACATACCAGTATACACAGTGACAATTACATATTATAGGTGTTGAGTCTTCGACAGAATCTTATTAGTGAGTTGACACCATTGTGTGAGCTAACAACCCTCACAGAACTAGATGTGTATGATAATGAGATTAAAACTATTCATGGATTGGAGAGTCTAACAGGACTCACGTTAGTTATGTCATTAATTAAAGTCTGTTCACATTCACGATGACCTCAAAATTAGGATATGATAACTTTATATGTAATATAGTGTATAGTTTAATGTCATAAAGTTAATACATGATTATACTGTAACTCAATAATGAAGCAATGGATTGAAATTTGACATACACAAAAAAGTATGGAAAGGATGATTATATGAAAATGGTGTAGGTTAAAAGATTGTTGGTTATTCCAAACTATAAGTTATGAACATTTTTCTGAGGACAAGGTGAATGTGAATGACCTTTTTAATTTATGTGTAATTATTATATATTTCTTGTAGTTTGCTTGATCTATCTTTTAATCACTGTTATAATTATATATATTTCATACATCTAACTATTAATTACATTCATGTAATTGGGGGGCTAAACACAATTATTTGTTATAGTTTGCTAAAGGTCATTCACATTCACCATGACCTCAGAAAAATATTCATAACTTTAGTTTGGAATGACTGACTACCTATCATTTCACCTGCACCATTTTCATATAATTATCCTTCCCATTCTTTTTTGTGTATGTCAAATTTCAGCTTCATTATTGAGTTACAGTATAATCATATATTAACCTTATGACATTAAACTATACACTATATTACATATAAAGTCATCACATCCCACTTTTGAGGTCATAGTGAATGTGAACAGACTATAGATGTATCATAATTGAGTGGCTACTTTAATAATTACTATATTTCACACAGTTCACTGGATCTATCTTTTAATCACATTCGTGTAATTGAGGGGCTAAGCACTCTGTGTAATGTGAAGGAACTATTTCTTATTAATAATAAGATAACAAAGATGGAGGCTCTCTCTTGTTTGACTAATCTTACTATGTTGGAACTAGGATCAAATAGATTAAGAGTAAGTCATGAATTATTCATAGATAATTATAAATAATTAGAGTAGTCATTAATTAAACTGCATTTTAAAATAAGCTCATTATGACAATTAATTTTGATCAAACACTCGGTTAAACACTCAGCATTCCATAATTTTGTGCAGGAAGCTGATAAAACTTGGGAGCAGCTGTTTTACTTCTAATCATTTAACTCCCACATATTACAAAAGTACATAATACATATCGCATTACCATACCATTGTGTGATTGAAACATTTTTGACATGTGTGCGCATACTGGAGATGGGTGTGGTAATTAATTATATTAGATGGACGTGGTTGGTAAATGGTTATAATATATTTATAGTAGATGGATATGGTAATAACCTGTTGCACTCTATTTGAAGTCATAGTGAGAACACTGTCATCATTACCGGTATTTTATCATTGCTTAAGTGTTTGTTTTGTTGTTTTTTTTTGTAAAAAAAGGAGGTTGTAACATTAATTAGTAAGTGAGCTAAGAAAGGTGCAAGTAACATACAACACCTCTAGTGACAACTCTGTGTGATTTAATATCCAGCCTATCAAAGCCTAGAGTTAGTAAGCCTACCATCCACTAGGCAACTTGGAGTTGGCGACAAATTGCCTGCTCCAAAGTTCCGCTATTTACCATCCACTAGGCAACTATGGAGTAGGTAGCTTGTTGCCAACTCCAAAGTTGCCTGCTAGTGGGTGGTAAAAAGCTTACCATTGGAACTTTGAAGTAGGCAATTTGTTGCCAACTCCAAGTCACCTAGAAAGTAGTGGGTTGTATCCATTAAGCAACATATTGTCACAAAGTTGAAACGTGCTCTATTCACTGACAACATGGGGTAAGTAGGCGACTTGTTGCCAACTCAAACGTTTGCAGATAGTATATATATATATATAAGCTTTAGGGTTCAATCAACACTATAGCTACTGTAAGGCAGATATGAGTATGTAAAAATGCATATTAACTCCTGATGGGATGTTATCAGCTATTATGACATGTAACTGTGATAACATGAACTTGATTTTATGAACTGTTACTCATTCATCCTCCATTAATAATTTACTTAGTCCAGTGAATAATCACATTCTAAGAATTAAATTGTTTACACAAACTAGTGTGACTTACACTGACACCTAAATACTACCTATTTACATTTAATTGGTTGAAAGAATCGAACTGTTTCAAGCACATAAACTTAGATGAAAATCTTGTGCACATCAGGTGCACATCAGGTGCACATCAGGTGCACATCAGGTGCTAAACTATCTTCAAAGCTTATGTATAATACATGATAACTGATCTGATCACACAGTTTAAGTATAATTATGTTAAACCCATGTAAGTGTGGTCTGTTCACAAGCCGAGGAGTGGCTAGACCATCCTTACATGGGTTTAACACAATTAGATCCTTGCCCACATTCTGATTGTGTAAATACATAAAAGCAATTTTAATGGACTTTCTAACCATAAAGGTTATTTTAATGGCATAAACTGTATCAAGTTTATATAATGAAGCCTTTCTGTTGGAGTGGTTGACAAAATTAATATTTTATGACTACAGCTAGTTGCCATGGCAATGGAGTCTAAAGTACTTCCAAATGTACTTGAATATACACTTATTGTGATTGTACTTGTAATAGTACTTAAGTCCTTTAATACTTGTACTTGTACTTAAGTTCTAATAAACAATGCTATTCCCATCAACTAGTCTCAGTTTGATGGGCACTCTTTTTTTTTAAGGAGGCAGCGTGGCTTAGTGGTTAGAGTATGAGTCTCTTGATCGAATGGTCAGTGGTTCAAGTTTGGCTGCAGTTGTGTTGTTTCCTGAAAAGAGTGTCTGTTTTTCATTGCTATACTTTGTCTTTGTACCAGTACTTACTAACTACAGAAATCTCAAAAGTGTCAACAGAATACTTTGTTCTGGGTAGTGATTAGAAATAGCGAATTCTTTTAACCTGAGTGTTTATTCATTTAATCAAAAATTTAACTTCCCACTACCTACAACAAAGTCCTATGGTTGAAACTTTTTGGATTCTGTAGTGCAAGTTTTAGTGTACGCTAATTAGTATTTAATGACTGCATGATTTATACTATAAAGAATAATTATATGATGGGAAAATGATTGTTGGTTATTCCAAACTAAAATTAAGAGTATTTCTCTGAGGCTAAGGTGACATGAATGAATTGACTCTGCCACACCTAGTAATATCATCAGTACTTATGAAGTACTTGTCCTAGTACTTTCAAGTACTTAAGGTACTGAGCTGAGTAGATAGGCTAAGGACTGAAGTAAAGTATAAATACTTCAAAATTTGTACTTAAGTACACAACCACATATCTGTTAGTGTACTTTAGCATTGTGTTTCAATTTCTGTGTACTTTAGCATTGTGTTTTAATTTCTGTGTACTTTAGCATTGTGTTTTAATTTCTACTGCTAGTGCCAACTGTTTTGTGAATTTGTAAGATTAATACTTTCCCCTCATAGCCTTATAAGTACTAATATACTAATATACTACTAATATACTATGTACATTTGTGTCTTTCCAGGTTATTGAAGGTCTTGATTGTCTTATAAATCTTGAGAAATTGTTCTTGGGAAAAAATAAAATCACTAAAATACAGGTATGATTACACACCTCTCTCTATCTATTTATCTACAATGTATCTCTCTATATATGGTATAATTATATATTATATAGAGTATGTTACCATAGTTACTAGGTGTACTCTATTTTGATAGAATTACAAAAAAAGTTTCTCACTTTCAACAAACCAGAAACAATTATTGATCAATGAATTACTTTATACTCACTTGAGTCCATTTCATCAAAAGAAAGAGTAACATATGTTAGAGTACACCCACTCTGTACTGTAACTAGTCTCATCCCCAGCTATACTCACCTGTCCTCTAACATATCAGAGAGTAGAGTATGTAAATACAGCTTCTTGTCATTACTAAGCAAACATTTCTTAGAAATTTACTATGAACACTGATACCTTTGAAATGACATTTTTCTATAGAACAAGTACTCTATCAACCTAACCACTTCCACATAACATTTAAAGTCTGCCAATAGCTCGTTCAAGCCACAACACGCAAACACACACACACACACAGACACACAATATGATTACCATACCCTTTTGCCTACGCTTTGCAGTGAGGGTAACAACTCTATTAGTAATAGTTTCTTTGTGTTTTATTATTCTATGGAACAAGATGGGATGGTACATTTATCAACCAAACCACTTCTACATAGCAACCCTACATAAGTATAGCTTCTTTGTGTTTCACTTTCACTCCATCTATACTTATGTAGGGTTGTTATGTGGAAGTGGTTCAGTTGATAAGGTAACACCCCAATTATATTCCTGTGCTTTTTCGGTTTTGACATCCCTACATACCCTTTCAAATTATTCGTTATACCTTGAAGGCCAAGGTATATATTCTTGGATAATTACCATGATAGTTGATACCTTTGAAATGACATTTTTCTGTGGAATATATATATATATATATATATATATATATAAGATACAATGTGGCTTTACAGACATGGAAAAACATGTGCTCAGCGAGTGATGTCCAAGTTTCACATCAAAGACCAAGATTACTTTGATATTGATCAACCCTAACCACAAGGGAACCCTAACCCTACCCTAAATCAACCACATAATGATATTCATGAGATTTTCATGGCAAAGTAGGACATTATTGTTCACCTCCCCTCGACAAATTTTTTACCTGGTACATGTGTATCAGAATAGAAAGATTGAGAGAAAAATAGAGAGAATTCAATTTATCTCTCTCTTTCTCTCTACCTATCTATTCATCTATCTCTATCTATCTATCCCATCTCCTCTGTTCTGTTTAGAACCTTGACAAACTAGTGAATCTTCGTCTTCTAAGTCTACAATCTAACAGACTAACTGTCATTGAGGGATTAGAAACATTAATTAACTTGGAAGAACTGTATCTCTCTGATAATGGCATTACGGATATACAAGGTCTAGGGAATCAGGTTAGTATAATCAGGACACCATTAGATCTTTGGTAGTGAACATCTGCTATGTGGTACTGTTCATACAAGTAATATTTAAGCACCCATTTAAGTTCTTTAATTACTGTAGTGCATATAAGAGTAAGTGAGTACTTGTTGATTATGTGATATGAAGGAAATTAAAAATAATAAAGTATTGTGATGTAGTATGATTGGTATATAATTATTATTATAAATTTACATGTATGAGTATGAGACTGAATAACAGTATGAGTATGAGACTCAGTATCAGTATGACTAAAAAAACTTCTGATTCTATCCAAAGATTAACTCAATTGAATTAGTGTACATTTACAATTTCACACATACACAAACGTGTGTGTGTGTGTGTGTGTGTCTAGTACATAGTTGTGTATACACACAGTGTTAGTTCTTGTATGTGCGGGAGAGAAGTACAATGTATGATAGTGTAATGTATTTAACTGGAATTCTCAGTAACAGTGTTCAATATCAACACATTTTCACAGAAAATGAATTCATTTCTGTGGAAACTGGTTGTTGATACATTTTTTGGGTAATTTTGTGGTTAGTATTATCTTGTTTCATGTATCTTTGTAATGCTTCCTGTAGCACAAATTGAATACACTTGATCTAGCTGTTAATAGAATAACTAGGCTAAAAAATCTGTCTCATCTTACAGTACTGGAAGATTTCTGGGTTAGAATTCAACTATCCATCCATCTACTATCTATCTATCTTTCTATTTATATGTCTGTCTGTCTACTTCTTTATATCTGTGTATCTATCTATCTATCTATCTACACTGTATCTATCTATCTATCTATCTATCTATCTATCTATCTATCTATCTATCTATCAATCTATCTCCTTATCTATCAATTGTTTTATTGTCATTTGAAGTAACCATTCATTTGAAAAATATACTTTTTTACACACCACATGTATTTCAGTTCAATAACAACAAACTAGAAGAATGGCACGATATTGAACAGCTTGCTGCAATCACCAGTCTTCGGACGGTGTACTTTGAACACAACCCCATTGCAAGGGACCCACAGTACAGAAGGAAACTTAAATTAACTATTCCTTCACTGACTCAGATTGATGCTACATTGATTCGTTAAATGACATTTTAGAATCTACTTGTGGCTCACTATTTTAGATACTATTGTCGATCTGTTACTTGACATTTTACGGCATGTATTGTTGATTTTAATATAATTATGTTACTTGAAATTTTAATATACTTGTAGTTTGACAAGTATCAACATTTTAGTGTTATTATACTTGTACAGTAAGCATTTTTTAAATACAAGTGTGTTACTTCACATTTACTTACCTGTGGCTTGTAGCTTGACATTTATTATAGTTTAGTTAATTTACGTTTTCCTATCTGCGACTAAATATTTCATTCAGAATTGAGGATATTTGTTTTTATCTTACAAATGATACACTGAGTTTATGGTTTGATTAGAATTTTAGGTATGTGTTTAAGTATATTTTAGTATTTTATTTTTATTTATGATATTAGTTAATAATGTGATATTTATTGTTATGGCGAGTTGGAATTATGAAGGAAGGAACAGTATGGATATCATTCTGTATATAATTCATGTTAATTATACATAGCTGTAACAAACTAGGAGATGCTCCTACGGGAGTTAATGTATGGCTCGTTGATTCTATGAATGTAAACATCAATGCTCAAGTGCAGAGGAAAATGATGATGTCAAATTATTTCCTGTATCTAAGTAATATAAACTGCAAGTGTGCTAAGATCATGCAGTTAATTAACAGGACCAGTCATCATGGATGAAGACGGTTGCTCTTACAATACGACGCCTCTATCATGTATGGACTTGTCTAACAAATCAGTAATAGATATACTAACGGCTATTGTTCCAAATTGCGATATTGGGTCATGGACACCAATAACAACAACTTGGTTAGTATTCTTCTATCTGCACGTAATTCTTTTCGGTATTTCCTTCTTTCTCCTGGGTGTCGTCTCTGTGATTTTCCTATTCAAAAGACACAGTGCACAACGTTTCAAAGCAACAACTTTCATTGCGATAGACGTATCCCTTGCTATTCTGGGTTTCTCAAGATTCCTGTTTTACATTTTGGATCCCTATGGAGTGTCAGGTTACTGCACTGAAATTGGTTGTATAATAACCTCCAGACTGTTATTTTCATTGGGATTCCCCAGTCTGACAGCTGCTTACACTTTAGTGTTCCTAACTTTATGGCACAGTGCTAAAATGAGACTTGGCCGATCTTGTGTTCAACACTGGAAAGTAATAATACCTTTATGCTTCATACATTATTTCATAGCAGTCGTCGTTGAAATCATTGGAGCAGTTGGTCCACAGCCTGTGATATTTCTTGTGATTGGTTGTGAAGTCTTTTTTAGTATGTGGGGTTTGTTGGTGTGTGTAACTTTCTTGATTGCAGGAACACGTTTACTAAAATCTATTCATGTATCGGCTCGTAATACTTCTGTTGTTTGCAGAGAGAAAAACATTGAAGCACCTAAAGAAAAAAGAAGTAGCTTGAAGCGGTTGAAATCACACACGTATAGCACAATAAGAATGAAGCGTGAAATGAAGCAACATCACAAACAAGCTATTAGAAAGATTACAATAATCACCTTTGTAACAGCAAGTCTGGGTGCAATCTATTCCCTTTTTAATATAGCTCAGTTGATAATGGTATCACTTCAAATTTTTGGTTCCTGTCCTGAACAAGGAAGCGAAGAATATGAAGCAAACAGTGATCTGTGGTTAGCTCTGAGGTACATGTGCATATTCCTTGAACTTTGTATGGCTATACTGCTAATTTATAGTATAAATGATTGTCGTCCTATATTCAAAGGCATATCGAATGTGGTAGGTTTTTTCAATGACCACTGCTGTCATGTTAAGAATACTAAAACAAATGAGAGCTCAACACCTCAAATTAACAACCAGTATATATATGATTGTGAGCAAGACAGAGATACTTCGCCATTGAATTTGAGTGTAATTTCACCAATCACTGCTACAAATTCTGCCGGCAATGGATCTACTTTGACAAGAAATTTACTGCAAATTAAAGAAATAGAAGACACTGCCAAAGAATCCATACCAACTAACACATCTACACTACAAACTATGTCCAGTAATACATCGTCATCCAATAGTATCTCATCAAATAATGTACCAGTTGATAAAACACCACTGGGTTGTAATACAGAACATACTACCACAAAACAAGAATTAAGAATCAGTGATGAACATTTAGACTTTAATCAGACAGAGAGAACACCAGTTTAATGATCCATGTATGTTGTCCACAAATATTTTTTCTAATTTATGTGTATTCGAATTTGTTCAGTATTCATCCACTTGTCATTTTACTCATATTTCTATAATTCAGTTTGTTTACCAAATGGAGGTAGTGATTTGTAAGGCTGTAATGTAGTATATTCAGTTACACTAGCCTGCCAAACGCAACACTGTCAATTAGATTAGATGTTGTTATATAGTTGTATATAATAATGATACGCATAATCTGAAAGATAAAGTGAAGACAAAAAATCCACCTAATAATTCAGGAAATATGCTAGTTCCTGGTATCGTTACTGTATGGATTCAGTTGCTGTAGTGAGTTCCAGCTTGCAATTACGTAATTATCAGTGAGCACTAAACAAAACCATCCAACTGTATGCCACTGATTTCATGTATCAATTAATTTTGTTGAATTTTTAACAACATAATTCTTGTTCTCATGTATTATGAGAATTCAAATATTAATTTCATCAAAAAAGCCACGAAAAATTACAAGTATTTGCCAATCATTTCAATGACTTTCATGAATCAATCATGAAGGCTATTGACAATATATTCAACAGCTGTAGAGTATTATATTAACCTATGTATGTTGTACATTATTAAAGGACATTCACGTTCACCTTGACCTCAGTTAAGAGTTAAATCTTTTTACCTGCACCATTTACTCTGTATCTTTCCTGTTCTTTTATGTGTATGTCAAATCTCAATCCAGTGGTTCATTATTGAGTTACAGTATAATCATGCATTAACCTTATATCAATAAACTACACACTATATATAGTACATATAAATTCATGTTGATGTGAACATACTCTAGACAAATGATAGACTCCATTGATGATTTTATGAAAACAGTAGTAAAAGCATTCACTAAACATTTCATCCAATTATACATGTTACTAACAAATTAATTGAATGGTACACTCCATTGGTGATTTTATGAAAGCAGTAGTGAAGCATTTGCCAGTCTACGTACTTATGGATTGAGATTTCGTTGCTGATTTTATAAAAGATGATGAATGTGGTGAGCCCAAACAAACAATAAAGTATTTGCTAAACATTTCATCCTATGTACTAACAAATTATCTGAATGATATTGATTTAATAAAATAAAGAAAAACAGTATCAAAGCACTCATTAAAAAACAAACTAGCGGATTCCATTCTTGAATTACGAAACTTGATGTTGAGGGTGATAGCAGATTGAAGCATTCATTACTTAGCAGAAAAATCACTGTTGTTATTTAAAAATATGCTATCACACCTAATTATTTAATTAAATAACAAACTGCTTAATTACTACTAATAATAATAATTAATTGAATTAATCAAATTAATTAACTACTTAATTAATTACTTTGTGACGAACGACCTAATTATGTTCGTTTTAAGAAATAAAAAATGAGATGCTTTGCCATTCCTACAATATATATGGTATGTGCCCAAACTTTCATGTAATATAATTCACACACCAACTAACCCACACTACATTGGCCATCTGCAGGAAATTTGGTCTATATCCCACTCACATGCCATCTGCAGGAAATTTTGGTCTATATCCCACTCACATGCCATCTGCAGGATGTTTGATTTCAATCACATTATTCGTCTACAATTTCAATTATTCATCTGATCTGTTTTATCAATGATTATGTCTGAAATCCCACACAAAATCATGCTCCATATAATCAAGGAAATGTGTTTAGGAAGTCATGCAGGCTTCATTACATTCACAGTCACAAATAAACAGTACACGCTCATGCTTGAAAACACTAAACTAATCATACACCAAGTACTCTCCTATTTGTGAACTATACATACACTAAACTAAACAGTAAATTTTTCTATTTATGAACTATACACTAAACAGTAAATTCTTCTCTTTATGAACTATACAAATACTAAACTAAACAGTAAGCTCTCCTATTTGTGATCTATACATACACAATATATACACTAAACTAAATATCATACACAAATGGAAGTGTGGGAATTACGATAGAGAATGAAGGAGAATGTCAGAGATAAAGAAGTGCTGACAAAAGTTGTGAACCAAGAGAGAACTTGAAATGATCAATGAATCTGATCTTTGTTTAGCTACTAGCTAAATCCAAAAACTTTGTCACGCAGGCTCACCTCCCATTTCACTAAAATTTAGTACAAACATTTAATTGATTACTAAAATTAAACCTGTGTGTGTGTGTGTGTGTGTGTGTGCGTGTGTGTGTGTGTGTGTGCATGTGTGAGTGATAAAGCGTTATTAGTTTAAAGTATCTTCTGAGCGTAAATACTCTCCTATGTCAGATTGATGAAAAACCACAGTAGTTCCTGGATCAGCGTGACGACAGTCTTGTGTAGACTTTGCTGTTACACCAAAACCCTGAAAAGAAAACAGTTTGGTCTATCAATCTCTCAAAGGTCAACATGACCTCAGAAAAATATTCATAATTTTAGTTCGGAATGACCAACAATCTTTATCTGCAACATTTTAATAATTATTATATATTATTCTTCCCATTCTTTTGTATATGTCAAATTTCAATCCATTGCTTCATTATTGAGAGTTACAGTATAATCATAATACAGTGTGTAGTTTAATGTCATAAGGTTTATATATCATTCATAATTTCATATATAAACCTTATGACATTAAACTAAACACTGTATTACATAAAATCATCACATCCTAATTTGAGGTCATCATGAATGTGAACAGACTTTAGGATATCTGCATAATGTACCAATAGCCATTTTAACTACAATCAGGGTTCGAATTTAACTTTCTGATCCACTTGTCCATAGGGCAAGTAGGCCAAAAAAATCGGTTGTCCCAGACAACTTATTAATATTCATGAGGGGTGTGTCCAAATTAATCCACAGGAATCTGACTGTTCACTGTGTTCAGAATCTTTGTCTTCAGTAGCATCTTTATTACTATATAGGCGCATGAACCCCGCCGAAGGCAGGGAAGGAGCATACAACTGCTATATAAAACGCTGTGTCAACCTTTGTCGAACGAATTGCACAAAATGCCCATATATGGGCAAACACTAAGCAAACAAGGCAGAGGCGCTAAGTGGCTGACGATACACAAAATTAAAAATCTACCGACAAACCGCGCCAATGCACGTGCAGTATAGTACTAGTATAGTATACAGAGTTAGGAAAGAGAAAGGCAGCTGTAGCGAGCCTATGTTCCATGAAGAGAACCATATCAACATCGTTTGCTTCACTACCTCAAGAGGCAACAAAGAATTTGGGAGTATATAAAATAAGTGGCAGCCCAAAAAGAAAAGCTACAGGCCAAAACAACGACGGATAAACTTCCAAGGAAGGTTAGTTGCTCATGAAATGAACAGTATCCACTTCTCTCATTCTACATATAAGATACTTCGCCTCCTTCTTCAACAGCCGTCGTGCGTTTAGTATAATATTATAGGACGTTTAGCAGCTTTTGTGGCCATTTGTATCATGTGCAGGACATGGAGCTAGGCGTGTATGTTTACACTATAGCACTTGGAACACATTATGAATATCATTATCTTAAGTACTTTCATTCGACAAAGGTTGACACAGCTTTCATATAGCTGTTGCACGCTCCTTGGGATTCATGCGCTCCCGAGTAAAACCATACCTAAAGACTCATCTCACAGTAACAGCTGATACAGTAACCACATGTATGTAAACAAAGGTGTGGCTACACCCACAATCGTTGCAATTTGAATCATTTTTCACTTGTCCCAAAGCATTTTTCACTTGTCAGGACAAGTGGACAAGTGCTAAATTCGAACCCTGACTACAATATAATTATTCTGATGTATTTTTTTGTTTTCAGTATTTATTAATTTAATGTTTACGCATGCGCAGAAACCAAATATGTGGAATCAAGACAAGGATGTTCTCATTTCGTGTTGTCAGTTGTATAGGCTTCAGGAGTATTGAACAGACAGTATAGGCTTCAGGAGTATTGAACAGACAGTGTAGGCTTCAGGAGTATAGTATAGGCTTCAGGAGTATTGAACAGACAGTATAGGCTTCAGGAGTATTGAACAGACAGTGTAGGCTTCAGGAGTATAGTATAGGCTTCAGGAGTATTGAACAGACAGTAGGAGTATTGAACAGACAGTAGAAGTATTGAACAGACAGTATAGGCTTCAGGAGTATTGAACAGACAGTGTAGGCTTCAGGAGTATTGAACAGACAGTATAGGCTTCAGGAGTATTGAACAGACAGTATAGGCTTCAGGATTCTTGAACAGACAGTATAGGCTTCAGGAGTCAGAAGTATTGGACAGACAGTACAGGTTTCAGGAGTATTGAAAAGACAGTAAAGTTATTGATATAAACTTTGGTA
Source organism: Petrosia ficiformis (assembly GCA_947044365.1). Classification (NCBI taxonomy): domain Eukaryota; kingdom Metazoa; phylum Porifera; class Demospongiae; order Haplosclerida; family Petrosiidae; genus Petrosia; species Petrosia ficiformis. Next base: position 3,506,671 of record OX345653.1, on the reverse strand, counting down.
GCAGCTATCCGCAGCAAAAGATGAGGTAATAACTTGCAACATTTTACTAGCAACATGCCAGGGAAAGAGTTAGTGGATATCCAGATATCTGATTGGTTTGGCAAGGACACTAAAATCATGCTCCTAACAGGTCTATTAAATACATGATAATAATAATTATTATTATAGGTAATATGTGAGTTACATGTACAAGTCTTTTGACTCATTAACAGACAGTACATGTACTGTAAAAAATCAAATTAATGGATGTTTGGACCAAATACATGTGTAAATATATGTTGTATGTTTTCCATTCACTTCACATTACTGTACAGGAACATAACACCTGCCATCTACTAAGCAACTTTGGAGTAGGCAACAAATTGCCACCATTCACTGGGCAAAATTGGAATAGGCAACATATTGCTTACTCCAAAGTTGCCTCATAGATGGTAAAACGTAGTATTGTAGGTTGAAATCATCAAGTAACATCGTGCCACAAAGTAGAAGCATGTCTCTATTCACTGACGACATGTTGCTTGATGATTGTAACTTATTACAGTGGTAGAAATAATGTCCAGCAGTTGGCCATTTTCCAGACATTTTGGCTCTTTGTCTGATAAAATTGCACTTGACTGGACAAATTGTTTGATTAGTTATAATACAGAACAGTAACCTAACAACAAGGTTAATTATTAGTCAAGAGCAGTCATGACCAAGTGGGATATGTCTATATCTCATAAGCCATAAATGCTGGTTTTCTGGACAAAATTCACAACTTGCTCAAATATTGTTTTGTCCAGATGTTTCTGCTGGACACCTTACTTCCAGCACTGTTACTACGTTTTACCATCCACTTGAGAACTTTGAACATGAGTATGCATTGTATATGTAGTTAAGGAAGTTGCATCATTCCGAGGGGCTCAGTCAATTAATGGGCATGGCACGTAATAGAATGCACACTCGAGCTCTACAGATCAGCAAAAAGAAAGCTGCTTGTAGCTTATATAGAAACTGGTACTAAATTCTACCTGAAATATATTCTTAAAGTTCTACAAGGTCCTTTAAAAAAAAAAAGATAATCAAAATAGTAGGCTGTTGTGTTTCAGGCATGATGAAGTCAGTCATGATTACTGAATGCTGGACACCACAAAGCAGTCATAGGATCCTTTTATCGCTATATAATATATCTTGTTACAGCGGCACACATGATGTGCAAATAATATTATAATATTTATATATCAAATTTCAACACCGTTGTAATTATAAAATACTTAATGATCAACAAGGGTACTCAAGTACGAATAATGCCTTCCTGCTTTGACCTGACAACATGATTTGGCACATATTTGAATCATCACGTGATCGTCATATGATCATCATACATGGACTAACCAGTGGTATATTAGTCATGGAGTACAGTACAACTCCTTGATACTGAGGGGTGCTCTCTGTGATACGACCCATCCCACTCTTTATAACATTATGACCATATACATATTGTTGCTCTGCCCCTGGTTTCAGCCACATTTTATACTATGATGAAATAGAATGAAGATAGAACTAATAATTAGTAATGCACTAATAAGAGATTTGACCGATATTCCTATAAACTGATAATTACTTTAGATTGTACCAATAACTGATACCAATCCGATATTCTGTCTACCTTCTGGTTTCTGATGAAAATGAGCATTTTCTCAATAATTATGAGTATAATAAAAGCAATTAATGATGCCACAAATCACAAGAAATGACATTATTGGTACACTTCTACAATATCGGTTAAATCATAACCAATACCGATATCAAAATAATGGCCGATAATAACCGATACTGATTACCAATCCAATTATCGGAACATCACTACTAATAATACAGGGGGTGGAAATAGTCAGCCAACTACTGGACATTTTGGTCTATTTTCAACGCTCTTGTCACACACACACAACACATTAGCTGCTCATGCTCATTTTTAATACTCTGCATTCACCTAGTATACATCTATTATATAAATTGTATATGTGTGTGTTACAACTTGCACTCAAGCACAGTTGGAAAACAGTTTAGTGGTTTCAATTGCATGCAATTAGGTGGAGCTAGAAATGACCATCATAGCAGAAAGCTTAGAGCCAGTGCTTGATCCTTGCACCGGTCATTACTTCAATAGTACTTCATTTCAAGCAGTGTTTCAACAGCAATAGCCTTTAAACAAGATGAGTTGTGTTTCCATGTACCTGTTTACTATATACACGTACCAGCTGTCTTTCAAAAGTGTGAAATGGTAATCATGAATCGTGAGTTACAAAAATTGTCATAACTTTAAAAACTGAAAGGTATTAGAAAAAGCCTGTCTTTTATTTGATCTTTGTATAATTTGATGTCTGTTGTTGGTAGCTCAAATGAAGTCCGTTTTCACAGTATATAGTAAAACTGCAATAATATTTTGTTTTCAATATTGTGACATTCTATTAAATAAACTATTATGATGATATAATCAACCTCCTATGCTACAGTACAGCCAACTTTTATAATTAAGCCCACAAACTTTGATCCCAAAGGTGATATTATCATAAATATCCATACGAAAATTTACAATTTAGCACTTAACGAAATGGTTATTATTCAGTCATTTGTACAGGAAGCAGACAAAATGTGGTAGCTAAGATAGATGCCCAAAGATCAGTCTTCCTGGATACCAAATTTTATTGGCTTCTTTTACAAATGAATAGTGATCATTCAAGTGCAACTGTTTCTCTAACCTTTGAATAAGGTGCCATGATATCAAGAGCAGTAATGATCAATCGAAATTTTCCACTGTGAGTGAATTTACCGATACATGTTCCCAGACTCAGTAATTGTTTACGAGAGATATTCGTTGCCCATTTCATTATTTGTTCTCTATTGAAAATAAAATAAAAAGAGAATGAAATAGATTGTTTAAAAATAAAGGATATGCATTATCCCCCATATGCATGGTTTGTGTAGACACCAAATTTTGTACAATACCTTTCGTTACCTTTGGTAGTTTCTCCACGTGACATTTACTTCTAAAAATAGAAACTATTCACTACTATAAATAGAAAACACACCCCACCCACCTGCTTCATTTAATATTGATACCATAGAATCAACACAATGTAATAAACATATTATAGTCTAATGTGACAAATGTATGTGGTCAGTTGAGTGATATACACTTCTTATACATAGCACCTCGTTAATTCATAGAGATATGGTCTTGACACATACCCTATCCTCATGGATGAAACTATGTGCCAAACCTATGCTTCTGTGCATTCAACAAGGTGTCATACATTCTGGATATTGCTGGGACTCAATAATCGAAATAGCACATTTAGCAATAATCAATATCGTGACCAGATATCGATTTGTACTTATGCGCATGTCACCTTACAACTGGTTTTATATTTGGTACATGATACCCAAATTATCTATTTTCATGCCAATTAGTGGGAGGTTTTTCCTGTCAAGTAATTAATATTATCGACAACAATAATCAATCGATATTGGGCAAACTAATAATCGATATTCATGTCTCTATCGATTCCCAGCACTAATTCTAGATGATTACCTCACATAATACACTTTACTCTTGTGTAATCTGAAACAGTAGCTCCCATCAGGTCTGTCAATCAATAGTTTAATACTATCTCCTATACTAAGAAAATACATTATATAAACCAAAAAATAATTCTTCAATCTACTCACTATTTATTTAGTTTTTGAAATACTGTCTTTGTTTCTTCTTCAGTTAGAGGTCTCATTTTTGCTACGCATTTACACGTTTTGACTACACGTGTTCGATTGATGAATCACGTGAGCGTCAAACATCACCGCGAGATCGTAGCGCGAAAAGCGGAAGTGCAAAAAAAAGGCAGTGGCTAGAGACCCGGTACCGGTGTCACAAAATTATATATAGTCCTCCCAAAATCTGGTCCCTGGACCGAAATTTACAGTCCTGGGGGAGTGAATATAACGGTCCTCTTTGTCAGTCTTTGAAAATATTTATTATTAATTTATTCTTTTGTGTTGCACTGTCTGTTGTACAGGACTCCCAGGAAGACCGGCCTTGAGGCTGACGGGACATTTCCTGATTAAAATAAAAATTTATCTATCTATCTATCTAACTTGAGCTAACGCGGAACGGAAAGATAAGTTTAACGTATCAGTATACTAGTATAATTATTATTGCACATAAAACACTGATATCAAGATTGTCTTGATCATTCTTCAAACTGCAGCAGCTGCTAACTAGACTCACGTGGCTGTCGGTGCGTCAACGACTTGCCGTGGGGGACCCTTTTTTTTTATCGAGGAGGACCATCATTTTTGAAACGTCAGTGTACGTTTTTGGTCCCCTGAACTGAAAATTTCTGTCCGGGACCAGATTTTTTGGGGGACCATAATTTTCACTACACCGGTACTGGGTCTCTAGCCACTGCCCCCCAAAAAAGTGCACAGACCCATTGCACCCTACAATGTACATGTTGTATGCAGTGTTAAAAACTAAAAAAAAAAAAACAATCAAAAGGTGATATAGGCCAGCTTCAAACGTTTTGCTATGAGACAAAGCAAGTCTTACTTACAGAGTTACGATACTAAGTTTTAATATTGAGAAAGAAAATCCTGATGATATAAAAATAATTGTGGGAATATAAATTGTGATGATGTATTGGAACAATCAAATAATTATTTTCAAAACAAATTTTTTTATCATATTTGTGCAAAAAAATACAAATTGATCATGAAAGCAAGATTTCATAAAGACATGCAGGAATATAATTTGGTTTCAATTTCAACTCCAACTATCTACTTTTTTTTCATGAAAACGTTTAATTAAGATAGTATTATATGAGCGCAGTGGTTTTTTATATATACACTTATAGTTGAGAGATAATAGTTTCATTCTCAACCACACCCATGTATATGGAGAATAGGTGACTCTCTAGCATTGGTTCTGACACAGATCTAGAATTTCACACAGTTAATGATGTCTTATCCAGAGAATCCATACACATAATGTTCATTACTATAAGTGTATGTAAGTACATAGTCCTCGACATAGTCACATTTGATCACATCTCACATACACATGCAGTACGACTTCACATATATTATATAAGTGGGCATGTTTGGTGACTTGACTTCTATTATTATATATATATAATAATTATATATCTCCATCATACTTTCTTGACCATCCGTTTCATCCCGTCATTTCGCTTCTCATTTCATATGTATACATCAACCAAATAAGATATTCCAGACTAAATACTATTTACAGTACCATCTCTTGATCAGTTAATACGGGAGAACCATTGTTTACATCTATGTTACCATTTGTAGGGATTCCATAATTAAAATATTAATAGACAGTGTCCCCCTTCTATTATCAAAAAAATACCCTAATGTCACGTGAAAGATCCTGACTTCCTTTGTGCACTGTGAGTCTGTGACTGTTGGAAAGCATGGCTTGTTTGCAACGAGTGTCCATATTTCCACTGGTTTGTTGTGGAATCTTTCTGATCGCTGGTCTATTTGCTACTGTGCAAGGTTAGACAATGAAAACTTGATTTGTATGATTCGTGTGTATTGACATACTTAAACATCTTTTCCTGCAGGACAAGGATCATGTGTTGCTGGGAACTACACTGGGTGTTGTGAAGGTGGTGGTTGTCAGGTGAGATCAGCATATCGTATACAGTCATTTTCCTCCTGTTTGCTAAGTTAGCTAATATCTTATTGGCTAAAGTACATACAAGAGAAAAAAACGGAAAAGAAAATGTCTTTAGTGCATTGACTGTTGGTTCACTGAACTGACGGATGAACCAACTGATGTCTTTAGTCAATTCACTAAAGACATCTCTTTATTGAAGTCGATTGACTGGAGACATCTCTTTATTGAACTGACACTAAAGATGTCTTCTTATTGAACTGACAGTCAATAAGACATTTCATTGACATGAATGTACTCAATATATTGTACTATAGCTGCCTTACTAATATGCTGGGATGAAAGACTACTGGAAGACACATAAAAGCCCGGGTGTGGCAATTTTGAACACATGTTGTAGAAACCGTTTCACTGTATAGTGCAGTGGATGTAACAAATGCTACGATGCTAATTTTAAATCTCGTAGTTAAGAATGCAGTTACAACAAACATAATAAGTAAATGCCTCACTTGTTTTTGAGTTTTGTTCAGTACGTAAAAGTCGTAAATGCCTGGGTATTTATATGAAGACATACTGTACTTACCTTGGAAGAAATGGTTACTAATGGAAGCCAACCCATAATAACAACACTATCACTCAAATGTTAGTTCATCAAACGCTGTCAATTTTAAATCAGCTAGTCTATCATCCATGCCAATGTCTTCTCTCTCACAACTTATTTGATAGAGTGGTTGGATTTGTCTTTGTGTATACATAGCACATATTTATAGTTCATCATGTGATAGACTGATATGTTAATTAAATAGGTACAGCTAACATGTAAATAGGTTTGTCTAGTCATTACTTCATGATATTGTATAACAACATAATGATGAGTTTGAAGAGCTATAATAATGATCAGTTTTATACTATAGTAGCACTTTCAGAGTATGTTTGTAACACTAATTTCTAGTTAATTGTGGGTGTCTGTCAACTCCAGCACACTCATTTATATCTGTAGTGTGTTTTTCAGTATTGTAAGTATATATAGTTAATATTTTTAATCATGATATTTCTCTTCAGGGTTCAGGTGGATTTTGTTTCTGTGATTTATTATGCTATTCATATGATGACTGTTGTTCTGATATTGCTGATATTGGATGTGTTACACAACAAGAAAGCTCATGTGTGGCTGCTGGATTCAGTGGCTGTTGCACCTTTAATGAGTTGTCCTGTCAAGGCACTGGTGGTTCAACATCTTGTTACTGTGATCAGTATTGTTATCAAGTTGGGGATTGTTGTAATGATATTAAAAATATTAGTTGTTACGAGAATGAGAACTCAACTACTACTACTGAAGGTATGTCTATTCTTCATCTTAAGCTTAACAATAATTATGACAAAAGAATTGTATGAAAGATAAAGGAATGAATTGGTTGACTGAATGATATGACAGGTGGATATATATAGATTGTAAGGACAATGTTGTAATGAATGAAATATACAATATTCATCTATCCAGCCACCCAGCTGCATCTAATCCTATATATCCCACCTGTCATGGGTAGGTATAAAACGCGGATCACGGATCACGGATTACGGATCAGAAATAATATTAATTTCTTTTAAATCATGTGACTGGTTATTCCATTATTTAATAAACAGGTATATATAACCTTGTTCTGATGATAACCTAACAATGATAGGCCTACTGCCTTGTTTCGCTCGGTAACTAATAGCTTTAGCCACCTTTACGGAGGGCTAGCGCTATGCGCTCGTCCCTATTTCCTGGGTTCAACGTTTCAACAACACGAATCATGCATCAAACGTTTAACTAAGGTACATGTAATAGGGACGAGCGTGTAGCGCGAGCCCTCCGTGAAGGTGGCTAAAGCTATTAGTTACCGAGCGAAGCGAGGCAGTAGGCCTATCATTGTTAGGTTATCATCAGAACAAGGTTATATATACCTGTTTATTAAATAATGGAATAACCAGTCACATGATTTAAAAGAAATTAATATTATTTCTGATCCGTAATCCGTGATCCGTGTTTTATACCTACCCTCATTGTTAGTACAATCCTATTCATACATTCATCCATCTATCTGTCATATTCATCCACTATCCACCCAGCCAGCTAGCATCCTTCTTATATTATGTGTTTGTATTCATTAATTACTCACTCTACAAATTCCTCTTTTCTTGTTATATTCTTCCAGATGGATCTTGTGTAACAGCAGGGTACACAGGTGGCTGTTGTAATTACTCTACTCCATCTACTACTTGTCATGGCATGACTAATAATTCTGGATCTGCTTCTTGTTACTGTGATCATTTTTGTTATGTGATTGGTGATTGTTGTTCTGATGTTGCAGATATAGGATGTTACCTGAATACTACAGGTACTTCCCCATATATATCCATATTCCATTTGTCCAATCTTCATATACCAGTATCCTATTATCCATTTGTCCAATCATCCATTCTATTCAATTGTCCATTCTTCATATGCCAATATCCTATTATCCATTTGTCCATTCGCCATATACCGGTATCATTCTCCAATCACATTCCTCTATGTGTTATCATGTACCAATATCACATATATAATATGTAAGTATGTATGTATAATATTATTATATATTCATAATTGTAAAAGAGTTTATTATAGAAAACGCAACAACAACAATTAATACACAACTAGAAAATGAGCTACTCCCTTAGTCCTTATATAGCCTGAATAATGTATGAGCATAAGCAGGAAAGTCTAGCACATATTGTTCACAATACAATAACTATTATAACAACATGTAAGTCCATAGACAACAAGTCTACCACAATAATGTTAGTGTATAATTATAGTAAATTCATCAACAAGTCGTGTAATATGGAATGAATGTTATCATGTGTAGGCCCTGTAGGGTCATAGTTCAGATAGTATACAGTAAATGAATTATAATAATTTTTTTTCTATAGTTCCAACCGATCTTCCTACCCTTCCCACAGGTGTGTCTGTGTGTCTATGTCTGTCTGTTTCTGTGTGTATTTGTGTGTCTGTGTCTATGTCTGTGTCTGTCTGTTGTTGTTTTCTAAATTGCAAGTCATCCTGCCATAACTATAACTGAAAATTGGTAAATAATGGACTCTTCATTTGGTTAACTAAAACCCTTTCTAAAATTAAGTAATACCAGTGGGAGAGTGGGTGCATAATAATGAATATTATAAAGAGTACACTCACTACACAGGAAGTGGTGTACTTACATGTAATTAAACACTCTACTAACTGTTGCACTAAAACAATGTGTGAAATTCAAGGTCTTCTTAATTCCTGTTTATCTCAGAACTGGTTGTATGTAGTGTATATGATATGTAGGTCAGGAGATGACTGGTTGTATGTAGTGTATATGATATGTAGGTTATGAGATGACTGGTTGTATGAGTGTATATGATATGTAGGTCAGGAGATGACTGGTTGTATGTAGTGTATATGATATGTAGGTTAGGAGATGACTGGTTGTATGTAGTGTATATGATATGTAGGTTAGGAGATGACTGGTGTATATGATATGTAGGTCAGGAGATGACTGGTTGTATGTAGTGTATATGATATGTAGGTTAGGAGATGACTGGTTGTATGAAGTGTATATGATATGTAGGTTAGGAGATGATTGGTTGTATGTAGTGTATATGATATGTAGGTCAGGAGATGACTGGGTTGGTATTTATTTAGGCTTTTTTTGTGAATAGTACAATTGGAGATTTTAAAGCAACTATTTGTCTCTTTACATATGTGGAATTCAACAGGAATTATGTATAATTAGGTAACATAAACCATCATAGATAAAGAATCTAGAAAAAATGTCTTCTAAAAACAGCCATACACAGTGACTGCACTGAGTCACCATGTATGGCTGTTTTTAAAAGCCTGTCGTGTATGGCTGCAGGTAAATGGCAGCTAAATCTTAATGTGTTCACAGTAGTCAATCCTGACTGCAAGCAGTCCAATAAAATGGCCAGCAGTATATACCTCCTTACCAACCAGCAGTAACGAATACATAAAACAACGATAATCAATCAATATCTGACCACACCCAGAAAATGCCCTCTTGATGCTGATTAGATATATCTGTCCTAGCTTCATGAATAAAATTAACAGACATTTTTCATTGGTGCATATATAAAATGTACCATTCAGCACTTACATTATCTAGAGACGACACCCTATATATTTTTATTATCTGTGTAATTGTTTGTTCGATTTTTTATATTAATTTTATTTTCTCTATGTTTTAGTTGATACTGAAGTTCGTCTTATTAACCAGAATCCTAACACACCTGGTGCTCAGTATTCTGGTCTATTAGAAGTATATCATAATGGTGTATGGGGTACAGTATGTAATATATCATGGACATTTGAAAACTCTATTGTTGTATGTAAATTACTGGGCTATCCTTCAGTGGAACACTTCTACACATCAGGAATAAATTTCCCCGGAAATGGTAATTTAATATTACATGATACATGACTAATTAATTATTAATAATAATAATAATAATAATAATAATAATAATAATGATTATTAATTAATTATCACTTGGAATATAGTACTACAGTGTTCTGCCAGGATATTTAGAGTGGTGGTTGAATTCTACATTGCATTTAGTGAAGTTTATACTTAATTCTGTCTCGGTAGCATTATCTGAGACTGAGAGGTGTTTAATTCATCTGAGTGGTGGTTAATTCATGCTGAGGGGGGGGTCATACCCGACCAGTTCCAACCAGTGTGAGCAGAACATTGATATTGGTTGCTATGTCAGTAGTAGATAAAGTATAATCATAGTGGATTCTATTACCATAGTGTTGAATTGATTAGAGTAGCGAAATACACTCACACATATCTTTATCTATAATTATTGTTAATATGATATCTGAACTACGTATAAATTGTATATATTATCCCTTGGAATATGTACAAGGATCAGATATCATATTAACAATAATTATAGATAAAGATAAGCTCATATGGCGCACCATTGGCCCAAAGAGCTTTTTATTTGGCATTGCACACTTTTCTTTTGGCCAGTGGTGCAGTTAATTATGATTATATTGTCACTAACAGCATTAACTCTTTGGTAATTGGCTGAAGATGTATTCCCAATGGTGCACACACTAACCATTATTGAGCCAATTTGGCCCGTGGTTCAAAACAAATCAAAAACTGTGGTGTGTGTGTGTATGTGGTTCATAACTATTTAAAATCTAAAACACAGCTACAAGGATATTTCAATTGAAGAGTTGTATATACATAACCCACAACACAAACCATATGTTCTATTGTTATATCAATTGTTATCAGAGTTCAAGTATTAATTGCCAGATGTACATGTTACTAAAAAAGTGGATTAAATATTAAAGCCATCAAATGGGTTTTGTTATTATGTGATATTTGATTAGTCTGTTGTATATATTATACTATTTTAAAACTGGGTTCTAAAGATTGTAAATGAATATACATAACCACAACAAACTATATGTTCTGTTGTGACTGTATAATCAATTATTATTGAGATACGAGAGTAGTAACATTGTTAGAAAGAATTACAAAGAGATTCTTACCAGATGTCTTTATTAAAAAGAAGACTAATTATATTTTTCGTAACTTGGTTCTCAATGACAGCTCTGCAACAGTCTCAACTAAAAATGTAACCAGTTTATATAGCTAACACTCTGAGACCAAGAGTCTGATAACACAACTAAGGAGTAGAATGACAGTAAACATGTTACTAATTCCAACAATACATACACAATAATTATTGTCTCGATTTACAATAGTTTGTTCTCAGTTAATACACTTTTACTATTATTATGTACTTGTTTTTCTCTTTCCAGGTTCTATCTTGTTGAAGAATGTGTCTTGTAATGGATCAGAATATTCATTAAGTGATTGTGATCATAATGATTGGGGTCAGACACAGGGTTGTACTCATGCTAATGATGTGGGTGTGGTCTGTACCGATAGTAAGTTTATTATATATAATGGATATTCTCTTATTAATTTCATCTTCTCTTCCTCTTAGATCTTGCTCTTCGTCTTGTTAGTAATACTAATCGTACTAGTGAAGGTCGTGTTGAGGTTTATCATAGTGATCAATGGGGTACAATATGTGATGATTTGTGGAGTCTAGCTGATGCTGTTGTAGTATGTAAACAATTAGGATATCCTACAGCACTTGATTATCATAAGTAAGTGATATAAATACAGACAGATGGATGGATGGATGGATGGATGGATGGATGGATGGATGGATGGATGGATGGATGGATGGATGGATGAATGGATGGATGGATGGATGGATGGATGGATGGATGGATGGATGGATGGGATGGATAGATGGATGGACAGACGGACAAACAGAGAAATGGGTAGATGGAGTGCATCACAAATCTCTGAAGTATGGTAGTAAACTATAGGTATAAGCATTGCCTATAAAAAAGGTATAGAGATACGGGTGACACCCTAGCTCACACTCTCGTACATTGCAAAACAAAATTGTTAAAATAACAAATTTATTGGTTAGTACAGTTGCAAGGAATAGTGGAAACTGTAATTTAATTGGTCGTGTAGTTGTTATGGATATATGTAATTATAATCCAACTTCAATATCTTTATGCTGTCTAATAGATATACAAAGAAGTAGAATAAGTATTTTAATTGAGTCATTTTAGGTTTCCAATCCTTCTCTGTGCATCTAATATAAGATATTAGGCATGATAATTGATTACATATATCTTTTACTTACTTTAATATAATGAGTGCCGTCGGGACGAGACCCTTGCCTACGTGGCAAAATAATACAAAGCACTGCAATTTTTTTCAAAATATAATAAAGTTTGTGTATGAAACAAACAATACTTTTGTTACATGGAATACACATATCAGTTTGAAAAACATTTATGGGCATTAAAACTGTTATAACTTTATATCCTAAAAGACAAAATAAGAATATCAATGAAAGAAATGTATAATTTGTACATATATCTTACATCTTATTCTCTGTTTTCCTTCGAAAAACAATGAAGAAGTTCTTAACTTCTCAAGTCTACCTCTAAACTCTCCAACGTCACCGGCAACGTGTGAAAACGTATTGAATCACCTCTATCAGTGTTTAATACATGACGCTTTGCAAGAATGCACGTGCACATACCTGTAGGTGGAGCTAGGTAGCTCTCTATCTTGCATCATTGGTGGTGTAGTAGCCTCGATTGTTGTTGGTTTGAAATGTTTCTTGGCTAGCGACAGCCATGAAACAGGATCACTTGTGTTTTGTGTGTTCATATTTACTCTCGAATTTGCTCTCGTTTCATCTTAAAGTCGTGAAACAGTAACTGTGAGTTATTAAAATTGTCATAACTTTAGAACCAAAAGGTTTTAGAAGAATTCCTACGTTATTTTTTCTCCTTGTATAATTTTAATTCTACCAGTACCCCGTTTGAAATGTCAATGTTTTTATTTTTTCAGCAAAATTGCTGACACACAGACAAAACGATTACCATGCCCTTCCGCCTACGCTACGCAGCAAGGGTAATTAACTATGGTAGTTCAGGAATCAGGATACATTAATTACGTATCCTGAACAACAACTAATTGTTAAATCCTTGCAACTGCACTGACCAATACATGTATATTTGTTATTTTAACAATTCTATTTTTGCAGTGTAGCAGGCCGACATATGAATACACAGATATCTTATAAATATTCAAACCTCAACTTTAAATTTCAACGAGGATTAGTTAAGCATTGACATGATAGTAGATTTACTAATCCTCGTTGAAATTACTACAACATGATAAACAAACTCCTAGACATTATTCTCAACTTTAAAATTTGTTAATATGATAGCTTCACATTTTTTTCCATTAGGTTTGCTTATTTTGGTTCTGGAGTAGGGCAGATATGGATGGATGATGTTCAGTGTGTTGGTGATGAAAGTAGCATTGCTCAGTGTAAATTTCAAGGATGGGGTATACACGATTGTTCACATTATGAAGATGCTGGAGTCACTTGTGCACCAGGTACATGTACATGTAATATTTGTGTATGTGTATAAGATACCTCACACACACATCATGAAGTGGTACTTATGTCTCTAAAGTCTCTTCATCATTTTCATTGTCTGTCAATGATTTCTTCTCAATATCTCATCATTTGTCTATTTCATTTGCTTTATCTTCCTTCCCTACCTTTCTACTAACCTGTACATGTCATTACTCTTCATCTGACCTTTGACCTCTATGTACATGTGCATACATGTCATTACTCTTCATCTGACCTTTGACCTCTCCATGTTAAATACATCATCATTTCTTTATTACTATTCTCTCATTTAGTTGAGTTTAGTACACCAATCTATCCTATACGTCTTGTGACTGATAAAGATAACTCCACTCATAATAGTTCATTATATTATGGAAGAGTGGAGATAAAGAATGGTACTGCTAGTGATCTTCCATGGGGTACAGTGTGTGATGAAGGATGGGGTATTGAAGATGCTAATATCGCTTGCAAACAATTAGGTAATTATGTATGACAAGTACAAGTATAAATTGAATATTACATATTATAATTAATGTATTATGTATTACTAATGGACTCGTTAATGCATTCGTTTATAAAATGGCTGACTACTAAACATTTGAATACGGAAGTGTTTGATCAAAACTATCACATATTTCTACAGGTTTTGAGGGTGCATCCCTTGCATTGACTAGTGCCTTTTACAATGCTCCTGCGGACACGCCCATTTTACTGGATGAGGTACTGTGTCTAGGAGATGAGGAAGCATTATCACAATGTCATCATCGTGATTGGGGTCTCCATGGTTACTGTTCACATTATAATGATGCTGGTGTTGTTTGTCAAGGTAAATAAATTAAGAATTTTCCTTGTTCATATATGTACATGTACATGTACATATACATGTACATGTACATATACACTTACATATATGTGTATATAATGTACATTTGTATTTAAGCATAAGTTTAATGATGTAATGTACATAATGTACAATATATCTACAATTATTTCATCTTCCTTCTCCTCCTTTTCCCCTTCTCTATGTTTAGTTCCTGGTGTCCCAGTAGACAAAGTGACATCAGTTCGTCTTGTAATGCCAAGTGGTATCACTAATACTAGTGATAGTGATACTATAGCACAAGGAAGAGTAGAGATTGAATTCATGGGAATATGGGGAACTATATGTGATGACTACTGGGATATTTATGATGGAAATGTCATTTGTAGGTAAGTAAAATGTGTTTAATACTGTTTTTGATAACCCTTTGTAATATCCTAATCCCCACCTAATATCCTAATCCCCACCTAATATCGTATTCCCATCCTAATAATATCCTAATAATATCCTAATCTCCTATTGTCTACTATGAATATAATTCTGCTCTTTCAATAACTTAAAGACATAAATATTTCCTTTATTCTTTTAATAGGATGTTAGGTTTTACTTCTGCAGTACGTGTGGACAGATATTCTGTATTTGGTCAGGGTCTAGGACCTATATGGATGGATGATGTACAGTGTCAAGGGAATGAATCAAATATTGCTGATTGTACCTTCCCAGGATGGGCTGAGAATAACTGTGGACATTATGAAGATGCTGGAGTAGTGTGTCAATGTAAGATAATATTATTACATCATAATTACATCATTATAAAAGTAATTGATTTAATGAACATGTAATAGAATTATCATGTGACCAAATACTACAAAACCCTTGCTTGAAATAGTGTTTGAAAGTGTCCAACAGAAACATCTGAACAAAACAATACTTGACCATCAAGTTGTGCACTTTGTCCAGAAAAAAGCCTCATGAACCAGCACTGTATTCATTTATGGCTTATGAGATATAGAATTAACCCACTAAGCTATGACTGCTCTTGACTAATAACTAACCTCACTGTGAGGTTACTGTTCTTATTTTGTTGTATTATTCTTATAACTAATCAGACATGTTTAGTTGCTATGGTAACACAATGTATCAATGTTTGATTAATCCATTTCCAGCATCTCATTCTGGGGATCCAGTTCGTTTAGTTGGAGGTGCATCCTCCTTGGAGGGAAGGGTTGAGATTCAACATAATGGAGTATGGGGTACAGTGTGTGATGACAACTGGTCAGACACTGATGCTACTATAGTCTGTGAACAACTTGGTTTTCATGGTGCTCAGGGATTTGCTACATTCGGTTGGCAATTCGGAGCAGGTAATAATAAGATTATAATTTAATTAGTTAAGAGAATTAGATGAATTATTGAAACAACATTCTCACTTGTAGTATATTTTGTTTGCTGTCACTAAGTACAACAATGTACATGTATATGCATTTATACATGTACATGTATATACATGTATACATGTACATGTATATACATGTAT
The DNA here is from genome assembly GCA_947044365.1 of Petrosia ficiformis. NCBI lineage: Eukaryota > Metazoa > Porifera > Demospongiae > Haplosclerida > Petrosiidae > Petrosia > Petrosia ficiformis. The sequence continues at coordinate 3,490,561 of OX345653.1, read as the reverse complement.
ACATGTACATGTATATGCATGTATACATGTATACATGTACATGTATATACATGTATGTGTACATAATTATGTAATGCTTATGACAGTACATTTTTCACCTTGGTTTGATATTTGCACTGTATGGTTTGTGGCTGTATAAACATAACATGACTTTGGAAGTCATGAAATAGCTTATAATCACCTTGCCCTGAATTAACTGCACTGTCTGGCCCAAAGAGAGAACTGTGCAGTGTGAAATAAGAAGCTCTTTGGGGCAATGGTACGCCATATGAGCTTATCAGAAATACTGATACAGGTATACATGTATGTGTAGTATTATAATATTATATAATAATTATATAACATCATGTATAATTTAGTAGACTATGTATAATACATGTATATTAATTAAGATTACATGTACATGTTATATTATGTCTACAGGTGATTTCAATATGCCAATATTAATGGATGAAGTTAATTGTACTGGTGCTGAACATTATTTGTCTGATTGTCCTTTTGATGGTTGGAATACACATGATTGTAGTCATTATGAAGATGCTGGTGTTATATGTCAAGGTATACCATAAAAATACAATTATATAATAATATATTTTATATATTGTGGGTTTGTAGTATATAGTGTTTTTAGTTTTGACAAAAATGACTACTTTTAGTTATAGTCATAGTATTGGATTCTCAAACTTTTAGTTTAGTTATAGTTTAATTAACTAAGGTAATATTAGGCTTACTAAAAGGGTTTTAGTAAATAACTAAAAGTGTTCATTATTGACCAATTTTCATTTTAGTTATTGCAATAGATTTGTAATTTATTTATAGTTTAGTTAACTAAAAGTCACAATGACTTACTAAAAGGGTTTTAGTTATAGTTATAGTTAGCTAATACAATCTCATGTATCATAATTTAGTTTGATTAGAAGAATAATGATGTTCTTGTTCTTGTTTTCTGTTATCTTTCTCTTGTTAATATTCTTCTTTAATTTCATTATCCAGCAAGTAATTTTGAATATCCAGTTCGTCTTTACAATGGTCAGAAGAGCTCAGAGGGAACAGTTGAGGTTTATGACAATACACAAGAGAAATGGGGAATGATATGTGATTATCTGTGGGATCTATCTGACGCTAATGTTGTCTGTCGTATGTTAGGATATGAAGGTAATCGATGGACACTTACCTCCTCTGTATATTGACTGCATAATATCTTAAGGATAATTATATGTGTGTGTATATTTGTGTATATGTATTATTAGTCTTGCTCTATCTGTCTTTCTCTGTCTCTCTGTCTCTCTGTCTCTTTCTCTCTCTCTCTTTTCAGGTGCTATCCAAGCACCCACTGGATCATACTTTGGTGCAGACAGTATTCAATTCTACGCTACATACATCAGTTGTCAAGGCTCAGAGTCTCAGATTGAAGATTGTCCAGGGTTTTTAATATTTCAACAATATGCCAGTTATTGTCCATCCACTCGTGCAGCTGGAGTGAAGTGTTTTGGTGAGAATATAAGAATGAATGAATGAATGGAAGAAGAGCAGATGATATTAGTAGATTATGATTTTAATGTTTGTCTATTCAATTACTTGTTTTATTATTATAGAATTAACTGATGGTCCTCCTCCAATACGTTTGATTGATGGGGAAACAAGTCATGATGGAAGAGTTGAGATTTATATACAGGTATATACATGTACATATAGATGTACATGTATAACCACATGTACATATACATGTACAGCATAACCACAGTGTCATATTTCCAACCACAGTGCCAAATTTCATAGCCACAATGAATTCTCCACTCTACTTTGAAGTGTTTTTGTCTCATTTCAAGTGTTTTTGTACATTAATTAAACAATTATTGCCATCCCTGTGATTGCTTTCCACTGGATTTAAGGAAGATCAAAAGAACCATTACAACAGAACAGTTATAACAACCTACCTCTTGCACACATTGAATATATTGGCAGTGTGATGACATCAAGCCTGAGGGTTTGACATCATTATACTGCCAATATGTTCCATATGCCAATTGGAAGTCCATTAGATATATATGTATAGTGTTAGCAAATGTATTTATGTTACTGTTTCTCTTCTCTGTCTCCAGGATCAATGGGGTACAATATGTGATGATGGTTGGAATTCTATTGATGCTGAAGTAGTTTGTAGACAACTTGGACTACCTGCTACAGGTATGTCCGTCTGTTTGTCTGTTATGTCATGTCATTATTAATTTGTGTCTCTATTCCATTCTCAGGTGCTGTTGCTATAGCTTTGGCTCATTATGGACAGGGAGAAGGACCTATTGTATTAGATGATGTAGAGTGTACTGGACTTGAGGCATATATCACTGATTGTCATCATAATGGATACTTTTCTCATAATTGTATACATGCTGAAGATGCTGCAGTACAGTGTCTTGGTGAGATACACATAATGTCATGAGTTAATGATGTCATTTTTAAGTGATATTCTAACGATGTTATTACTTACAAGATGATTAATTCATTCTCTTTCTCTTCTTTGTCTCTCTTATCTCAAAGCCCCTACAACTAATTACCTACATCCTGTTCGTCTTCTTATTAACAATTCAATATCGCAGTATGAAGGTAGAGTTGAGATTCTTTACAATGGAACATGGGGTAGTGTGTGTGATGATGCTTGGGGCTACTCTGATGCACAGGTTGAAAAAACATACATAATATATCTTTTTGTTCATTCATGTATTTGCTTACTTCTTCCATCGATCTATTCATCCATTCAGTCATTTACATGTATTTCATCTATATAAACCATCCGTCCATCCATCTATCCAGCAATCTATCCTTCCTTCCATCCTTCCTTCCATCCATCCATCCATCCATCCATCCATCCATCCATCCATCCATCCATCCTTCCATCCATCCTTCCATCTATCCAATGTATCCATCCATCCATCCATCCATTCATCCATCCATCCATCCATCCTTCCATCCATCCATCCGTCCGTCTGTCTGTTTGTTATGTCTGTGTTGTTAATCATTTGAAATTTATAAATATTATTATCCATCCATTGATCCAATCTTCTTCATTATCCTACATCTCCTCTGTTCTGTTCACAGGTTGTATGTCGTATGTTAGGTTTTGAAAATGCTATTTTAGCATACAGTAGTGCTGAGTTTGGAAAAGCAAAGGGAAAAATATGGCTAGATGAGGTTCAGTGTGTAGGTACTGAAACAGAACTGGGTGATTGCATTCATCTAGCCTGGGGTACTCATGACTGTCAACATTATGAAGATGCAGGAGTATCTTGTACCAGTAAGTGTTTGTCTGTCTGTTGGTATGTACATCTAAAATATCTCGTCTGTTACTGAATTAATTTAGATAATATAATATATACTACATTTAGATTATGTCCAAACTGAATATCCAGTTCGTTTAAGGGGAGGTTCCAATGCAGCTGAAGGTAGAGTAGAAGTTGAATATAATGGAGTATGGGGAACTGTCTGTGATGACTTCTGGGACATACATGATGCAACTGTAGTGTGTCATCAACTTGGATATCGTGTAGCTACGAGGGTATCATCTAATGGAGAGTTTGAGTCTGGTTATAGTAGCCAACCAATATGGTTGGATGATGTAGAATGTACAGGAGAGGAATCAGTTTTAAGTGATTGTAGTTCTGGTGGATGGGGGACTCATGACTGTTCACACTATGAAGATGCAGGTGTTGTTTGTGAAGGTGAGTATTATCCTTACAGATAGATATTATTATTTATTAGTATACAAACTTTACACATGTCATATTTCATTATATGGTAATACTGCATTAATGAAATATGACATTTCAATTATGTATCTATGTATGTATTATACTTGTATCTATCTATGTATTTGGCTTACAGGTCTAGATTTGGTCATTCGTCTTGTGAATGGTAGTAATCCCTTAGAAGGTAATGTTGAGGTAATGTATAATGGTACATGGGGTACAATATGTGACGATTACTGGGATATTCTTGATGCTCGTGTGGTGTGTCATCAACTTGGATATGATGATGCTGTATCTGCTACACATTCTGCACGGTTTGGACAAGGAACTGGTGAGTTTGTATATATGTCTATCTATCTATGTACATTGTCTCTAGTTTTGTGCATTGTTTTACTATGTACATGTACATGTACAATTTAGGGCTGGTTCAAAGGTTCGCATGTGTTTTTATCAATGTTGCGCTCACCTTGATTCATAGAAAGCCACTAAAACTGGATTGTATAACGAGTATTATTCATGTTCTTGTTGGTGTTTCTACTGTAGTTTAGCATCAACCAACTGAGAAGAGAGACCGAAAATGGGGCAAGAAACAATATTGTACAAATATGCATGCAAATTAAAGTGGGCGTGTCAAGAAAGTCGATGGAGAAATATATCTTCAAATATTTGCCAGACGAACTAAAGGTTCAAAGATTAGCATATTCGTCCCAGCCTTAGTGCAATTTTACATGCTAGTATGTACAGACGCTGTCATGTACATGTACATGTACAATATCTTAGTATGTACATGTACATGTATATTATCTTAGTATGTACATGTGCATTGTACATGTACTTCGTTATTTTATGTACATGTACATTATCTTAGTATGTACATGTACATTGTCTTAGTATGTACATGTACATTGTATTAGTATGTATATGTACATGTACATTGTATTAGTATGTACATGTACATTGTCTTAATATGTACATGTACATTGTCTTAGTATGTACATGTACATTGTATTAGTATGTATATGTACATGTACATTGTATTAGTATGTACATGTACATTGTCTTAGTATGTACATGTACATTATCTTAGTATGTACATGTACATTGTATTAGTATGTACATGTACATTGTCTTAGTATGTACATGTACATTGTCTTAGTATGTACATGTACATTGTATTAGTATGTACATGTACATTGTCTTAGTATGTACATGTACATGGTCTTAGTATGTATACAATTTTTCTAGGGATGTGCGATACAACTAAATAATAGTATTGTGTATCGCTGCCTAAAATATCACGATACGATACAGTATCACGATATTTGAAATAATACTGAAAATGTAAATAAATGTCCTATTTGGATGTATTTGTCAAGAAATGGTAAAAGAAATCAATGAAAGTTATGCACACTAGCTTCTTCTAATTACTTTTAGGTATCAAATTGGACAAATTAGAAAAACCATGTTTATTAAACTGTCCATTCCAGTGTATTGATACACCCAAAAGCTAATATTGTATCACGATATTCAACAAAAATATCGATATTTCGATATATCGATACGTATCGCACATCACTAAATTTTTCATACCTTATTCATTTCTTTTTGCTCACTTCCAGGAAAAATCTGGTTGGATGATGTTGCTTGTCTTGGAACAGAGACTAATCTGGCAGAATGTTCTCTTCCTTCGTACGGCAGCCATAACTGTCACCATTATGAAGATGCTGGAGTTATCTGTACCAGTATGTATAATGTTCTCACCTGATGGATGGATGGATGGATGGATGGATGGATGGATGGATGGAAGGATGGGTGGATGGATGGATGGATGAGTTTGTTTATTTAACCTCACAGATGATCACAACCATGCTGCTAATGTCGAATTACGTCTTGTGAATGGTTCAATACCCAGTGAAGGACGTGTTGAGATATATTACAATGGAGAATGGGGTACAATATGTGATGATTATTGGACAATAGCTGATGCTACAGTGGTATGTAGACAACTGGGATATCAATCTGCTACAGAAGCCATTAGCAATGCTATATTTGGAGAAGGAACAGGTAATTAAAAAATAATATATATTTTAAATGAAACTGTGTATATATGACGAATTAATTCTGATGTTACGAGGCAAGCTGGAAGTTGCTATAGATTGAACCTACAGCCATTAGCTGGAAGTTGCTGTAGATTGAAACCCACGGCCATTAGCTGGGAGTTGCTGTAGATTGAACCCACGGCCATTAGCTTTAGCCAGAAGTAGTCTGACCACTGAGCTAGACAACTGTCAGCTCTCTATCCTCTATATGTACACTTGTATGAAAGAGAAAATGATCTTTAATTTGGATCAAGTAAAATGACACACTAGATATAGTTAATGTTGAGTTCATAATAATTATATATTCATATTCTTGTATATTTTATACACAGGTCACATATGGTTGGATGATGTTAATTGCTACGGTACTGAAGAAAATATAACACAGTGTTCATTTATTGGGTGGGGTGAAAATAACTGCTTGCATAGTGAAGATGCAGGTGTTCGTTGCTATGGTAATGAATTAACTCATTCATTCATCTATCTGTCCATCTATCTATCTATTTATCCATCTATCCCTCCCTCCCTCCAACCATTGATCTATCCATCTATCCCTCCCTCCCTTCATCCATTGATCTATCCATCTATCCCTCCGTCCCTCCATCCATTGATCTATTATTTATCTCTCCATCCATCTATCTATTATAATTCATTAATTGTATGTACCTTCCTTTCATTATCTTATTAGTCTCATAATTTATTTATTTATAGGAACATTCAATGCAGTACGACTAGTAAATGGTAATAGTGAGACCGAAGGTAGAGTTGAAGTGTTTTATAATGGAACATGGGGATCAGTATGTGATGATTCTTGGGATATTCAAGATGCTAATGTGGTATGTAAAATGTTGGGATATGTCAGAGCTGTTGATGCACCTGGTTGGTCTACCTTTGGAGATACACCAGCTGAAGGCTATGTAAGTTGATACATAACTGTCTGTCTGTCTGTCTATCAGTCTGTCTGTCTGTCTGTCTGTCTGTCTGTCTGTCTATCTTTCGGTATATCTGTCTATCTATCATTCTGTCTGTCTGTCTGTCTGCCTGCTTGCCTGTCTGTCTGTCTGTTCGTCTACAAGTGCACACATTCTTCACACATAAATATATTGTCATCAGATTTGGCTTGATGATGTTGAGTGTAATGGCGATGAAGAGAGTATATTTGATTGTCAACATAGTCCATGGGGAGAACACAATTGTGCCCATGTTGAAGATGCTAGTGCTGTCTGTACTAGTAAGTGATTTATGTCTTATGAAAATGATTTGATTTGTTCTTGTAGATATTCCTACAAATCCTTATCCTGTGAGGTTAGTTGATGGACATAATGATCATGAAGGTCGTGTTGAGATATATTATAATAATGAATGGGGTACTGTGTGTGATGATCATTGGACAACTAATGAAGCTAATGTTGTGTGTAGAGAACTTGGATTCCCTGGTATTAATTAATACTTATTTGTAGCATACATCAATACATCTATCCAGTAACCCAAACATCTACCATTCACCAGTCACCTATCTATCCATTCATTCACCAATCACCTATCTATCCATTCATTCACCAGTCACCTATCTATCCATTCATTCACCAATCACCTATCTATCCATTCATTCGCCAGTCGCCTATTGATAGTCATCCTCTATATACACTGCATATATATTTGTTATAACATTTTGCACAAACTTATCATTATTATTATCATCATTATCATTATACAGGAGTTGCTGATGGTGGTGCATTAAAAGAGGCTCAATTTGGTACTGGGTCTGGACACATTTGGTTAGATGAAATTCAGTGTGAAGGGTCTGAGTACTTTCTACATCAGTGTAATCATGATGCATTTGGTGTCAATGATTGTATACATTCAGAGGATGCTTCAGTTATATGTCAACGTAAGTCACACTATATGTATAGTACTATAATGATAAGATAAGTATAATAAACATGTAATCATTACTATTCTCCCTCTTTACTCTTCATTTCACTGCTTCTCTACCTCTTCCCTTCCCTCAACAGCTAACTATCTCAATATAACACTTAAAGGTGGTAATGCCAGTGCTGGACGTGTGGAAGTGAATTATAATGGTGGTGGATGGGGTACAATATGTGATGATTTCTGGGGCATACACGATGCTGATGTTGTATGTAGAATGATTGGTTATAAATCAGCCTCTGCTTATTACATCAAAGGAGAACCATTTGGAGCTGGTGAGTTAAACTAATGCTAGAGTATATCATATATATGTTATATAATATAAGCATCAATCCATTCAACCACTCACCCATCAATTAGCCATCCATTATCCATTCACTCATCCATTCACCACATGCCCATCCATTCAACTAAATAATGATCATATCTGCATTTTATCATTCATTCATAAATTATATAGGGTCTGGTATATATATACTAACACTAACTACTATACATATTATATATAGGGTCTGGTATATATACTAATGCTAGCTGCTCATATTATATAGGGTCTGGTACAAATAGTACATATTTAATGTATTATATAGGGTCTGGTACTGTCTGGTTTGATGATGTTATTTGTGAGGGCACAGAGAATACTTTACTGGAATGTTCATATGCTGGAATTGGAATACATAACTGTCATCATTCTGAAGATTCTGGTGTGGCATGTTCTCGTAAGTGTGTGTGTCTGTGTGTCCCATGTCTGTATCTGTGTCTGAGCATTATTTTATTGTAAAACAGTTGTGTTGTGAAACACGTATCTCTCTCTCTCTCTCTCTCTCTCTCTCTCTCTCTCTCTCTCTCTCTCTCTCTCTCTCTCTCTCTCTCTCTCTATCTCTCACTCTCCCTCTCTCTCTCTTCAGAGAAAGCTGTGTGTTATGGTTTCTCAGGAAATATAACTAACTCTTCTGACATACATGTTTCACAATCATTTGCATACTAGTGGCAGATATATTGAGGATACTATGATCACTTATTCATGTAAACAAGGATATGCTCCAATTGGTGGAGTCTCTACAGTACATTGTGCATCTGATGGATCATGGACACCAACTGTTCCTAGTTGTGGAGGTATGTTTGTCTGTTTGTCTGTTTGTCTGTACATCATCAGTCCATCCATCTGTCAGTGTGTTTGTCATTTGTCTGTCTGTCTGTCTGTCTGTCTGTCTGTCTGTCTGTCTGTCTGTTCACTCTTATCATAATACAAAGATATTTGTAATCATCATTAAATCATCATTAAATATCTACAATTATCATTTGTGTCTACCTCCCTCTCTCCCCTTTCTCTAGTTCAATGTCCCTCTTTGGATCCTCCATCTCATGTTCTTCTCTCAAGTGATTCTACTAGTCCAGGTGTAACAATAACAGTGACATGTGAAACAGGTTATATATTGCATGGGACAGCTGAACTGACATGTCTGGTCAATGGAGTATGGAGCAGTGAACTACCTATTTGTGAATTAAGTAAGCAGTAATAACAAGCACATGTGTATATCATCTGTATAGTGAGCCCATGTGCTTATTTCAAGCCAAATCATTATCTCATCTTATCCCATTTCTCATCCACTAGAGAGTTGTCCAAACCTTCCATTTGTTCCTCATCTTGTGGTGGAGTTTACAAATTCATCTGTTCCTGGTTCAAATGTATATGAAATTGGTACAGTATTGTCTCTTCATTGTGAAACTGGTTACATTCTAAATGGTGGTAACGTCATCAAATGCAATAGCACTGGTAAGATAATCATGTATTTGTGAAAATCAGCCATTTTGAGGAAACAGTTGCCAATCAAAAACTTCCATTTGCATTTAATCAATTCTTATTTGGTCATTTCATACAATAAGCCACTAGCATAATGGTTGTCCTTCCCGGAGACCAAATTTCATTGGATTCCTGTACAAAATGATTGAATAGCCCTTAAAATGGTCACCAATAATTATGTATACTACAGTACATTACATAATCGCTACGTACATATATGTACAAACACATGCATCCATACACCCATACATATAATTATAAATATATATTATATATATTATATCTGTGCTACTTCTCATTCAGGTCAATGGAACACAAGTCTACCTTCCTGTCAGGCAGCCAGTAAGCCAATACCTCATTATGACAAACACATCTTAAGTGAAAACGATACTACTTTCAATTATATTTGAGGACAAGAGATACATTTAGTGACCTTATATAATATCTTTTTTCTCTTGCCATCTCTCTCTCTCTCTCTCTCTCTCTCTCTCTCTCTCTCTCTCTCTCTCTCTCTCTCTCTAGCTCAATGCCCCTCCTTGGATCCTCCTATCAATGGTGTCCTTTCCACAGTCTCCACTAGTGTTGGTGTAATAGTCACAGTTACATGTAATTCAGGATATAAGCTAAGTGGTTTGTCTACCATTGTATGTCAGAATAATGGACAATGGAATTCCACTGTACCAACCTGTGAACCAGGTCAGTAGATAATTAGAATTATTCTAAAGTGATTTAGTTACAAATTTTAATTTCTTGTCCTCTTCTTTCACTGTCTACTTCCTTCATCCTCCTCCAACTCCTCCACCTCCTCCCCTTCTCCTCCTCCCCTCATCCCCTCATCCCTTCCTAATCCTCTCCCACTTACCATTCTCTTGCTCATTCTCATTCTCTTGCTCATTCTCATTCTCTTTTAGTGACTTGTCCAAGTATTTCTGTTTCTTCTCATCTTATGGCTAACATAACCTCTTCACCTGTTTCTGGTGGAAACACATATATTGTTGGTACAGAAGTTTCATTTTATTGTGAAAAAGGATATACTGTAGTTGGTAGTAATATCATTAAGTGTAAGAATAATGGTAAGATGAACACACGCCCACACACTCATCTCATTATTAGTATACATAATTATACAATGTATAAATTATATATTTTTGTATTTCAGGACAATGGAATGCATCAGTACCATCATGTGATGTCAGTACACCTAGTAAGTACACATTTATGACTTACGACTCATATACTAAATAAGCAATAAGTACAGTATCTGCAGTATGTCCCCTCTATTACCTTTCTACACCTCCAGTCATTCCCTCTTGTTACTCTTACATTCATCTTTCCTTTTTCTTATCAACCTTTCTCATTTCTTCTCCTCTTTCTGTCCTTATCTCACCTATTTCTCATCCACTAGATCGCTGTCCAAATCTTCCCTTTGTCCCTCATCTTGTGGTGGAGATTATGAACTCACCTGTTCCTGATGAGTATGCTACTGGTACAGTACTGTCCCTTCATTGTGAAGTTGGATATAGTCTAACGGGTAGTAATGTGATCATGTGTAATGACGGTGGTGAGATACAATTTATTACTGTGATTATTATATAATTCTGTTCTCTTTCAGGTCAATGGAACACAACTCTACCTTCCTGTCAGGCAGCAAGTAAGTATACACAAAATTTGACATCAGATCTATACTACATGTAAACACACACGCGCACACACATTATTTAAATGATTAAATTACACAGTATATTCCACTGGGTTTATACACTTTATGTTGTATTTCCCTATACTCTTCTTTTCTCTGCCCTCTCTCTCTCTCTCTCTCTCTCTCTCTCTCTCTCTCTCTCTCTCTCTCTCTCTCTCTCTCTCTCTCTCTCTCTCTCTAGCTCATTGCCCCTCCTTGGATCCTCCTATCAATGGTACCCTTTCCACAGTCTCCACTAGTATTGATGTAATAGTCACAGTGACATGTAATTCAGGATATAAGTTAAGTGGTGTGTCTACCATTGTATGTCAGAATAATGGACAATGGAATTCCACTGTACCAACCTGTGAACCAGGTCAGTAGATAATCAGAATTATTCTAAAGTGATTTAGTTACAAATTTTAATTTCTTGTCCTGTTCTTTCACTGTCTACTTCCTTCATCCTCCTCCTACTCCTCCACCTCCTCCCCTTCTCCTCCTCCCCTCATCAGAATAATTCTAAAGTGATTCTGTTTAATGTCTAAATTACTCCTAATAGTAGTGAAAATATGTGACCTAGTTTTGAAAAGGGATAGTTTTGATCAAATGCTCACGTTTAATCATTGTTTCACCATTTTGTGCAGGAAGTCAATGAAATTTGGTATCTCAGAAAATTATCTTTCTGGGATACCAAATTTTATTAATTTCCTGTAAAAAAAAATGGCAGAATAGTGAGTGATTGAATGCAAGTACTTGATCAACTTTATTATGTATGAGTACTGGAAATTGGAATAATGATATTCCAACTTGTGATTAAATGTTCATATCTTTTTACATATGTATCTATGTACATGTATGGATGTCCATATATGTATCTATGTATGTGTGTGCGTGTGTGTGTGTGTGTGTGCATGTGTGCATGTGTGCATGTATATATGCCCATCCACATGTACATGTATATGTATGTACACTGATGTTATTATGTCATATTTGCTTTCTCTTCTCTCTCTAAAGTGAAGTGTACAGCTCTGTTTAGTAATCCACATGTTGTAGCTGATCCCATTAAAGAAATGTACATTCCTGGTGATGTAGTCTCCTTTCAATGTGATAATAGGGAATATATTCTAGTTGGTAGTAGCACCATTATCTGTGATGAGAAAGGTAACATACACACAAAGAATAGCTATAAATATAAGAGCTAGGGTATGAGGCTAGGGTACACCTCAACAGTGAATAGCTATAAATATAAGAGCTGGGGTATGAGGCTAGGGTACGCCCAACAGTGAATAGTTATAAATATAAGAGCCTTGTTATGAGGCTAGGATACACCCAACATTGAATAGTTATAAATATAAGAGCCTTGGTATGAGGCTAGGGTACACCCAACATTGAATAGTTATAAATATAAGAGCTATGGTATGAGGCTAGGGTACACCCAACAGTGAATAGTTATAAATATAAGAGCCTTGGTATAAGGCTAGGATACACCCAACATTGAATAGTTATAAACTTGGTATGAGGCTAGGGTACACCCAACATTGAATAGTTATAAATATAAGAGCCTGGGTATGAGGCTAGGGTACACCTCGACAGTGAATCGTTATGACTATAACTTCTTAAGAGCCTGGGTACGTGGCTAGGTTACACTCCAATAGTGAATAGTTATAACTATAAGAGCCTGGGTACAAGGCTAGGGTACACCCCAGGGAATAGTAATAAGAGCCTGGGTACGAGGCTAGGGTATACCCCAACAGTGAATAGTTATAACTATAAAAGCCTGGATATGAGGCTAGGGTATATCCCAACAGTGAATAGTTATAACTATAAAAGCCTTGGTATGAGGCTAGGGTACACCCAACAGTGAATAGTTATAACTATAAGAGCCTGGGTATGAGGCTAGGGTACACCCAACAGTGAATAGTTATAACTATAAGAGCCTGGGTATGAGGCTAGGGTATATCCCAACAGTGAATAGTTATAACTATAAAAGCCTGGGTATGAGGCTAGGGTACACCCCAGGGAATAGTTGTATAAAATCTTCATAAAAATACTTCTTTGTTGTATTCAGGTCATTGGAATGTGTCTGAACCTATGTGTGATAAACCAAGTGTTTCTGAACATGTGACTGGATCAAATGGTTTGTAAAATGAATAACGAAACTGGATTTATGAAATTAAAAGGATCTTAGCGCAATAATAATTAATACGATATATTAGGATGCTTTCACTGCTAAATATTTCGTTGCTGCTTTTAATAAAATGGATCTTTTAATTTTAACTGCACAAACAATTAAACTCGTAATAATGTATAATTTATATTATATAATTTATATATATAATTATATATTAGTGTTGTTGTTGACAATAGCGACTATAATTATTACTGTAGATTTGTAATTTAGTTATAGTTTAATTAACTAAAAGTCATAGACTTACTATATACTATATAATGTTATATATACTTAGGTTTTAGTATTTAATTTTTAAATATTATATGGTACTTTTATCTCTACTGGTATCTATATAATAGGAGGCTTTAATAATAATTAGGCAAAGGGAATTTGGAGAAACGGCAAAATGGTGGAATGGCTAGATTCAAAATAGTATAATACTTGTACAAACCACAGAATATAATAATTTCATGCTTGAGTAAGAACAAAAACATCCTGATATAATCCTAACAATGTCAGTACTCCTAACATAATTCTTATATCATATGAGACTATATAAATGTATCATTATTTCCACAACCATTTCTGCCATTCTGCAAGTCCACTATTTCTCAATCCCCTAAATAATTGTAGAGTTATCAAATTTAGTTGGCTTCTTGCATTGTTTAGAAACATTGATTTAGTGTGAGGACATTCCAACTTAACATAATAGATGTCAGATTTGTGGTTGTGAAATACATACATACAAGTCCTCCATTGTTTTATTATTTATATTTATTACAGGATCCTCTTCTCTAATGCCCATCATAGGGGGTGTGTTTGGTTTTGTTGTACTTCTTCTTGTCATTATTATTATTGTCATTATTGTTTCTGTTGTACGGTGAGTGGTCTATTTGTTTATCTGTTTATGAAAGGCATAGTAGGGTAGGAGGGTACACGAAAGTGATGTAATATACTTCAAAATAATTATGTATGAAAAAAGTGTGTAAACAATAAATGCTGTTAGTGAAATCATAATTAACTGTGCCATTAGCTCAAAGACAGAACTGTGTAGTGCTAAGTAAGAAACTCTTTGGGTCAATGGTGCGCCATACGAGCTTATCAAAACACTGAGGTACTAGATCCCTTCTAATAAAGCATTCACACAAAACACTGGTGTACAAGTCAAGATTATCACAGCCCTCCTGTTTTCTAATATATACTTGTTGATATTGATGCACCAATAAGTGATTTTATCGATATTCCGATAAACTGCAAATTACTTTGTATATGTACCGATAATGGACACCAATTCAATATTATATCTACCTTCTGGTTTCTGATTCTTTCACTGAAAATAAGCATTTTCTCAATAATTATGATTATCATAAAAGCAATTAATGATGTTATAATCACAAGAAATGACATTATTAGTACACTTTTTACAATATCAGTTATATCTTTCAGAAATAACAACCGATATCGATACTAAAAAAATAATGGCCAATAATGAGTAGTATCGATTACCAATCCAAATATCGGTGCATCACTACTTGTTGATATTACTACTTCTGCCTTTGACTGTAAAATTTTGTTGCTATGGAAACTATTATTATTGGTTTAGGTATCGTAAACATACAGGTCATAGTCGACTTAGTATTCGTGTTGATGATGATGAACAGATAGGATTAATGTCAACAGACAAGGACGATGATGATGAACAAATTAGTTTTTCAAAAAGTGGAAGTAAATTAAAATATAACTATCTTGGAATCTATTATCTATCCATCCATCTATTTATTCATTTATTGATGTATTGATCCATTCATATCATTCAATCCATCCATCTATCTTTCCATCCATCTGCATCCAATCATTTAATATTTTCTATTCACAGCAATACGTTTCCAACCCCTGTACACTGATGATGAAGAACCACAAGATGAAGAAAAATTTGACTTTTAAATAATTCAGTTCTTTGTTAATTAATCCACTTCTCTAAGTCCAGTTCATTTTTTTTAATTTCATAAAAAATATTCATTCCACTGTAATAAACGCCGTTGGCATAGGACCCAATAGATTCTTATTTCTATTGTAACTTTCTGGTTCACATAATTTTCAATACATGCAGTATAAATTCAGAGTTAATTTTTTTCCAGCAACTTCCTTTTATAGTACGTGTAGTAACTTTCCATTTCTACAACACCTTGCAAAGTAATAAAGTGTGTGTGTGGAACAAACAGTAATTAGTATATAATACACTAATAATTTCAATTATAAAATTGTATTTGGAAGTGATAGTTTCAGTGTAGAACCCTATATCCTTTTGAATGCAACTGTCTGACTTTCCATAACGACTCGCACCATCACCAGGCTGAACTATAGAATGGTTGTATTAAAAACAAACTTAGATTTGCAATGATTGTTCACGTTCATGATGACTTCAAAATAAGACACGCCAACCCCTAACTTCACAATTGAGTGAGATGTGGTTGGAAAACAAATTTTTTCAAAAAAACACATTGCAAAAGCTGACCTGATTAAAAAAACATGAAGACATGTACATCTCTTTAAATAAGGAAAACATGATGAGAGTATGCAGCCTAACAGGTCAAATTACTTATTTTTAGAGTTAGCTTTTGTGAATAGCAGCTCATTGTCATTTCTCTAGGTCCTCGTAAAATTATAATGTGTTATAGTCATGAAATAATCAATGATTAAAAATGATTAGAAATTATGAAGATGAAAGAGTAATGATGAAGGACGGTTTAAGCTAAGCAAGTATAGTATGCTCTAAGCATAGTAGTGTAGTATGGTCATAACAATAATGAAATTTACATACTACGAATGAATGTATCATAATTTAGTCTTGTCCATGTTTGTCTATGTCGCTCCCTAACCTAAACTCTCCTGAACTCTCTTCTACTACTGTCTCCAAACCTCTTCTCTATCTATAATAAGACTATATGTATCCAAAGATCTCCCAAACACACTCTCGTAGTACATTCTAAGTGTGGTATACTACAGGCTCATTCATTTGTCTATCTTTATCACATGTTAGCTGGGCTTCTCTGAGCTTCTTTCTATAATTATATCAGTTAGTATTTCCGTTTCTATCTATGTTCCTCTCTAAGTACGCAGTTTTACGCAAGTATACGCAATTACGCAAATTTACGCAATTACGCAGTTTTACGCAATTACACAGTTTTACGCAGTTACACGCAATTACACAGTTTTACGCAAGTACGCAGTTTTAAGCAATTACACAGTTTTACGCAATCACGCAATTACAGAGTTTTACGCAGTTACGCAGTTTTACGCAAGTACGCAATTACGCAGTTTTACGCAATTACGCATTTTACGCAATTACGCGTTTTACGCAAGTACGCAATTACACAGTTTTACGCAATTACACAGTTTTACACAATTACGCAGTTACGCAGTTTTACGCAAGTACGCAATTACACAGTTTTAAGTAAGTACGCAATTACACAGTTTTACGCAATTACGCATTTTACGCAATTACGCAAATTTACGCAATTACGCAGTTTTACGCAATTACACAGTTTTACACAATTACGCAGTTACGCAGTTTTACGCAAGTACGCAATTACACAGTTTTAAGTAAGTACGCAATTACACAGTTTTACGCATTTTACGCAATTACGCAAATTTACGCAATTACGCAGTTTTACGCAAATTTACGCAATTACGCAGTTTTACGCAATTACACAGTTTTACACAATCACGCAGTTTTACGCAATTACACAGTTTTACGCAGTTACGCAGTTTTACGCATTTACGCAATTACGCAGTTTTACGCAATCACGCAATTACAGAATTTTACGCAGTTACGCAGTTTTACGCAATTACGCAGTTTTACGCAATTACACAGTTTTACGCAGTTACGCAGTTTTACGCAATTACAAACCTAAGAGATTCACAATACTGGCTCAATTCATTCATTTGTCCCAAGTAATATAATGTATCCAAATCAACCTCACTTTATCCTGTGTCTTCTCATTCTATGTCTAACTCTATCAGATGTTAGCTCGGCTTCTCTCTTGATATCAGTTAGTGCTGTTCTTGTTTCTCTATGTCTCTGTCTATCCAACGATCTCCTAAACTCTCTTTCTTCTTCTGTCTCCAAACTTCTCTGTCTTTGTATAATTATGTTTCTAATTCTCCTTTAATTTAAACTCATCTTCTTTCAACTTTAATTAAAAAACTCTTTATGTTGACATGTCAACGTCTCCTTTTATTACGTTACGTAAACGTGCGCATGCGCATATGTCAATGTCTAATTTTCTGGGTCTTTGTTGCGGGTGATATCAACAGACAGACAACGGTAATTATATTAGTCTGGCGAACCAGCCTCTCCCCTTTTTGAAAATCGGACGGCGGGGAGAGTCTGGTCACAATCGACACTGCCGCATGTACTGCTGGACTGCAATTGCGGTTTCAAAGACACTCCTTCCTATCGTATCATGGCTATGACACGAGAGCCCGGAGAGGCTTGTGTATGCTGTGGGAAAAACACATTTCTTGACACAATGTGCTTCATCAACAATGAATGCCACTAATCTTTTCTGATACAGTTCTGAAAGTACCATATTTCTCCACTTCTTCTTCCTCATCAACATTTCAGGACTGATATAAAGCAACTGGAAGCACCCTTCTAAGATCTTATCATGTTCCTCTGTTTGACCAACATATGCTTGCAGATAGTCCTTTCGTTCGGAAAGAGGTCACCTGGTCTTGCATTAAGGACAACAGTGGTGAAATAACAAGAACAATAGACGGTTCTCCATTGCAAATAATGTCAAAAGTCCATGGAAGACAAGCATAGCACAAGCTTTTTCCATAGCCGGTAGGAAGGGAAACAAATACATCTCTCCCGCTTAGGAATCCAAGAACGACCTTCGATTTAGTGCATGAGAACACGCAGCAGTGTTGATTGTGACCAGACTTCCCCGCCGTCCGATTGTCAAAAAGGGGAGAGGCTGGTTCGCCAGACTATAATTATATATAGACGGCACTTGTCAAGTTTGTTTATTTGAGATGGCCTTTCAGAAGTGAAGTAAAGGTACTATTTTTGACTTTTTAGATGTGAATCAGTTAGATTCTTCTGCTTCTAAACAACAAAGGCAGCAGCATAGTGATGAAACTGATGAACAGGAGATACAGCTGGTAAGTAATGATATCAGGACCACCAATGATGGTTTTTAACAGTTGCAATCTGTTGGATGTATCGCAGTATCACCGGAACTATCAGTTTATTAACTTCTTTGTTGCGTTATTCATTTCATTACTATTATTAATCGACACGCCCATCATGAATAAATAATTTTAATTTAGGCCCAGGTATAAATTAGGGTCTGGCTACGCCACTGATGTATAGTTTAATGGCATAGGCCTAAGGTTAGTACATGTAACTTAATAATGAAGCAATAGATTGAAATTTGATATACAAAATTGAGAAGATAATTATATGAAAATGGTAGAGGTTTGTTGGCAATCAAGCTTTTCTGTATATCGCCATAGCAACCTATGTCACCATAGCAACGAGTATACAGGTGAAGTTACTTCTCTTCCAAGTTCGTGATGGCTGTATTAGCCCCTTCTGTGTGCAAGGCACCAGTTCTCACTTCATTACCTGTTAAAAAGCCACCATACCCGAGTGAACTAGCTCTCTTTGAGTTGTTAAACAGAAGACATGACATTTATTTGAAACAAGAAAGAAAAAGACAACAGAAAGAAAAGGCATATATACAGAAAAAAGAGAGTAATTGCTGTTCAGAGTCATCTCAGTCATCTGATTGTAGTGATAATGCATTTCATATGGGTAAGAATGAGTTACACTCACACACTGATCTTATTCCCAGATGCCCACTCAAGCCGGGAGGTCTGGTGATGAGACTGAGATAAAAGGGTCTGGTATCGCACACATCATAGTTGTCTCCTTTCCCCAGAAATCTTTGGGAAACCACATGCATATTGTGTACACACAGTAGTTAGGTAATTAAATTCTTTTGAGACAACTGTGCAATACCAGACCCCTTCCTCTCACAAAGGAGGCAGGTACCAAGACTAGGAATGTGACTGGTCTAATACCAAAATTTTAGTTGCTACGGTAATGTGCTCTATGTTTCTTCATGTAGAATCAGAAGATCTAGCAAAGCACATCATCACAAGAGTGAAATTGAAAATAACAAGACGTAAAAAACGACAACCTTCAAAATCACAACAAATAAACAGCCCAAAAAATTTGGCTAATTCACCCTCTAAACTATTGAATGGCACATCACTACCTGTTATACAAAACTCACCAACTAAATTGCACTGTTCTCAAATGTTAAAACATAAAACTAGAAGTAATGAAACAAGACATCTACAACCACTTGAGAGAATCAAAGAATCGGTTAAATTATCTAGGAACATTTCACACAAGGAAGAAAGCAGAATAAATGATTCTCCATATTGTAAGCATGCGTTGTCCAGAAGTATCCATTTGAAGCCCCTGAACGAAACTATCTCACCCACAAAGTCAAAATTAGTCCGAGCTGACAGTGTCTATACTATAATGAATGATAAAAAACGTCATTGGAAAACAGAAAGCTCTGTGGAACACACTCCTCTTAAAAAATTAAATGAATCATCTCCTAGTACTATTTCAGAGCACTCACAAAGTAGTGATGGGAAGTTAGAAATATTAAAATCTTCACAGGCTGTTAAAAGAAGAAAACTTAATGTGAAGAACAGTCCCAATGATACATGTCATGTTAAAAGAAATATACTCAAAAAGTTGGCACAAGTTAGTGAATCTAGTGCTAAAGATACAGCGATTAAACTCAGACAAGAGAGAACAGCATTAAAGATAATACAAAGAGCAGAGGTATTTAGTTTACAATTCTACAACTGACATGAAATGGACCAACCCCCCCCCCCCCAATTCTTACGTAGCCAGTCTAGCCTATTAATGGTGGGGTGCACAGTTTTGTATTTATAACACACAACCAAAGAATGAGAGGCAAAATATTTTGGGGGTTCAAATATTCCAATTCTGCAAGCATTGTTTAAACAGCACTATCTTTGTATAGTAATGGACAATAAAAATCAAGCGGTACTTACTTAGTACTACCTTGTAGGCTTCTCCCATATACCAGCTCTGGCTTAAATGGATAATTTTGAAATACAAGTAGTTATTAGTTACATTGGCGATCTTTACATAAAAAGCTTCACTTAACTTTCCATTGATACCTCCAGTGAGGCTTGGAGACCTCTATGTGCTCTGCTAGCACAAATTTACGCAATTGAATTAGATTTTAAAATGTATTTTATTTTTTTTAGTTACTCTTGATTGGGATGTATGATGTAACAGGTATAACAAAAAACGTGTTTTGATATTTTAATCCATAAACCTGGTGTTCTCAGAGCCAATCACATACAGTAAAGTAATAGTCTTTCTTCATTTAATATAAATATTTACACTGGATTAAGAGTCTGATTCTTCTCATAGATTTACGCTTTGAATGAGATCATGAGACAACTAGAACAAGTTAACTTCAATGCAGCAATGTCCAATAAAGTGTGATTACACATACACGTAAAAATGAAGTATATTTCATACAATCATCACAATCTATTTTTCAGTACTTTTTTTGTATATATAGCGGCAATAAAATTATTTTTTCTACATTTTTAAAAATAATTAGAGTCATGCAGTGTCACATGACTTATTATCAGCTGATGTAATCATTATTGTTCAAAATAATCTTGATCTCTTTGATGAACAATATAATTCATCATCATCATCTGTATCTCGTTTTATGGGCATCTTGCGATATACCTACAGATTGTACACACAAATTAATGATTATATTATTATACACACATAGATGCCTTCACAGGCTCATATACACACATACACAGTGCCTCCAACTACACGGATTTTTCTGTATTTATACGAAATTATACAGATAATAATGCAGATTACGGAAAATTACACTAAAAGTGCGGAAAGTGTATGTGCTCTGACAAAAACATGGAAGTAGTAGTAACTCAACATCTAGTAAAGCCTCTAGTAGTGAGTCTATAGCTAGTAGTGTAAACTGTGTTCCAGTTAGTGATACATGTACCTGCTTCAACTAAATCGACCAGGACCAGCTGTACTGAATTGTTCATTTTTATTTGAAAATACTGAAGATTATAATTAAATATTATATATATTATATTGAAATGAGTAATGTTTAGTTGGAGGCACTGCATACGACCATATGTACACACACAATATATACATACCACGACCATATGTACACACACAATATATACATACCACGACCATATGTACACACAATAATTATATACATACCTAGTTTACCTACACACGACACTATATGAGAAAAAGGATCATTATTTTGGGTCCATAAAATGCTTGCTGCTATTCAGTTATTTTATACAGAAAGCCTTAATCCAGGAAGAGTAACTCTAAGTTGTCATTTTATAAAGGAAGCCAACTAACAACTTTACAGTTATAATTATTTTATACATACATCCAGGAGCATTTTACATACCTACAAGAGTGGTTCTACATGCCTGAATACATGGCTATTGCTAAATTCACGCAACATATTATATATGTATATGCAATAGATTATATTTCACTTGCCTGTGGTGTGACATTTCGTAAGTGTGGATAAGTTGGCATCATTCTGGGTTCAATAGGAAGAGGTTTCTCTGAGAAATATGGATTCTCCAACGCCTTACTTGCTGAAATTCGTTTATGAGGATTATAAGTCAAGAAATCATTCATTAAACTGATACCATTCACTGATAGCCAATGTAATTTCTGTTTCAAATTATTGTATGGTTGTTGTTTCAAAACAGTCGCTTTGACTAAAGGCAGAGAGTAGAATCCTGGCCAAATTGACTCATTTGGCGTACCTAATAAATTAATAATCAAATCAATTTGTTTGGCTTCAGATTTCCCGGGTAAAAGAGGCTTATTGATGAGCAGTTCACCAAATATACACCCAACAGACCATATATCTAATGAGGTTGTGTATATTTCACTACCAAGAAGCAGTTCAGGTGCCCGATACCACAAAGTAACGACCCTTGGTGTGAGAGGTTTTGGTGGCGAACCAACTGTACGAGCAAGACCGAAATCTGCAATCTTCAAACAGCCCTTGTCAGTAAGTAAAAGATTAGATACTTTGAGGTCACGGTGAATTACAAAATGAGAATGCATATATTCAACTCCTTGTAATAGCTGTATTATAATACATTTTACTTGTGACTCTGTGAAAGGTGATTTCATGTTGTCAATTAAACTAGCGAGGTCTTGTTCACAATATTCCATAACTAGAAACATAGCATCTAGACTTTCACCAACAACTACCTCCCTCAACGTAACAACATTTTTATGTTTCAATGATAGTAGCAACCCGATTTCTCTAACACTGCATATCGGCAAACCTTCTTTCTCTCTTTCCATTCGAATTCTCTTCAAAGCAACAATTTCTTTTGACCTCAAATCTCTTGCTCTATACACCACTCCATATGTTCCTTCACCTATACGATTCAATTTATCAAAATCTGACACGTGCCTACATTTTCCTTTCGCGTATTTGGGTATTTTTATTGGTTCTAAGGATACAGGAGAAACGACTTCATCACTGGGGAGCTCTTTCGACGGTCTTCTGTCGAGTGTCGAACGATCGAATTTCTCCTTGCTTTTTTTACTCATGTCATGTCCCACAAATCAAGACGAACCCATTTCTAGGTGGAGCCTAAAATCCGATTTTAAAATATCACAGTTCATATGACAGACGAAAACATAAAATCTTAATGTATTATTTAATGTAGATGTGTATGGGTAAGTAAGTAAATAGATATTCAAGAAAGAGATGGATAGATAGATTAGTGTATTCTCTAAAAGTTTAGCAAAATATTTCGGCGTTAAAAACATTTACAAGTCCTCCTTTTCCTCATCCAAATCAAGTGGTTCCTCATCATCAGTTGGAAGGGGTTGGAAACGTAATGCTGTAATTATAAAAATATTTATTGTAAATGACGAGATGTTGATTTATAGGGAGGACAAATGGATGAATAGTTATTTGGGTTGGTGATGGATGGAGTGATGGATGGAGAGATAGATGGGTAAATGGATAGATAGATATGGATTTATGGATGGATAAATGAATGAATGAGTTGGTCTGTACCTCCAGAGGGTCGACTTTTTCCTTCATCATCATCATTATCATTATCTGGTGGTAATAACTGAATGTGATCATCTTCAACACGAACACTAATACGAGGATAACTTGTACGCTTACGACTCCTACAATAATAACAATAAATAACAATTAGAAATCCTAATGCTTAACTGTAACACTTAAAAACAGACAGACAGACAAATAGACTACTCACAGACAGGCAGACAGACAGAAAGAAAGAAAGACACTTACAGACAGATAAAATAAACCACTTCCAGACAAGACAAATGACCACTTACAGACAGACAGACAGACAGACAAACAGACAGACAAATAGTCTACTCACAGACAAAAAGACATATGATTACTCATAGACAAACAGACAGACAGACAGACATATGATCACTCATAGATAGACAGACATATGATCAATCACTCATAGAAAGACAGACATATGATTACTCATAGACAGACAGACAAATAGACTACTCACAAACAGACAGACAACAGACCACTCGTAGATAGACAGACATATGATCGATCACTCATTGAAAGACAGACATATGATTACTCATAGACAAACAGACAGACAGACAGACATATGATCACTCATAGATTGACAGACATATGATCGATCACTCATAGATAGACAGACATATGATCACTCATAGATAGACAGACATATGATTGATCACTCATAGAAAGACAGACATATGATCACTCATAGACAGACAGACATATGATCACTCATAAATAGACAGACAATAATCACTCATAGACAAACAGACAGACAGACATATGATTACTCATAGACAGACAGACAAATAGACTACTCACTTCATAACTAAAACAAAAACCACAACAACAACAATTATAACAAGAAGAAATATGACAATTCCAAGCACACTTCCTACGATAGCTAATTCAGTTGGTGACCCTGTGTTATAATAGAATCAATATAATTATATACATGTATATTTACAGAGAAGTCATGTCACAAGTACTCATAACATTGATATAACTAACCTGTGAGACCGCTGGAGACACTACCTTTATTACACACAGGCTCAGATGCATTCCATTGACCTAAACAGTAAAGTATATAAAAACATTTAGAGATATTACAAAACCAAAAAGGTATTCATACAAGTTACGATGATAATTACATCTAAACACAATAATAATTACCAAATGATACAATTACAACTACATGTACATGTACAGTCATATGATCAGTGTACATGTTTTGATAAGAGACAAACCCATCAAAAGTCATATTGTACTCTTATATTCACCTTACTACATATAGGGCTTACTGACTACAAAACTCCTAATATTGTAGATACTTATTACCATGTTGTAATTCAGTGGAGTTGATTATTGAGCCTTTTTAACGGTAGAAGTTTTACTTTTAAAATAATTGAATTACGAAGCTCCTCGTGTGATGTAGGGCTGAGCGATATTGGTATTATCATATCACGATAGATAATTGCCAAATTATCGCGATAACGATAACATCGCGATAATTTAGTACGTACGTTACAATTAACGCACACATTGTAGCTAAAATTCTAAATCACATTCTTCTGTCTTTAGCTTACTTTTATGGAGTAATCTATAAGCTTATTGATGCCTCCAGTGAGAGTGAAAACCAGTTGAAAGCTGGAAAGCTAATATGCTAGTGAAAAGTGGGCGTTGCCCGCGAGTGATTTATCGATCAAACACAGGCTTGTAATGTAAAAATTTCTGGCTCTAACTGCAGTAATAGCTATATCTAGATATCAAGAAAAGCTGTAGTGACTGTTAACCTTACAGATGCTTTCAAGAAAAACTATCAAATTCATAATTGCGCATGTGCAGACACACGTGGTATTATCACGATACAATTTTTTTTATAATCGCTATCGCAATCGCCAAAAAATATCGCGATAATCGATAAATCGATATTATCGCTCAGCCCTAGTGTGATGTATCAATAATGACAGGAGCGCATGAATCCTAAGGAACATACAACCGCTACACGAAATCTGTGTCAATCTTTGTCAATCAAAAGTACTTGAGATAATGATATTCATAATGTGTTTCAAATGCTAGTGGTAAACATACACGCCTAACACCATATTTTGCACATGATACAAATGGCGACAAAAGCTAAACGTACTACTAGATGGCTGTTGAAGAAGGAGGTGAAGTATCTTATAAGTAGAGGGAGAGAAGTGGATGCTGTTGCACTTGAAGAATTTGTAATAAAGTCAGTTCTTGTGAAGTCTATTCGTCGTTGTTTTGGCTTGCAGCCTTTTGTTTTTGGGCTGCCACATACTTTATACACTCTCCCATATTTTTCGTTTCCTCTTGAGGTAGTGAAGCAAGTGATGTTGATCTGGTTCTCTTCATGGGAGGTAGGCTCACTACAGCTGCCTTCCTCTTTCCTAACTCCATTAGTGTTTATGTTAATATTATACTATACTCCACGTGCATTGGGCACGGTTTTTCAGTAAATTTATGTGTATTGTCAGCAACTTAGCGCCTTAGCCTTGTTTGCTTAGTGTTTGCCCATATATGGACATTTTGTGCAATTCGTTCGCCAAAGGTTGACACAGCGTTTTATATAGCAGTTGCATGCTCCTTCCCCACCTTCGGCGGGATTCATGCGCTCCTGATAATGAATATATAATATACTATGGTATATGTGTGTGCATATGTGCATGTATGTTACCATTCTCATCACAGCTTATAGCACTGTTACCAGCTAGAAGATATCCATTATCACACCCGAAGGAGACTACATCACCAGCAATATAAGTGTCTTTACCAGGATCAGCAATAACATGTGGATTATTGGATAGAGGTGTACACTCCGCTTCAGAGAAACAAAAGAGAAAGAAAATATGAAATGATGAGATATAATATATCAGTGTACATATATACACATAAAAACATACACACATGCATGAACACACACACACACACACACACACACACAATTATATAGATCTGATCTCAAAGTACAGTATGTGTGCACTTACTTGCTGCTGCCTGACAGGAAGGTAGAGTTGTGTTCCATTGACCTGAAAGAGAACAGAATTATATAATAATCACAGTAATAAACTGTATCTCACCACTGTCATTACACATGATCACATTACTACCCGTTAGACTATATCCAACTTCACAATGAAGGGACAGTACTGTACCAGTAGCATACTCATCAGGAACAGGTGAGTTCATAACCTCCACCACAAGATGAGGAACAAAGGGAAGGTTTGGACAACTCTCTAGTGGATGAGAAATAGGATAAGATTAGATAATGATTTAGCTTGAAATAAGCACATGTGCTTGTTATTATTGCTTACTTAATTCACAAATAGGTAGTTCACTGCTCCATACTCCATTGACCAGACATGTCAGTTCAGCTGTCCCATGCAATATATAACCTGTTTTACATGTCACTGTTATTGCTACACCTGGACTAGTAGAATCACTTGAGAGAAGACCATGAGATGGGGGATCCAAAGAGGGACATTGAACTAGAAAAAGGGGAGAGAGGGAGGTAGACACAAATGATAATTGTGGATATTTAATGATGATTACAAATATCTTTGTATTAAGATAAGAGTGAACAGACAGACAGACAGACAAATGACAAACACACTGACAGAGGGATGGACTGATGATGTACAGACAAACAGACAAACAGACAAACATACCTCCACAACTAGGAACAGTTGGTGTCCATGATCCATCAGATGCACAATGTACTGTAGAGACTCCACCAATTGGAGCATATCCTTGTTTACATGAATAAGTGATCATAGTATCCTCAATATATCTGCCACTAGTATTAGCAAATGAGTGTGAAACATGTATGTCAGAAGAGTTAGTTATATTTCCTGAGAAACCATAACACACAGCTTTCTCTGAAGAGAGAGAGACGAAGAGTGAGAGAGAGAGAGAGAGAGAGAGAGAGAGAGAGAGAGAGAGAGAGAGAGAGAGATACATGTTTCACAACACAACTGTTTTACAATAAAATAATGCTCAGACACAGATACAGACATGGACACACAGACACACACACTTACGAGAACATGCCACACCAGAATCTTCAGAATGATGACAGTTATGTATTCCAATTCCAGCATATGAACATTCCAGTAAAGTATTCTCTGTGCCCTCACAAATAACATCATCAAACCAGACAGTACCAGACCCTATATAATACATTAAATATGTGCTATTTGTACCAGACCCTATATAATATATACAGCTAGTATTAGTATATATACCAGACCCTATATATAATATGTATAGTTAGTGTTAGTATATATACCAGACCCTATATATAATATGTATAGTTAGTGTTAGTATATATACCAGACCCTATATAATTTATGAATGAATGATAAAATGCAGATGGATCATTATTTAGTTGAATGGATGGGCATGCGGTGAGTGGATGAGTGAATGGATAATGGATGGCTAATTGATGGGTGAGTGGTTGAATGGATTGATGCTTATATTATATAACATATATATGATATACTCTAGCATTAGTTTAACTCACCAGCTCCAAATGGTTCTCCTTTGATGTAATAAGCAGAGGCTGATTTATAACCAATCATTCTACATACAACATCAGCATCATGTATGCCCCAGAAATCATCACATACTGTACCCCATCCACCACCATTATAATTCACTTCCACACGTCCAGCACTGGCATTACCACCTTTAAGTGTTATATTGAGATAGTTAGCTGTTGAGGGAAGGGAAGAGGTAGAGAAGCAGTGAAATGAAGAGTAAAGAGGGAGAATAGTAATGATTACATGTTTATAAACTTATCTTATCATTATAGTACTATACATATAGTGTGACTTACGTTGACATATAACTGAAGCATCCTCTGAATGTATACAATCATTGACACCAAATGCATCATGATTACACTGATGTAGAAAGTACTCAGACCCTTCACACTGAATTTCATCTAACCAAATGTGTCCAGACCCAGTACCAAATTGAGCCTCTTTTAATGCACCACCATCAGCAACTCCTGTATAATGATAATGATGATAATAATAATGATAAGTTTGTGCAAAATGTTATAACAAATATATATGCAGTGTATATAGAGGATGACTATCAATAGGCGACTGGCAAATGAATGGATAGATAGGTGATTGGTGAATGAATGGATAGATAGGTGACTGGTGAATGAATGGATAGATAGGTGACTGGTGAATGGATGGATAGATAGGTGATTGGTGAATGAATGGATAGATAGGTGATTGGTGAATGAATGGATAGATAGGTGACTGGTGAATGAATGGATAGATAGGTGACTGGTGAATGGATGGATAGATAGGTGATTGGTGAATGAATGGATAGATAGGTGATTGGTGAATGAATGGATAGATAGGTGACTGGTGAATGAATGGATAGATAGGTGATTGGTGAATGAATGGATAGACAGGTAACTGGTGAATGGTAGATGTATGGGATACTGGATAGATGTATTGATGTATGCTACAAATAAGTATTAATTAATACCAGGGAATCCAAGTTCTCTACACACAACATTAGCTTCATTAGTTGTCCAATGATCATCACACACAGTACCCCATTCATTATTATAATATATCTCAACACGACCTTCATGATCATTATGTCCATCAACTAACCTCACAGGATAAGGATTTGTAGGAATATCTACAAAAACAAATCAAATCATTTTCATAAGACATAAATAAATCACTTACTAGTACAGACAGCACTAGCATCTTCAATATGGACACAATTGTGTTCTCCCCATGG
Source organism: Petrosia ficiformis (assembly GCA_947044365.1). NCBI lineage: Eukaryota > Metazoa > Porifera > Demospongiae > Haplosclerida > Petrosiidae > Petrosia > Petrosia ficiformis. The sequence goes on along the minus strand of OX345653.1, from coordinate 3,461,128 downwards.
ACTATGTTGACAATCAAATATACTCTCTTCATCGCCATTACACTCAACATCATCAAGCCAAATCTGATGACAATATATTTATGTGTGAAGAATGTGTGCACTTGTAGACGAACAGACAGACAGACAGGCAAGCAGGCAGACAGACAGACAGACAGACAGAGACACAGATAGACTGATAGACAGACAGACAGACAGGCAGACATAAAGACAGACAGACATACATACAGACAGACAGACAGACTTATAGACAGACAGACAGTTATGTATCAACTTACATAGCCTTCAGCTGGTGTATCTCCAAAGGTAGACCAACCAGGTGCATCAACAGCTCTGACATATCCCAACATTTTACATACCACATTAGCATCTTGAATATCCCAAGAATCATCACATATTGATCCCCATGTTCCATTATAAAACACTTCAACTCTACCTTCAGTCTCACTATTACCATTTACTAGTCGTACTGCATTGAATGTTCCTATAAATAAATAAATTATGAGACTAATAAGATAATGAAAGGAAGGTACATACAATTAATGAATTATAATAGATAGATGGATGGAGAGATAGATAATAGATCAATGGATGGAAAGAGGGAGGGAGGGAGGGATGGATGGATAGATCAATGGATGGAGGGACGGAGGGATAGATGGATAGATCAATGGATGAAGGGAGGGAGGGAGGGATGGATAGATCGATGGTTGGAGGGAGGGATAGATCAATGGATAGATCAATGGAGGGAGGAAGGGAGGGATAGATGGAGAGAAGGAGGGATAGATGGATAGATAGATGGATAAATAGATCGATGGATAATAGAATGATTGAAGAGATTATGAGAATAAGTGTGTTACATGAATCTACACATGTATGGTAAAAAGGAAAAAATAGATCAATGAATTAATTAATGGAGGGATAGATAGACAGATAGATGAATGAATGAGTTAATTCATTACCATAGCAACGAACACCTGCATCTTCACTATGCAAGCAGTTATTTTCACCCCACCCAATAAATGAACATTGTGTGATATTCTCTTCAGTACCGTAGCAATTAACATCATCCAACCATATGTGACCTGTGTATAAAATATACAAGAATATGAATATATAATTATCATGAACTCAACAACACATTTTAACTACATGTATATCTAGTGTGTCATTTTACTTGATCCAAATTAAAGATCATTTTCTCTTTCATACAAGTGTACATATAGAGGATAGAGAGCTGACAGTTGTCTAGCTCAGTGGTCAGACTACTTCTGGCTAAAGCTAATGGCCGCGGGTTCAATCTACAGCAACTTCCAGCTAATGGGCGTGGTTTCAATCTACAGCAACTTCCAGCTAATGGCTGTGGGTTCAATCTATAGCAACTTCCAGCTTGCCTCGTAACATCAGAATTAATTCGTCATATATACACAGTTTCATTTAAAATATATATTATTTTTTAATTACCTGTTCCTTCTCCAAATATAGCATTGCTAATGGCTTCTGTAGCAGATTGATATCCCAGTTGTCTACATACTACTGTAGCATCAGCTATTGTCCAATAATCATCACATATTGTACCCCATTCTCCATTGTAATATATCTCAACACGTCCTTCACTGGGTATTGAACCATTCACAAGACGTAATTCAACATTAGCAGCATGGTTGTGATCATCTGTGAGGTTAAATAAACAAACTCATCCATCCATCCATCCATCCATCCATCCATCCATCCATCCATCCACCCATCCATCCTTCCATCCATCCATCCATCCATCCATCCATCCATCAGGTGAGAACATTATACATACTGGTACAGATTACTCCAGCATCTTCATAATGGTGACAGTTATGGCTGCCAAATGAAGGAAGAGAACATTCCGCAAGACTAGTCTCTGTTCCGAGACAAGCAACATCATCCAACCAGATTTTTCCTGGAAGAGAGCAAAGAGATAAATAAATGATAAGGTAAGAAAAATTGTATAGAGTACATGTAAGACAATGTACATACTAAGACAATGTACATGATGTTATGGGAGATGTAGAAAGAAAGAAAGAAAGAGAGAAAGAAAGAAAGACACCTGAGGCAAATGGAAAAATGAAAATGAGAGTTACCTCAGGTGGGATTCGAACCCACGACATTGTGTAATCCAGACAGATGTGTATACTTAAGAAAATGTACATGTACATGTACAATTGTACATACATACTAAGACAATGTACATGTACATTAGAGTACACGATGCCTTTTTTTTGCAACTGGACATGCATTACTATATTGATACAAGAAAATGTCATATCATATCGTGGCTTATTATATTGCATATATATCGATATATCGATAAATTGTGGCAGCACTACATAAGACAATGTACATGTACATACTAGACAATGTACATGACAGCATATGTACATACATGTACTAGCATGTAAAATTGTACTAAGGCTGGGATAAAAAATATGCTAATCTTTGAACCTTTAGTTATATATTAGAAGGCATATTTCTCCATCGACTTTCTTGACACGCTCACTTTAATTTGCATGCATATTTGTACAATATTGTTTCTTGCCCCATTTTCGGTCTCTCTTCTCAGTTGGTTGATGCTAAACCACAGTAGAAACACCAACAAGAACATGAATAATACTCGTTATACAATCCAGTTTTAGTGGCTTTCTATGAATCAAGGTGAGCGCAACATTGATAAAAACACATGCGAACCTTTGAACCAGCCCTAAATTGTACATGTACATGTACATAGTAAAACAATGCGCACAAAACTAGAGACAATGTATATAGATAGATAGACATATATACAAACTCACCAGTTCCTTGTCCAAACTGTGCAGAATGTGTAGCAGATACAGCATCATCATATCCAAGTTGATGACACACCACACGAGCATCAAGAATATCCCAGTAATCATCACATATTGTACCCCATGTACCATTATACATTACCTCAACATTACCTTCTAAGGGATTACTACCATTCACAAGACGAATGACCAAATCTAGACCTGTAAACCAAATACATGTACATAGATAAATACAAGTATAATACATACATAAATACGATTTGCAAATGTCATGTTTCATTAGTATATGTTATCAGTAGCCCATAATGACATTGACCAGAAAGCGTAAGAGTAGCAGCAGTAAACGACTACGCATTTAATTAAATTGGTCAAACTATCTGTCTGACCATCTGTTACTATTTTTAGAACCCACATGTATACACCTTTGTGAAATATGGCTTCTAGAAAATGAAAAGCTACTATATACCAGAGTCAGAAATAAGAGATCAATATTGTCTGGACAACTTGTCCGGGCATAACATAATTTGACTGGTCATTTTTTTAAATTGGATGGTCAATTTATTTGGGTAATTGATATAACTGTCATTGTAAAGAACTCACCTTAAAATTATTTTTAAATGAGAAGTGTTTGACATATACAGCATAACGTGAAAACTTTATGCAATTTTTGCATATATACTATATATTAATATTGTGATTGTATGGTACTTACTGTTTGAACAAAAGTGTAATATGCATCCAGTACTATATAATTAACTAGTCTCGTGTAGCCAGCCCCTCCCTCTAACAAAGTGGTGGATAACCATTCGTCTACTCGTTCGGTGCAAATCAAGTGGTGGGACGAACAAAGTACAAGTGGATGGGCGTGCTATATGGCTCGTTCATGAACCGCACATGATCATGGATGGATGATACTTTTGTGTGGCCATATAGCACGCCCATCCACTTCAACTTTGTCCATCCCACAACTTGAGCTGCACCAGAAGTACGGTGCAAAGCTGAACGAGTAAATGAATGGTTATCCACCAGACCCTTGCTTCGTTAGAGGGAGGGGTTGGCATGCGAGACTAATAATTAACATTGCGTTTAATTAATGTATTACTGAAATGTGGGTGTGGTTGGCGAGCCAAATGGCCAAGTTTTTATTGTTAGATTTTCTTAGAAGAATTCAGATCTAAACAAAGTTGACCTTCCAGAAGGTTAAGGCTCTGTACAACTTCGCCTGCAGTAACAGTTGTTTATTCCATGTGGAAATAGCAAAACAATCGTCTTGACAAAGATGGGCGTGACCGCTAAAAACAGTCGAATATTCTCAGCCTCCTGCCTTTGTAGATGTTAGGAAAGGCTTGAATCTTGCTTCGAAGTTAGCATAAGAACTGGTGAGTATGTAGACAAATCCGCATGACGATCTGATGAGTGGGGCTAATAATTATATTCGGCCATAATGTCCTTGCATGCAGTAATTTGCTCGGTCAATGTCCTGACATGCATGGCAAATGGCCGATGGCCGCCTGTTATTTCTGACTCTGATATACTACATTGACTAAGTTTCCTACATGTATATAACAGAGAAAAGAATTGAGCGATATTCTGGCTCATGTAGACTGTGAAGATGTTCCTAGTGAAGCCATTGACAAAGTAGTAGGAAGCCTTCACTGCAATCACTTCAACAGCACTTTCCTGATAGTAGGTGACTCCATTTCTGCCTCCAGACGTGTTCGTTTCATAGCTAACCTTGGAGATCGTCGAGGTGTAGATGCCATATTTAACAAAGGCGTATACACGTGGGTTCTAAAAATATAACAGATGGTCAGACAAATACATCTACATGTAGTTTGACCAATTTAATTAAATGCGTGGTCATTTACTGCTCCTACTTTTATGCTTTCTAGTCAACGTCATTATGGCTTCCTGCTGTTATACATGTGTTAGTTAGTATACTAAAGAGTAAAGATGTTAGTTAGTATACTAATAATATCTACCTGTGAGGATAATACTCACCTTCACAAACAACACCTGCATCTTCATAGTGTGAACAGTCATGAGTCCCCCATCCACCAGAACTACAATCACTTATAAATGATTCTTCTCCTGTACATTCTACATCATCCAACCATATTGGTTGGCTACTATCGCCAGACTCAAATTCTCCATTAGATGATACCCTCGTAGCTACACGATATCCAAGTTGATGACACACTACAGTTGCATCATGTATGTCCCAGAAGTCATCACAGACAGTTCCCCATACTCCATTATATTCAACTTCTACTCTACCTTCAGCTGCATTGGAACCTCCCCTTAAACGAACTGGATATTCAGTTTGGACATAATCTAAATGTAGTATATATTATATTCTCTAAATTAATTCAGTAACAGACAAGATATTTTAGATGTACATACCAACAGACAGACAAACACTTACTGGTACAAGATACTCCTGCATCTTCATAATGTTGACAGTCATGAGTACCCCAGGCTAGATGAATGCAATCACCTAGTTCTGTTTCAGTACCTACACACTGAACCTCATCTAGCCATATTTTTCCCTTTGCTTTTCCAAACTCAGAATAACCAAATGCCTGAATAGCATTTTCAAATCCTAACATACGACATACAACCTGTGAACAGAACAGAGGAAATATAAAAATGTAGGATAGGAGGATCAATGAATGGTAATGATATTTAGATGAATAGATGGATAAATAGATGGATGGATGTATGGACAGATGGATGTATGGATAAATGGATGGATGGATAGATGGATGGATAATTGGATGGATGGATGTATGGACAGATGGAAGTATGGATGGGTGGATAAATGGATGCATGGACAGATGGATGGTTATATAGATGAAATAGATGTAATTAATGGATGGATGGATGGACAGATGGATAACTGAATAGATAGATCGATGGAAGAAGTAAGCAAATACATGAATGAACAAAGAGATATATTATGTATGTTTTTTCAACCTGTGCATCAGAGTAGCCCCAAGCGTCATCACACACACTACCCCATGTTCCATTGTAAAGAATCTCAACTCTACCTTCATACTGCGATATTGAATTGTTAATAAGAAGACGAACAGGATGTAGGTAATTAGTTGTAGGGGCTTTGAGATAAGAGAGACAAAGAAGAGAAAGAGAATGAATTAATCATCTTGTAAGTAATAACATTGTTAGAATATCACTTAAAAATGACATCATTAACTCATGACATTATATGTATCTCACCAAGACACTGTACTGCAGCATCTTCAGCATGTATACAATTATGAGAAAAGTATCCATTATGATGACAATCAGTGATATATGCCTCAAGTCCAGTACACTCTACATCATCTAATACAATAGGTCCTTCTCCCTGTCCATAATGAGCCAAAGCTATAGCAACAGCACCTGAGAATGGAATAGAGACACAAATTAATAATGACATGACATAACAGACAGACAGACGGACATACCTGTAGCAGGTAGTCCAAGTTGTCTACAAACTACTTCAGCATCAATAGAATTCCAACCATCATCACATATTGTACCCCATTGATCCTGAAGACAGAGAAGTGAAACAACATAAATACATTTGCTAACACTATACATATATATCTAATGGACTTCCAATTGGCATATGGAACATATTGGCAGTATGATGATGTCAAACCCTCAGGTTTGATGTCATCACACTGCCAATATATTCAATGTGTGCAAGAGGTAGGCTGTTATAACTGTTCTGTTGTAATGGATTCCTTTAATCTTCTTCCTTAAATCCAGTGGAAAGCAATCACAGGGATGGCCCAAATTGTTTAATTAATGTACAAAAACAGTAAACACTTGAAATGAGAGTGGAGAACTCATTGTGGCTGTGAAATTTGGCACTGCAGTTGGAAATATGACACTGTGGTTGTACTAATCATAGTGTATGTTGGTATTGTCAGTGCTTTGATGTGAAGTGTTACCATGTGCAACATAATTATAGGTATAATTATATACTGTACATGTATATGTACACATGGCTATACATGTACATCTATATGTACATGTATATACCTGTATATAAATCTCAACTCTTCCATCATGACTTGTTTCCCCATCAATCAAACGTATTGGAGGAGGACCATTAGTTAATTCTATAATAATAAAACAAGTAATTGAATAGACAAACATTAAAATCATAATCTACTAATATCATCTGCTTTTATTCCATTCATTCAGTCATTCTTATATTCTCACCAAAACACTTCGCTCCAGCTGCACGAGTGGATTGACATGAACCAGCATATTGTTGATATATTAAAAACCCTGGACAGTCTTCAATCTGAGACTCTGAGCCCTGACAACTGATGAACGTAGCATAGAATGCAATATCGTCTGCACCAAAGTATGATCCAGTGGGTGCTTGGATAGCACCTGAAAAGAGAGACAGACAGAGAGAGAGAGACAAAGAGAGACAGAGACAGAGACAGAGCAAGACTAATAATACATATACACAAATATACACACACACATATAATTATTCTTAAGATATTATAAAGTCAATATACAGAGGAGGTAAGTGTCCATCGATTACCTTCATATCCTAACATACGACAGACAACATTAGCGTCAGATAGATCCCACAGATAATCACATATCATTCCCCATTTCTCTTGTGTATTGTCATAAACCTCAACTGTTCCCTCTGAGCTCTTCTGACCATTGTAAAGACGAACTGGATATTCAAAATTACTTGCTGGATAATGAAATTAAAGAAGAATATTAACAAGAGAAAGATAACAGAAAACAAGAACAGAACATCATTATTATTCTAATCAAACTAAATTATGATACATGAGATTGTATTAGCTAACTATAACTATAACTATAATCCTTTTAGTAAGTCATTGTGACTTTTAGTTAACTAAACTATAAATAAATTACAAATCTATTGCAATAACTAAAATGAAAATTGGTCGATAATGAACACTTTTAGTTATTTACTAAAACCCTTTTAGTAAGCCTAATATTACCTTAGTTAATTAAACTATAACTAAACTAAAAGTTTGAGAATCCAATATAACTAAAAGTAGTCATTTTTGTCAAAACTAAAAACACTATATACTACAAACCCACAATATATAAAACATATTATTATATAATTATGTTTTTATGGTATACCTTGACATATAACACCAGCATCTTCATAATGAGTACAATCATGTGTATTCCAACCATCAAAAGGACAATCAGACAAATAATGTTCAGCACCAGTACAATTAACTTCATCCATTAATATTGGCATATTGAAATCACCTGTAGACATAATATAACATGTACATGTAATTTCAATTAATATACATGTATTATACATAGTCTACTAAATTATACATGATATTCAGAGTTTTTGATAAGTTTTGAAGCTTGGACCAAATTGGCTCAATAATGGTTAGTGTGTGCGCCATTGAGAATACATCTTGAGCCAATTAACGTAAGAGTTAATGCTGTTGGTGACAATATAATCATAATTAACTGCACCACTAGCCCAAAGAAAGAACTATGCAGTGCCAAATAAGAAGCTCTTTTGGCCAATGGTGTGTCATATGAGCTTATCAAAAACACTGATGATATTATATAATTATTATATAATATTATAATACTACACATACATGCACATTTATTATATATTATACATGTGTCAGTATTTTTAATAAGTTCATATGGCGTACCATTGACCCAAAGAGCTTCTTATTTCACACTGCACAGTTCTCTCTTTGGCCCAGACAGTGCAGTTAATTATATTTATTCAGGGCAAGGTGATTATAAGCTATTTCATGACTTCAAAGTCACAAACCATACAGTGCAAATATCAAACCAAGGTGAAAAATGTACTGTCATAAGCATTACATAATTATGTACACATACATGTACATGTATACATGCATATACATGTACATGTAGACATGCATATACATGTACATGTATACATGCATATACATGTACATGTATAAATGCATATACATGTACATGTATACATGCATATACGTGTACATTGTTGTACTTAGTGACAGCAAACAAAATATACTACAAGTGAGAATGTTGTTTCAATATTTCATATAATTCTCTTAACTAATTAAATTATAATCTTATTATTACCTGCTCCAAATTGCCAACCGAATGTAGCAAACCCCTGAGCACCATGAAAACCAAGTTGTTCACAGACTATAGTAGCATCAGTGTCTGACCAGTTGTCATCACACACTGTACCCCATACTCCATTATGTTGAATCTCAACCCTTCCCTCCAAGGAGGATGCACCTCCAACTAAACGAACTGGATCCCCAGAATGAGATGCTGGAAATGGATTAATCAAACATTGATACATTGTGTTACCATAGCAACTAAACATGTGTTATTAGAGCTAAAACTACAGTAAAATTAACAAATATACAAGTATAATTACATGTACTAACAAATCATTATCTATTACTATATCTCTATTGTCAGTGTTTCCCTCAGGATAAATATTAAGGGTGGGGGAGTGCATCAGTGGTACATGATGTTTGGTCAACAATGTTCAATCAGTGTTATAAAACAGCATTAACTTATACATTAAAGGGTGGGGGAGTGCCATGGTACCACTCTTTGTGGGATACACTGCCTATTGTTAATATGACTATTCATATATAAAGAGATTAAATGAATCAACAATTTGAAAAATGCTTACTTTTAAATATTCCTGATTCAACTATTTTATAAAATATGCCAATAATGAAATTAAGAATATTTGGCCTCTCAGATACCAAAATTTGTTATGGTTCCAATACAAAATGGATGAATAGAGAATGTTTAAAGGTAATTGTGTTCAGTGCTTGAAATAACGTTCAGTAATTGGCTATTTTCTGGACAAATTGTCTGATTAGTTATAAGAATAATACAACAAAATAATTACAGTAACCTCACAGTGAGGTTAATTACTAGTCAAGAGCAGTCATAGTGGGTTAATTCTATATCTCATAAGTCATAAATGGATACAGTGCTGGTTCATGAGGCTTTTTCCTGGACAAAGTGCACAACTTGATGGTCAAATATTGTTTTGTTCAGATGTTTCTGTTGGACACTTTCAAACACTATTTCAAGCAAGGGTTTTGTAGTATTTGGTCACATGATAATTCTATTACATGTTCATTAAATCAATTACTTTTATAATGATGTAATTATGATGTAATAATATTATCTTACATTGACACACTACTCCAGCATCTTCATTATGTCCACAGTTATTTTCAGCCCATCCTGGGAAGGTACAATCAGCAATATTTGATTCATTCCCTTGACACTGTACATCATCCATCCATATAGGTCCTAAACCCTGACCAAATACAGAATATCTGTCCACACGTACTGCAGAAGTAAAACCTAACATCCTATTAAAAGAATACAGAAAATATTTATGTCTTTGAAAAAGCAGAATCATATTCAATAGAAGGAGATTAGGATATTATTAGGATATTATTAGGGATATTATGAGGGGATAAGAACAGTTTAGGACATAGAGAAGGGGTTAGGACAATAAAGGAAGAATAGGATATTAGAACATTACAAGGGAAGAAGACTTAGAGGGAATAGGACATTAGGATATTAGGATGGGAATACGATATTAGGAGGGGATTAGGATATTAGGATGGGAATACGATATTAGGTGGGGATTAGGATATTAGGTGGGGATTAGGATATTAGGAGGGGATTTGGATATTACAAAGAGTACAGTATAAAACACATTTTACTTACCTACAAATGACATTTCCATCATAAATATCCCAGTAGTCGTCACATATAGTTCCCCATATTCCCATAAATTCAATCTCTACTCTTCCTTGTGCTATAGTACCACTATCACTAGTATTAGTAATACCACTTGGCATTACAAGACGAACTGATGTCACTTTGTCTACTGGGACACCAGGGACTGAACATAGAGAAGGAGAAAAGGAGGAGAAGGAAGACGAGATAATTGTAGATATATTGTACATAAAGTATTATGTACAATACATCATTAAACTTATGCATAAATACAAATGTATATTATATACACATATATGTACATGTACATATATGTACAAGGATTTATTTACCTTGACAAACAACACCAGCATCATCATAATGTGAACAGTAACCATGGAGACCCCAATCACGATGATGACATTGTGATAATGCTTCCTCATCTCCTAGACACAGTACCTCATCCAGTAAAATGGGCGTGTCCGCAGGAGCATTGTAAAAGGCACTAGTCAATGCAAGGGATGCACCCTCAAAACCTGTAGAAATATGAGATAGTTTTGATCAAACACTTCCGTATTCAAATGTTTAGTAGTCAGCCATTTTATAAACGAATCCATTAACGAGTCCATTAGTAATACATAATACATTAATTATAATATGTAATATTCAATTTATACTTGTACTTGTCATACATAATTACCTAATTGTTTGCAAGCGATATTAGCATCTTCAATACCCCATCCTTCATCACACACTGTACCCCATGGAAGATCACTAGCAGTACCATTCTTTATCTCCACTCTTCCATAATATAATGAACTATTATGAGTGGAGTTATCTTTATCAGTCACAAGACGTATAGGATAGATAGGTGTACTAAACTCAACTAAATGAGAGAATAGTAATAAAGAAATGATGATGTATTTAACATGGAGAGGTCAAAGGTCCGATGAAGAGTAATGACATCTATGTACATGTACATAGAGGTCAAAGGTCAGATGAAGAGTAATGACATGTACATGTACATAGAGGTTAGCAGAAAAGTAGGGAAGGAAGATAAACCAAATGAAATAGACAAATGATAAGATTATGAGAAGAAATGAAGAAATGAAGAGTAATGACATCTATGTACATGTACATGTACATAGAGGTTAGTAGAAAAGTAGGGAAGGAAGATAAACCAAATGAAATAGACAAATGATAAGATTATGAGAAGAAATCATTGACAGACAATGAAAATGATGAAGAGACATGAGTACCACTTCATGATGTGTGTGTGAGGTATCTTATACACATACATCAATATTACATGTACATGTACCTGGTGCACAAGTGACTCCAGCATCTTCATAATGTAAACAATCATGAATACTCCATCCTTGAAATTTACATTGACCAATACTAGTCTCATCACCAACACACTGAACATCATCCATCCATATCGGCCCTACTCCAGAACCAAAATGAGCAAACCTAATAATATAATGTAAAGTACAGCTGTGAATATTAATGAGATATATGTGCCATCAGTCTGTCATTCATCCATATGCATCATATAATAATTTATCCATCTATCCCACCATTTATCTATATATGGATGTACATACCTGTCTGTCCATCCATCTGTCTGTCTGTCTGGTCGTCTGTTCGTCCATTCGTCCATCCATCCATCCATCCATTCATCCATCATCCATCCTTCCATCCATCCTTCCGTCCGTCCGTCCGTCCGTCCGTCCGTCCATCCATCCATCCATCCATCCATCCATCCATCCATCCATCCACCTGCCTGTATTTATATCACTTACTTATGATAATCAAGTGCTGTAGGATATCCTAATTGTTTACATACTACAACAGCATCAGCTAGACTCCACAAATCATCACATATTGTACCCCATTGATCACTATGATAAACCTCAACACGACCTTCACTAGTACGATCAGTATTACTAACAAGACGAAGAGCAAGATCTAAGAGGAAGACAAGATGAAAATAATAAGAGAGTATCCATTATATATAATAAACTTACTATCGGTACAGACCACACCCACATCATTAGCATGAGTACAACCCTGTGTCTGACCCCAATCATTATGATCACAATCACTTAATGAATATTCTGATCCAATACAAGACACATTCTTCAACAAGATAGAACCTGGAAAGTGAAAAACAAGTACAAACTAATTATTTCATAATTAGTCTTCTTTTTAATGAATACATTTATTGATTCTGGCAATGATACTGAAGGTCATTCCCGTTCACCTTGTCCTCAGAAAAATGTTCATAACTTTAGTTTGGAATGACTAACAACTTTTTTGCCTGCACCATTTTCATATAATAGTCTTTCCCGTTGTTTTATTGTGTATATCAAATTTCAATCCATTGCTTCATTATAGAGTTACAGTATAATCATGTATTAACCTTATAACATTAAGCTATACATTATATTACATATAAAGTCATCACATCCTAATTAAATAACATTTTAACCTACGTATTTTCACTCACACACACTGCAATTATATTCCAAGGGATATTTAGTTACATAATATAATAATAATAATAATTATTATTATTATTATTATTATTATTACTTAATTAATTAATTAGTATTTTATTCATGTATATACGTAATATTAAATTACCATTTCCAGGGAAATTTATTCCTGATGTGTAGAAGTATTCCACCGAAGGATAGCCCAGTAATTTACATACAACAATAGAGTTTTCAAATGTCCATGATATATTACATACTGTACCCCATACACCATTATGATATACTTCTAATAGACCAGAATACTGAGCACCAGGTGTGTTAGGATTCTGGTTAATAAGACGAACTTCAGTATCAACTAAAAAAAATGAATAATATACTAAACCAGATGAATAGTAGATTACTGTATGTGGTAGTGTTATCTGAAAACAGTGTTGCAACAATAAATGCCAGTGTTAATTCTGTGAAGAGTTTCCACCAAAGTATGGTATCATGGCACTCCCCTATCCATTAGCCTTGCTCCCCATCCTTGAATTTTAATGTTTATGCTGAAAAACACTGTTTTATAATGCCAATTGAATATTGTTGACCAAACATCATATACCACTGATGCACTCCCCCACCCTTAATATTTATCCGGGGTACACACTGATACTATGCATGACAGGTATGTCTAAATGGCCTGATAAGGTGAAATTGGAGATTTTATTAAAATCAGTTAAAAGACTTCATAAAGAGGTGTTGTACTGCCACCTCACATAGTGCTAGGTTTTGGGAAATGGGAAATCAATTTGGGTAATGTCAATGGCCATAACAGTTTAAGATGTGTAAACATGTATTACCGAAGATGACATGTACATGTACATGTATATCATAATTAATTAATTATAGTGCACGTGTAATCATGTATTACTGAGGAGTTGACACCTGACATGTACATGTATATCATAATTAATTAATTATAGTTAATGTATAATCATGTATTATCGAGGAGTTAACACCTAACATGTACATGTATAGCATAATTATAATTCACGTGTAATCATAATTATATTACCGAGGAGTTGACTCCTATAATTAGTTATGTATATGTAACTATGTAAACTATACGCTGGTCAAGAGAACAACAGGAAATACCAAATTAAGACTTGACACCAACACACACACACAGACACACACCACATACATAGACACACACAGACAGACAGACAGACAGACACACACACACACACACACCTGGAGGAAGAGTAGGAGGTTCAGTTGGACCTATAAGAGAAGAGAGTAAAATATTGATAATATTTTTTTAGTATAAAATTATAAACTTCCTATAAACAACAATACCACAATGGCACGATCACAAAATTGTGTGGGTGGGTGAATATACTATGAATCATGTGAGTGGGATTCTATGCATGGAGCCTGTCTGATATAATAATAATTACACACATACATGTACATGTAAGCACAAATTTAAAAAAACATTTAAAAAGCAAGAGCACGCAGGGATATCAAAACCAAAAGAGCACACAAACAAGTTTAGAATGATTATATATGTACATTAACTAAACACTTCCATATAACCCTATCAGTACTCAAAATAGTTTTTGAAAGTGTCCAACAGAAACATCTGGACAAAACAATATATTTGACCACCAAGTTGTGCACTTTGTCCAGAAAAAATATCACTACATACTACATGTACATGTATATACATACAAGTAGCTACATGTTCATTAATATACTACAATTCATTAAGTATAATCAGTCTAATGAGTCTATACAATAAATCATTATAATAGTGTACTGTGGTAATGGAGAATGGACAAGAGTACTGGTATATGGAGAATAGTATCCTTATCAATTGTCCATTCTTCATTACCAGTATCCTTATCAATTGTCCGATTGTCTATTCTCCATATGCATGCACCAGTATACTATTATTGTTTGTATAGTTGTCCAAGCAATGGCGTATGGAGAATGGACAATTGGTAAGGATACTGGTATATGGAGAATGGACAATTGATAAAGATACTGGTATATGGAGAATGGACAATTGGTAAGGATACTGGTATATGGAGAAAGGACAATTGAATAGGATACTGGTATATGGAGAATGGACAATTGAATAGGATACTGGTATATGGAGAATGGACAATTGATAAAGATACTGGTATGTGGAGAATGGACAATTGGTAAGGATATTGGTATATGGAGAAAGGACAATTGAACAGGATACTGGTATATGGAGAATGAACAATTGAACAGGATACTGGTATATGGAGAATGGACAATTGATAAAGATACTGGTATATGGAGAATGGACAATTGGTAAGGATACTGGTATATGGAGAAAGGACAATTGAATAGGATACTGGTATATGGAGAATGAACAATTGAACAGGATACTGGTATATGGAGAGTGGACAATTGGTAAGGATACTGGTATATACATTGTATATCCATGTACCTGTAGTATTCAGGTAACATCCTATATCTGCAACATCAGAACAACAATCACCAACCACATAACAAATATGATCACAGTAACAAGAAGCAGATCCAGAATTATTAGTCATGCCATGACAAGTAGTAGATGGAGTAGAGTAATTACAACAGCCACCTGTGTACCCTGCTGTTACACAAGATCCATCTGGAAGAATATAACAAGAAAAGAGGAATTTGTAGAGTGAGTAATTAACAAATACAAATACATATTATAAGAAGGATGGTAGCTGGCTGGCTGGATAGTGGATTAATAATATGACAGATAGATGGATGAATGTATGAGTAGGATTGTATTAAGAATACAACAGGTGGATGGATATATAGAATTATATAAGTCTGGATTGTATTAACAATGACGGTGGATTTTATGAAAAATAGATGGATGGATGGATTGTATTAACAATCTGATAGGTGAATATATATATAGGATTGTAGTGACAATATTGTAGTTGGTTAATGACTGAAGGACAGATGAAGAACAGACATACTTTCAGTAGTAGTCTCATTCTCGTAACAACTAATATTTTTAATATCATTACAACAATCCCCAACTTGATAACAATACTGATCACAGTAACAAGATGTTGAACCACCAGTGCCTTGACAGGACAACTCATTAAAGGTGCAACAGCCACTGAATCCAGCAGCCACACATGAGCTTTCTTGTTGTGTAACACATCCAATATCAGCAATATCAGAACAACAGTCGCCATATGAATAGCATAATAAATCACAGTAACAAACTCCACCTGAACCCTGAAGAGAAAGATCATGATTAAAAATTATTAACTTCATGATGTTCTTATATATATATATTATATACTTACAATACTGAAAAACACACTACAGATATAAAGTAGAGTGCTGGAGTTGACAGACACACACAATTAACTAGAAAATTAGTGTTAAAAACATACTCTGAAAGTGGTACTATAGTATAAAGCTGATCGTTATTATAGCACTTCAAACCATCATTGTATACATGTTTGTGAATTCAGGGTAGTCTCTAGAGACTTGAACCATTCTTAAAAGCCCAAGTACCCTCCATTAAATAGGAATTTACTCTTTTTCCCTTCTTGAAAGGATTATACAATGTGGAAACCACACCTATTACATATATACATGTATATAGTAAATTTTAAAAAAATCTTTTACACAATTCCGGGGACCATAATGTTTGTCAAACACCACCATACATATGTCGCAGTGGTGTGGAAACAGCCAGTCATGCAGGACATTAGTAAATGTCTGGTAAATTGAAACTAAACCATATACAAAGAGCAGGACAATGCCTGGTAGAGTTTTTGATAAGTTTTGAAGCATGGGCCAATAATGGTTAGTGTGTGCAATATTGGGAATACATATTGAGCCGATTAACAAAGAGTTAATGCTGTTAGTCACAATATAATCATAATTAACTGTGCTATATGGCGTAAACAGAGCACTGTGCAGTACCAAATACGAAGCCCTTTGGACCAATGGTACAGCACATCAGCTTATCAAAAACTCTGATGCCCAGGTCTATATACACCTGTGCCATAAATTAAAGTGTAATAATTAGTACTGTATGAGTATTAATGGCCTCTAATCAATGGAAGCCATAATTGTATATAGTGTAGTTGCTAATATGGTTATATTGAACACACATAAAGACCTAGAAACACATAATTACCCATCAATAAACCTCATTATCACACAATTGGTATCTCATTAATTAAAAATAGTCATTATAATGATGCTCCCAAAAATACTAAGAAAATAATGAGCACATCAGAAAGCCTGATAGACAAGCTGATTTACATTCTATGGATCAAATTATGAGTCCGTTATATATTTAGCCAATGAGATATGAATGGAGGAAAACTGGATACAAATCTCACCTGACAACCACTGCCTTCACAACACCCAGTGTAGTTGCTAGCAACACATGATCCTTGTCCTGTAGAATTATTTAAAACAGAAGATGTATATATATATATATTATATATTATATATATATACCATAATAATTCTAATAAATTTATGAATATAGCTTTTGTTGTTCAGTAGGTACACACCCATCACTGGCATTCACTCAAACATGTATGAAATATATGTCTAACCTTGCACTGTAGTGAATAAGCCACTAATTAACAATATTCCACAGAAAACCAGTGGAAGTATGAGAAGTCGGTGCAAGCAAACCATCTTTTCTTGTTTCAGCTTGCTGAGTATAATAAGGATAGCTAGCCTTTCAGGCTTTCACGTGACATAACATAATTAGACATAAAACGGTATTCTAATTATATAGCTGATAGCGCATTATGTAATTGTTTATTATATAGACTTACTGCATTCACGACTAAAAATGTTGAGATAACATTAGACTTTAAGTTTTACCAACACCACTTTCATACAATACATTCCTTTATCATTGAGTGAATAATCTGACCTCATAATTAATATTAGCATGTCCTAATTTTGTGGTCATGCAAACATCTTAGCAAGGAAGATCTGGTTTCTGTGTGCATTTCACAACGATTCCTTTAACAAGAATATTGTATACAAAGCCAGCAACTATTTTCTACTCTAGTATATATATATATACAGGTAGACATTCTGGAATTGTGCAATAATGTGTGAAAGTAAACACCTATTGTCTTAATTTGCCACATAATCAACACAATTCGTACGTGTTAATATTATTAATAATCATAGCAACAAAAGCACGTGTACGGTGCACGTAAGAAAAGATAGCAGCTGTGAAGTTTTCTGTGTAAGTTTATCTAAAGTGGTATGACCATAATAATATATAATTATTATAGAAGCTGGCAATGTATTATTCAAATAGTCTGATGTCTGATGTTCCACAAGCAACTACATCTTTGGTTGATTCAAGGGTCAGGCCGATTGTTGGTCTGAACTACAATCACAATAACTACATGGTTGGTGTACCAGTTATAAAGAACATATCATTCAATGCATCTGCTCAGATTGCACCAACTTGGATTCAACCAGTTCTGGTACAAGCACCAACCAATATTCAATTCTTGAACAGACAATACCAAGTACCTTCAATACAGAGAATACAGTCAGTGTGTGATCTATGCTCAACAAAATTGCAGAGGTAAGGATTCACACATCAACATGTAGCCAAAATATTAGTGCATATTATAACTTGGTACTGATATTATATATATATATATATATATATATTATATAACATGCAAAGATATCTTGCAAAGTAATGCAATTTGTTGCTTTTCTGCAGGTATCCTGTCCATCCCACTGTTTCATCTGAATCCCAAAATTTGCTTTTCCCCAGTAATCATGCAGACTGCACAAGTTGTTCAGAACATTTTGCTGAAAATGATGCACCAATTTCTTCAAACCCATTGTATGAAAATAATCCAAAAATGATACATAATTCAATTCTAAATGGTGAAATAATTAATGATAATCATTACCTACTTGACACAGTCTGCCCATCACCTATGAATATAGGATCTTTGCCACATATCCCTCCCATAATGCAAGAACTAAAACAAACAAAGCCTCCAGTGGACAGTCTACCTCCATCTCCTAGTGAATTGTGCATAGTAGTACAAGATCATGATGAATTTGATGAAATGAAAGACTGCGAAAAGTTTAACACAACTTATTCTCTTGAAGTACAGACAACTGGGAGGGAAGGCTTGCAACGCTTACCTTTTGAAGACTTTACAACCTCCCCTGACAATTTGGTTTCTTCCAACTCTTCAAACTCTTCAACTTTATTCTCTTCCTGCTCTTCCATTTCATCATCTAACTGTACAGTTCATGATTTGGCAACCTGTATATCAACTCTTGAGTCTCCCTTACCATCTCCAACTTCCTCCCCTCCCCATTCACCCAGCCTGTCACTGCCAATATCAATTCCTTTCAGTAAAGCTGTCCCACTGTCTTTCACTTTTTTACCCTCTCCCTCTCCTTCTCCTCCTATTCCATCACTACCGATATCGATTCCAATTAAAGTGTGGTTAAAAGCACGTAAAAGGAGAAGAAAAAACAGTCGTCGCAATGGTTCTTCTTCTGTGACTTCCTTAATCAAGCCCAAGTTAGAAAGTGAAAAGGATGTGATCATAATTGACGATGTAGCTAACAGAGGTGTTCCATCACAAGACCCGAATGCTAATGATACTAATAGTTCTGCAATGGGTACAAGTACTGAAGAAAAAAACGAGGTACTAAAGAAACTTGAAGAAGTAAGTGTTACTATGTTTAAGAACCATGATCTCAAAGTCCCTTCTTACAGATATTTCAAGACTCTCCTCTCCTCTCAGAAAAAGATGCTACAATTATAAAAAGCTTTCTAACAGGTTCGATCTGAATTTTGTATAATGTTGAGTAGGTGTATCAAAGTACTCTGTAGAGTTTTTTTTTTTTTAATTCTGCTGCAAACCAAAATGCAACCAATTACATGTAGTTTAGATAGCTTAATGAAGCTAGAAACCAAATACAAGCACTCAACATAGTTGATTATTGTATCATTTACAGTAACCTCACCCCGGTCTGGGTTACTGCAAATGCCTGCCAAGTCTAGAGTGTTATAACATATATTATACATAATATATATTTGCATGTACATACACCTGTGTATTTAGTATGTAGTATACATTAGTAACAGAAATGTAAACTGACTGTAGTGTGAAAATCATATTATAGTAAATGAAATAAAATTTGCAATTTGGAAAACAATTAACATTTTTTTCCACACCTTGCCATGTGGTAATTAAATTCATTGTAAAAAATACTTATACTTGAGCTGAGCTTGCATTTCATAAAAGCAATCTTTAATGAACTTTCTAACCACAGTGCAATGATTGTGAAGTGGTTGACAGAATGTAATAGTTTTGAAGTCTAGACTAAACAGACTTGGTTGATCATGCATTATCACATAGTAATGGTTCAGCAATCAGTAATTGAGTAACAGGGCATGTATCACTAGAATGGTAGAAATCTTCCCAAGGGTTTTTTTTGTAGATAGCTTATCTTCAAGCTCCCCCATGCAGTTGGATTCATGGTCAATCATTTCATACTCCAAGCCCTGGACATCCCTTCCACAAAAACCATAATGTCACCAAGAACCTGTCAAACTACAAAATTGTATTTAGGACTTTTTTTTTTATACAATACTATCACTTCAATGATATAATAAGGACACTAAAAGGAGATATCTGTATACCATGAAATTATCTTGTTTCTAGGTAAAACCATCCATCTTCCTAAACCATTGATGAGGTACGCATTACGTCAAGTCATCAGTTCTGAAGGGGTACTACAGTATGCTTGTATGGAACTGGATGTTCAGAACAAACAGTGGAGAGGAATTAGAATTGATGCAAATAGTATTCCTATTCATAATGATAACATATAAATTCAATACCATCATAATTATTATCATATCAAATCATTTATTTACTATAACCAACATATTTTTTAAATTACCAATCTTTCAATCAATCCAAGTGTTGTGTTTTTTTTTGTGTTGTGTTTTATACCATTTATTTCTTATTATTTTAAACATTGTTACCTGCAAAACTATTTAACCGCTAACCCCACAGCAAAAATAAGTCAATCTAACACGAGAGATTTTAGCAAACCAAAATTTGGACTTCCCCATCCTGAGGCAGGATCCCATCCATTTGTAGCAGAGAACCCCTTACACCATATCCTACCATGGTTGGATCCCTAAATTAATAATTTGTAATATGTAATTTTGTCAGGTTACTGTTGCTTTTAGTAAACTATTGTGAGTTTTACTTAAAACACTAAACGTGCAACGAAAATGAAAATTGGGCACCTTAGTTAATTAAAACCAAGAGAAGATATTACTACATACAGTATTTTGTATAAAGGAAGGGGCGCTGAATACTGTTGGGGAAGGATGCAGAGTCATGTTTCCATGTCCTGTGCCTTGCAATGCCCCCCACCCCTACCCTCCAGGAATTTGGATTCTCTGAGATTGCTTCTGGCACAATGTGAGAGCTAAAAAGAAATATTATAATGTAGTACACTATAATAGCTACTAAAGTGCGGTGAGGGGAGGGGCTAGAGCCCCCTCTGCCCCCCCCTCTCATGCCATGTGACCCAATAGGGTACATGGTCCATAAAATATGGATCTGGAAATGAAACCCTTAGCTATAAACTAAAAACAAAACTACAGGTATGGAGAATTTAAATATATAAATTACAAAACTTTACCTTTGTAATATCAAACATTCCTTTTCCTGCTAGTTCGTACAATTTTGGATTAATGAATCCAAGAGTGCTTTGACCTTTATTGAGTCTCACATCATTGAGTAATGAAATAATACCAGCAGTAGTTGGAGCTGCACAGCTGGTGCCATCGACTGGCCAGGGAATCCCAAAAATCACAATATCAAAATTAACAGCAAAAACACTCAAATCAGGATAAGCACGTCCAGATTTGTTAAAATACTTATCGTCAGGTGCTAATCCACTTTTTAGATAAGTTTCTAATGCATTTTTCTGGTATGCTGGTGTCTGATAAACATTCGAAAATCCTCCTCCACTGTGATCCCAACATTCGGTCATGCTTACAGTGCCCCCAACAGTAGTAACATAAGGACTGCTTGCAGGCCACATTGGTTCAAACTTGCCTCCATGTGTTAAGCTACAAGATGTACCATCATCACCAGAAGCAAAAATAACAGTTCGTCCAGAAACTCCAAGTTTCATAAACTCTTGTTCAACACGTTCCATATACTTAGGATCAATAGTTTTTTCATAGTCACCATAACTTACAGAATGGACCCAAGGTGAATCTGTATTATTAATTAGCTCAAGTAACCATGTCATGAAATCTTCTTGTTTTCCATTAGCATTCTTGGCGACAGAAACAAACCAAGTGTCTACATTACGACCAGTAGAAGATATGTATTGTACATCAAGAGAAGCTTCCATTCCTGGATCACCAGGTTCATTTTTACCAATAACTTTTACGATTGGTTTTAAAGGAATATTATACTGTGTCTGAAATGATTTCAAGTCATCGGGACTGAAATACTGCTCAAGAAATCCTGCTATAGCTTGTGAATTCTTGCTATTTTTTGAGACATACCCAGAAATATTATAAGCTTTATCTATCACATCTGGCGTTGTATCATTATAGATTCCTTTCAAATTACCAGAAAAGTTTTTTTTGTGAGAGTTTTGTGCAGGAAAGTCACTCATACCAGCAACAAAGTCAACATGTTCTATAAGATGATGAGGCAAAGTATATGTTTTTGAACGTGTGACTATCATTCTTGCATCTTCAATATGTTTATATTGATAGAACTCAGCAGAAAATAAATTCTCAGCAACTGATACCGGGATATAAGCTACTGCAAAACCTTCTCCCAATGTGAATTCTGGAATGATTCCAACCGATCCCAGTACCTCTTTCACTGCAGTCACACCCTCTGGATAAGCATGTACAAAATGAACCATTTCCTCAAGTGATATGTGATGACCATATTGAGGTGAATGTGGATCCGATACAGCTAAAAGAGTCTCCTCAAGCCATTCTGTGTTTGTTTGCTTCAAACCCAAGATCACATAAATCTGTACAGTATAAGAAATATATAACAAGTGGCCAAAGTGACCCAACCTAAAATGCCTCATGCAGAATTATCAAAAGAACTTATCTTTAGTGGGGTATACCCAATATAAAATGGTGCATATACGTACATAGATAATTAGATATATGACTTTCGAGGTTCACCTCATCATTTGGAGATGGTTTTCCAGTAGGACACCACTGATCACTTGAAAACTTCACTAATCCATTACAGGAGATAATAAAACAGGACACAAGCAACATGGTTAAACCTGCCATTTTTGCTTGAATACCTACAAATGAGGTGTTGTGCTAATTATTTAAAACACCCTATTCATTCATTGTATGTATCAAAGATAATACTTAGTACTTACTGATGTGTACAGTAATAATTAGTGTTAAACCATTGTGCTGAAATGTTCACAGAACTGTTTGTTGATCATTAATGTTATTAAGTATATGGTCCCATGTGAGTGCCACTCCTAGGGAGTGGCTGGACCACACTTACATGGGTTTGAACACCTTGCCAGTGGCAAATACATAAAACCAGGCTTTCTAACTATAAACTGTATTCATAGCATAATGAAGCCTTTCTGTTGAAGTGGGTGACAAAATGTAATAGTTTTTTAGAGAATAGACTACACCTGGCAATGGAGTCCAATACACACTGTGAGAACTCCAGCTCAGATTGTAGCAAATTCTATATTGAAAGTTTGGCTGAATATTACATATGTATAATTGTATATATATACACTCTGTAAGTGTCCCTTCATGGTGATTCCATGATGAAAAATGTTTTATCTCAGAAGGAGGAGCTCTATTATAGGATGATTATGAGAAATCCTAGAAATGCTATGTGGTGTGATGCAGGATCCAACCCAGATTTCAAAATGAAACCTTCACTTTTGATGTTTATCATTCTTGCAGCAAATATTGTAGCTGAACCATTAACATACCATAGACATAAAAGATATCTACCAAACAACCAAAGCTGTAACCCATCTGAGAATTCATGTAGAAAAGGAGATTTTGTTGATACTCATATAGCAGATTGCCATTTTGAACGTACATCCAAGCATCCATTATCCTGTACGGCTGGAGGCAATAAAACTGGAAGTATCATTAGTTGGATAGTTGCACCAGATAAGAATAATTTGTGTAAACCAGTTCAGGATGGTGTTAAGTTTAACTGTGGTGATTCAGGGACAAATACACGGTGTGTTTGCAGTGACTATAAAGTTGAATGGAATAAATGCCGATGTCAGTATTGGACTGATGCTACTCCAGGTGAAGAAGCTCCTGCATTTTGCACTGCCTATTATTTAGGTGGAAGCTATGGTGTTCATCATTATGCCTGTTGTAATAATTGTAATGACTCATTCTCACAAAATCCTCCTTGTGATAAAACAACCTATGAAGGTGGTAGTACAAGTGACTACTGTGGACATTGTGGGAAATTAACAGGAGGCGGGAATCCTAAGAAGAAATGGTATTTTAATTGTGTAAACTGTTCTGTCCAAGAGTATTGTCAGACTAGGTGTAATGAATTAGTCTCCACTATAGCTGGACTATGTTGGAAGTGGGTTAATTGCTTCAAAGGATGCTGTACAAAAGCTTCAAGAAGATTATCTCAAGTCCAAGGTAATTACGTACGTAGAATTGTAATGCATGCTACATTTATAGGCTTCAATAAATTTTTTGATGAAAATAAAACTATCCAACTTGCAAGTAAATTTACTAGTGTAGCCACACCCTTCAAAATTGTACAACGAAACATATGTGGTGACAAGTGCTGTAGTGGGATATGCATTGAAACATTCACAAAAAGCTGATTAAATTTGTAGAATAGAAACTTCCATTGTCCTTAGAACTTTTTTATTGTCGAGGAATTGAGGTGTAGGCTATGCTTATATAGTATCATCTACTTACATATACTTCACATCTATTCCATCAGGTATAACGATCAGTAACAACAATGTAATAGGGGGTTTCTGTGGTGATATGATATGTGAAACGACAACAGGCGAGAATCCTCGATCATGTCCTTCAGATTGTTGCTATAAAATCAACAACACTACTTGTGGTTCAGGTCTAGAATGCTCTCCTTCTTGCTGTCAGGAGACTAATTGTTGTGTTTTATAAAATAAATATTATTTATTTCAGGTTCTATTTTTGTTACAAAATAATTGAAAAAAAAAAAGCAGTGGTCCATGTGAGTCTCGAACTCACGACCTTCGCGTTATCAGCACGACGCTCTGCCGACTGAGCTAATGGACCATCTTACGTATGAGGAATGACGTTAACTTATCTTAATCAGATATTTGCACTCCCTGCATCATGTGATTTGTTGATATTTCAATCATCATGTCTTTTTTTTTTTTACCCTTGTTGCTAGCTCTTTCTCTACAGGTTAGTATAAGCAGTGGAGCTCCAAATGCTGCAATCCAAGAGGAATGGATAGAAGTTAAGAAAGCTGATCCCAAAGAATTGATTCGTATCACTTTAGCTCTGAACCAAACAAACACAGAATGGCTTGAGGAGACTCTTTTAGCTGTATCAGATCCACAATCACCTCGTTATGGTCATCACTTATCACTTGAAGAGATGGTTCATTTTGTACATGCTTATCCAGAGGGTGTGACTGCAGTGAAGGAGGTACTGGGATCGGTTGGAATCGTTCCAGAATTCACATTGGGAGAAGGTTTTGCAGTAGCTTATATTCCGGTATCAGTTGCTGAGAATTTATTTTCTGCTGAGTTTTATCAATACAAACATCGTAGTAACCCAAATGTATTGACAACACGTACTCTATCATACAAAATTCCAAAGTCTATTAAACCTCATCTAGACTTCATCTGCTGTATTGATAAATTCCCTCAACCTAATCAAGTCGCTATGCACTATGCTTACAACCGTTCACTAATGTCTGTAACTCCAAAAACCATTGATGAAGATTACAAAATATCTGGTTACAAGTCCACTAATAAAAATAATTCGCAGGCAATAGCTGCTTTCTTAAGACAGTACTTCAAACCCAGTGACTTGAAACAGTTCCAGAAAAGATTTGATATAGCTGATAAACCTATTGTAAAAGTTGTTGGAAAGAATAATGAGGATAATCCAGGAATTGAAGCATCGCTGGATGTACAATATATTACAGGTAGTCGGTTGTTGTCTATGTTTTAGTGTTTCGAATTCCGTGACAAAGTAGGTAATTAGGTGTGTTTAATTCTTGAACTATTGCCATAATTATAATTGGTGCATAGCTTGTACGTGCTGAAGCTATATAATGTTATGGGTGTATATTGTGTGTGGGTGATTAAAAGATTGGTATATAGTTTGTAGTAATTAGTCTGTTTAGTAAAATAGAAGCCAAATAAATAATTACTCATACTGTATAGGGAAATAATTAAGCAGGGAAAAATAAGTGGGAAATTTCGTGAATCTACTTCTAACCGCAAATGTTTTACCCCCACAAACCTATTATTATGTCATGTGAGCTGTTTCTAAGCCACAGGCTAGCGCTCTAGTTAGAAAAAGGCGTTGCTCTCACTAGAATCACTATACTTATCAATCCAAGTTGGACATAGGCAGGTATGCTTATGTGTATGGAAACAGACCAGTGGCTAGAAAGTACTGTAAAGGAGCTAGGAGTAGGTCTATGTGAGAGTACTGAGAGAGGTTTTAAAAGGTTTACAGTATAAATCTGAGAAATTGCTAATTTTTTCCTGCTATTTTAATGAAATTTTGATGATTTTGCCAAATTTTGTCTCTGTTGAATAATTATTTCTATTTACGGTAATCTTTTTAACATAGGAGTGGGCCAAAATGTTGCAACGTGGTTTATATCGATTTCTACGTTTTCCAATCATGGGCAAGAAGACTTTCTGTCATGGTTGATGATTCTTCTCAATACAACTGATTCACCTTATGTCCATTCCGTAAGCTATGGAGATTACGAAGACACCATTGACATATCATACATAATGCGTTGTGAAGACGAATTTAAGAAACTTGGAATTATGGGTAAAACTCTTTTATTTGCAACTGGAGATAGTGGTGTCAATTGTCATGGAGTTAAGTCTATGTTTCGTCCAAACTGGCCTACAAGTAGTCCTTCAATAACAGCAGTTGGTGGTACTGCATCAATGACTGAAGTATGGGTTGAAGGTGGAGGTGGATTTTCTAATGTGTTTCCCACACCAGATTACCAAAAAACTGCAGTCGACAACTACCTCAAGAATGGGAATCCACCCAATAAGAAATATTTCAATGAATCGGGTCGTGCTTATCCAGATGTCAGTGCATTTGCAACAGGATTTTTAGTATTAGTTGATGATGAATATATCCCAGTTGGTGGTACAAGTTGTTCTGCACCAACTGTAGCTGGAATTATTTCCTTGCTTAATGATATACGGCTCAACAAAGGCAAGAGTACTCTAGGGTTCTTCAATCCCCTTCTTTATAAAACCCTGGGAGACAATGGGTTTTTTGACATCACCAAAGGTGATAACTCGGCTAATGCACTTTTTTGTCCCGGTTTCAAAGCTGTGAAGGGATGGGATCCAGCATCTGGATGGGGAAGTCCCAATTTTGAGCTGTTAAAAGATTTAATTCTTCAATAATAAGGATATTTAATGATTTGTGTGTTTTTTTATTATATTTGCTGAAAATTACTTGAAGATATATACATGTTACCTTTTTCTTATAATATTATTATTCTTATTTAATTGTTCATAACTATTATATTACCATAGTACGTAACTACAGATTTGAATTTGGATGGCTCACCAAGAGTACTGACTTACTTGGAATCTGCTAAATTCCTTCACAAGCTAGAAGGCCTATGTGCATCTTGGGTATGAAATCTTGAGCACTTGTTATTACACACAAATGCATGCATAATTCTGTACAATTTGGTATGTTAAACATTGGAGCTATATATGAATGCTGACAATTGTTGGAAGATGTTATAAAGGTATATACAAGTTTAAGTTCACACATCATAGTATACCTGGAGTCTGTAATTATATGCATAGCATAAGTTGTTAGTTACATAATGTTAATTAATTATTATTATCTTATTTGCAGTAAGTACATAATTATAAACATCATAATTTATTATCTAAAGTTCCTCTTTGTCTTCAAGTGGATAAGGTACACAGGGCTGTGCTGTTTTATGAAGATGCTCTCTTTGCAGAATCATATTATCACACTTTGAAACTGACAAGGTGTCCAATTCACAAGAATTGTTTAATGCTGAGTGGATGAGAGTCATTAGTAGTGTTACACGAAAACAGTACAGTGTTACATATTTTTATAATTCAATTTACGAATTAGCATAATTATTTGATTGCTCATTGTGTGACTTTGTTGATTTGTAAGGTATTGCCTCTCTTTCGTGTGTGAAATGTCTGCCATGCAATCATAGGAGTCACCATATCCAATCATCATCTATTTATCACCGATATGTATGTTTAGGAGGTGTATATAACAAATCTACCACCTACTGTGGAGGAGGATTATCTGAATATAGCATAAACCTGCCAGAACACCAGCAAGTGGTATATCTGGCATATACACTAACTAGACATGGTTCATATAAATATATACTGTGATTTAACAAGTGTTATTGACAAGGTGTACATGCAAAATACACACTTAACCACATCAAATGGTTGCCATGGTAACATAATATATATATTTAGCTATGTACATACAGGTTATTGTTAATTTGTGTAAAGTCATGGGCCTAATTTGAAACTTGGCATCACTAAGTGACAGCATATAGTGTGGCCAGTGTTGTCATTTACATCAACAAAACAGTGTATATACTGTACATGCGTATATATAATCATTGACTAAATTACACATCATATGCTACAGCTTATATATTGTAAACACATTTACTGATATAGTTATAAGTATCATTTTTTTTCCTTGTAACGCAACACTTGAAGTGACAACATTACTCTCAACAAACTGCTAATTAGCCACTGGAAATTCTAGCATAGTAAATTAGTATTCTATACTTGTGTGGTATAATGGGAAGATAGCCATAATCTAAATTTCGCTAAAATTGAGCATATTGGATGGATTTAAATATATCCTGTTGTTTAACAGATTATCAAAACAACAGATGGATATGAAAGGTGTTTATTTGTATTCACAAATATGTATTATAATTATTTTGCATGCTATAATTATCATCGAGTCAAGTCGATCATACATACATGTATATATTATAGCTTTTGCTGTCACTTGAATCCTGATTGAATTCATAATTATGGCTAATTATTCATGCTGTCAAACACTCTATTGATGATTTGTTAATTGAATACGATGATCAAGTTAGTGCAGTCAAAAACAATAATTAATGCTGTTACCTCGAAAAAATGTTTTAATTTACTCTGAAAACCATATAAGGTGTGTTACTATAATAACAATTAGTCACAACTAAGACAAAAAGGGGGAGTTGATAGTGTCTGGAATTATATTGCAGTCTGAGTTGGCACACTAGAGCAGTGTTGCACTGTTCACACCCTACACTAGTATGTAAAGATAATTATTGTTTTGATAGGACAGTATATATAATTATATAAGAGCTGAAATCTGTTCAAATTCAGTTCTAGTAACTACAAATTCAAGAAAGTTGTTTGTATGTTTCAAGATTGTTTGAAAAGATGTTTCTTAGCAGTGTATTAGTACTGATACTGTTTTCTCTTCAGTTGATACAAGCACAAAGTACGTTTTATGATCAGTAATAGTATAAATTAGCTAGTAATACCAGATATATAGATAGATAAATAGATAGATAGACAGATAATTTTTCATTTTAAACAGGAAATGTCCCCTCAGCCATAGGCTGGTCTACCTGGGAGTACTGCAACATAAATAATATATATGTAAAGCATTTGGATGAAGTATATATATTTATAATAAAACATATTGATTGTCTCATATATACACTATGCTACTTTCAATTGCAAGTTTTATTTCCACAACAACTAAAATATTCCTCTCGATTCTATTAGCATTTTGTGAACCTGCAGAGGCTCATTTGATAGAAATTCGTTTGAGAGAAACTGAGCCAAGAGACGGACGAACATGTGCAGCAGTAGATGCAATATTTCGATTCAACGATATGATAGCTGAGCTTCTCCTTCCTGTGGGTACAGTGATACCAGCTAACTGCACAATAAATCGTCTCATTGACTATAGTTGTGAAGAGAGGTTTAGATTTTGCCGTAATACCAGAGGAACTGGAACCAGAGGAACTAGAACCAGAGGCAATAGAGCAGATGTACGCATCAGAACCCTCATTCTTTGTAACGCATGTACAGTAGTTCCGGCTGGACTTATACAAGTACCATCACCTGTTTATGATTCAGGTATTATTAATGAAGCTGAACTTGAAACAACTTTCGGAATTGGTGATCTGGAATTTAGTGTACAAGTAGTTGAAAGGACCACTAAACGAAAAACTCGCAGTCATAGCACAAGAAAAACTTATAGGAGTGGCTGTTTTCTCTGTGGTGAAAATTTTGTTTCTCCATTTGATGCTGTGCAATGTGGTAAGTATTTTGAAATTCCGCATGCAAAATTGCAAATGTATGTGTACATATAACTACTTATTTGTTTAATTTTTTTTAATTTTCCTAATACAGTTTGTCCTACAGAATGTCCTTAATTCTGGCTAGCAGCAGTTTGGTCACTTAATGTATTGCAACTATATCATTCACACCACTACATTAAAATAAAACTGTATTAATGTGTGGAATCTCTTTTTACAGTCTAGAATCTGATTTTCATTGTCTCGGCTACTAATTAACTGGTTTATTTTTTAATATTGATTTTTTAAATATTTTTATACATTACAATGTACACATCTAATGCACTATACACTATAATTAAATTATAAGTGTACTATAATTATATCACTATAGTGAATGCTGATGTATTAATATTTTTGATCAATGTTATGACATGAAGTGTTCTAACCTGATAATGTAGACACCAAATCACTGAGTACTGCCTTGCTATTATCAACAAATTCATCACATTTGTACAGTTCTGCAGAGTACTGACATCCATAACTCTGAGACCGACCATTGGCATCTTTGCATACACATGCTGTAGCGAGTGCTACTTCAGTGTGACTTTTTCTCAAGTCAAACCAAGTACATTGTGAGCCATCTGCAGTATTATAACCACCAGTGTGCGGTGATGTTTCACATGTACTATACAATAGCAAAGTAGCTATTATCAACAACTGTACTCCCCTTACAAGCATATTCCCATAAATGGGTGGAAATGCAATGCGCGCGGGTAAGTGCGTATGTGCCGGGCGCGGGCGTGATTTATAACCGGTACCGCACCCATTGAACACGCCCGCACTGAGTACCATAGGAAATGGATCCTATAATCCCTATTGTTGTAGCTGTGGTAGCTGTAGTGATCACTTCAATAGGTAACTAAGTAATATGTATTCAGAGATTGATTATTTTTTTTTCATCTTCTAGTTCTTCTGTGGGTTTGTTTACGAAGAGGATCTAAGGGTCGTACAATATGTCTCGTAGGTCTCAGTAACTCTGGGAAGACATTACTCTACATGAGGGTGAGTACCATGTGATGTCTTCTAACAACACACATAGTCACACAAGACCTAAATTAAAATTATTATACTAATTAACGTAATTGTGACTTTGGGGTTTATCAGGTAAATAACAATCTTGCAGCTATTATAGCTAGTCTTGTGCGGGGCTAACATATCACTAAAATGAAGAAACATCTGGGGAAACTGAGATAGGATTTGCTTCAGGCAGGATTGTAATAATTGTCAATTAATTAATTAATTCCATGTAAGCAGGATTTTGAACAACTTTTAGAGAATTCTAACTTACTATGTTGGATAGAAGATCTTCTAAGAAAGCCACAAATACAAGAATGGTTGTTCGTTATTGCAGAAATAAAGCAAGGCGAGTGTTTGAATGTTCTGTAGTCTCCAGTTACACAATAATCAAAATTTTTTTGTGATGAAAGTCATATGACCAAGCGAATTTGATTGGCTCTGCGACAAATCTAACAAAATCTGTCAGAGACACTTCTTCATTTTAGCAATACATACCTAATTTAGTTGTGTTCTTGTACCAAATGACTGAATAGCATGTATTTAACTGTTGATTAAAATTATTCATCCACAGTCTATTACTTATAAATTGTATAATAATATGTTTTTTGATGATGATATGTTAAATCCACTTCTATTTTACAGCTAATACATAATAATTTTGTACGAACACAAACTTCAATGAAAGAAAACAAAGCAACTCTAAAAACCACAAACAAGGTACATGTGAAAAACTGTTAACCAATAACTACTATTTATACATAACTCTGAATCCCATAAATGAAGTAGACTATTACCAAAGATATAATTTTTATATAATGTATTATTTACATTCCTGTCATTTGAGCAGTCACTCACTGTGTGATGATATCAATAATTTATTGCTGTAGAGTGGAAGTGAAGTTGTTTTGGAGGTTGTAGATATTCCTGGTAATGAAAGATTAAGGAACAGAACCTGGAGACAATACATAGATGCCTTGTTGTAAGTTTAAAAAATACTTATAATTATATTTCTCTGATGGAAGGGCCAGCAGGGCTACTGAGAGAACAGATTGGGCCTGGTGTAAAGTTGACCCACTTTCTCGAGATTCATAGTGTTCAACTTGTGTGTTTGAACTTATTTGTGTAAAATTGTGTCCTGTTGTTTTCTGTTTTTAAACAAGAATCTTTTAAGTCTGAAATGAGACCTATTTTACCTATCTTTATTGTTTCTTCTTCCAAATTTAGAGGAGTTATTATAGTCATTGACAGCGTCAACTTTCCACAAGAGACAAGAGATCTTGCTCACTTAGTAATTGAAGTTCTCTCTGAACCCACTGTACATACAAGAAGAATACCAATTCTTTTTGCCTGCAACAAACAAGGTTAAAAAAAACTCACTTAAAATTAAGTATATGATGATTGTTTCTTTGTCACAGATCTAGCTTTGGCAATTTCTTGTGATGACATACATACTACTTTAGAAAATGAAATGTAAGGGATGGATGGATGGACAGATGGACAGACGGACGAACAGATGGATGGATGGATGGATGGACAGATGGACGATCAGATGGATGGATGGATGGAAGAATGGATGTATTTCTACAAGTGTTCACAATAAATTATTATGAAATCTTCCCTCTTTTCCCAGTACTCAAATTTTTTCAAATCCCTCTGTCCAGTTAGATAGCTTAGATCAAACCAAGGAACTCAAACGAGTTAAACTAGTTTCCAGCCCTGATGAGAAATTCTTCTTCTCTTCACTTGCTAATCCTGTGGAATTTATTTCCTGTAGTGCAAGAGGGAAAGGAGATGAAAACAACTGCACACCTGAAATTAATAAAATATCAAAATGGTTGAACGCAGTATCACTCTAAATGATCTTCAATAACAAATGTTATTTGTGATCTTTTCCTTGTATTATAATATTATAACTGAATAAATTATAGAAGGCTTGTAAGTATATAAACTGCATGTCTGTGTATGACCATAGTTTATTCAATTCCTGGGGAGGTGTGTCTTGTGTTTGATCATGAGTAATAATGGAGGCAGTGAGAGCCTGAAGGCTGATGATATATTGAAAAACCTCACTGCTGAGAAGAAAAAATTGGTACTGTAGTACTTGTATATATAAATCATAATAATTGTAACCAACATGGATTCTGTGGTAGGTAGATCTCTCTATATGACTATGCTAGACTGTACAAATGTCAGTATTATATTATATTAGCTGGGGGATGATTAATCGATTAATCAATAATTCTTCTATCGATTGTAAGTCTGTGATATCAATTATTCCAAAAGACATACTTTTCAAGCATGAGGAAGCCTTTTTGATCATCAAATGGGATGAGTTTCCTGCAATACCTGCATTAATTGACTTAATTAGCCTAATTACTTCCACTGATTTTAAGTGATAATTGATTTCAGAATCTCAGCCAATTCCTGGCCCTATTATATACGGCAGAATGTTAGTCAGGCACATGAATGTAACTTGATATATGTGTACATGTACTTGAAAATTTATATCAAGATTGAGAAATTTTTGTAAATTCATTTTAGAAACTTACACTGGATTTATACTCACTCAGTCTACCTTATTTAGCAAGCACAACAGATGTTTTCATTCAATTTAGTTTTTGATAATCATGGATTACACAAAATCAAAAATTCCTCAATCTGCAGTATTATACATGTACTGGTGTGATAGTAATGCTTGTATTATTATATTTCTAGTTAGATGTAGCTGTAAAATTCCTCACTAACCCAAAAGTATTGGATTATCCTTCTGAGAAAAAGATTGCCTTCTTAAAAAAGAAAGGTAACAAATACATGTATATCTAAAGCTGGGTTCCCATAATGACGCAAAGCCTTGAATTATGTCCGTTGCATTACGATAAAATTCTGAAAACTGATTGGTAAAACGTAATGTAGTTGATGCAATGACAGAATCAGATCTTATCCTCGTGTTCCTTCAACATGTGACGACATTGAAAGAAGCGTATCATGTTTACAATACAACACTTTGATGCGACACAAAAAAGGCAAGGCTTTGTATCATTATGTGAACAACTCTAACACACCATTATAATAAATATTATTATATATTGTATAGGTCTGAATGACGCCGAGATACAATGGGTAATCAAGCAATCTAACGTCCCACTTCCCAATGTCCCTTCATCCTCTCCCACTCTACCTCCCCATCCTCCATTGTCAATACAGCCTCCAGTTTATACCTGGCAACAGATAATTGTTGGTGGAGTTATGATAGGGGGTATAATTGGAGCAGTAATATATTGGATAAAGGTGAATTTTGAATACAAACGTCTTACTAAAAGAGGTTTTAGTTATAGTTATAGTTAACTAGTAAATATGTACAGAACAAATTACTTGAAAAAGCTCCCTACACCCACCCTCCAAAACAAATCATAAAGCATCCATAATGTTACAAGGATGAAGTCCAAAAGTAATGTTTATTGACCTTGTAACCTGCAGTCATTTAGACACTTAGTTAACTAAATTACAAATCTACTGCAATAACTATAACTAACTAAAATGAAAATTGGCCAATAATGGGCACTTTTAGTTAGTTAACTAAAACCCTTTCAGTAAGCCTAATATTGTTCTAGTTAACTAAACTATAACTACAACTAAAATTGTGATAAACTAGTCATACTATAACTATAACTAAAAGAGGTCACACTAAAACAACACTAATATTATATACATAATCTGATTCATCACATGTCATGTGGGATAGATATAGTAAAGAGAAAGTGATTATAAGATTAGGAACCTCCATGTAGAGATGTTTGGAGAGTTTGATGGATAGACATAGAGTACAAGAACAAAGAATGGATACATTAGAATCAACCATACAACAACTACAGAGTAATATTAATACTGTAGGTATGTATAAACTGTGTGGCATGTCTGCCTGTATATATGTTTGTCTGTCTGTCTGTATGTATGTATGTATGTATGTCTGTCTATCTGTATGTACGTATGTCTGTCTGTCTGTCTGTATATATGTCTGTCTATATGTATGTATGTATGTGTGTATGTGTGTATGTATGAGTGAGTATATATGTCCATTATGTCTCAAATATGTCTGTGTATTGTGTATGTATATGTGAGTCTATGTCTATTATGTGTTGATGTCAGTGTGTATTTGTGTTAGTATAAGCGAAGTGTATCACCTTACTGCTTTGTTGTCTTTATAGTTACAGAAATGCAAGAATCTACACAAGCTATTAAAGTCAGGAACTCTTTGATAATAATAATTACTCATTCTCTTTCTTTCTTTTTATTGACAAAGGCATTGGTAGAAAAACAACAGAATCAATTAGAATCAATGAATTCACTTGTTACTAAGACTGCAGTAAGTATATAGTACACTTTCATAAATCCTCATTCTAGATGATGGTTCCTTCTCTAACAGGATCCTGTAGTTACTGAACACGCACTGAAAACTATACAATCTGAATTATCAACTATTAAAGGTTTACTCCTGAACAGGTAGACACTAAAAGAAATCTAAGTCCATGGCATGCTAAGTTTCTGATCTCTACTGAATATCAATGCATGTACTGAACAGATAATTAACTGCATGCTATATAGCATAGTCCATCCTTGTGTATTGATAATTTAAAATTTAATTTCAGACATCAGTTTCCTTCCCTACAAAGACATTCCAGCTCACCAGGAGGAGGAATTCCAGCTTGGCAAAGAACACAAAATACACCTACTATAGATGTCCCACTGCCTGTTGTACCTTCTATCTCTCCTTCTCCTCCTCCTTCCTCCCAATCTCCACCAACTAATGAAACTAAAGAGGAGAATGAAGAGACTAAATTATTTACCAACTGATTGCAATGAACATTTCTGTTGCTCATGTGCCACTATGTATAATATCATAATTTTATTCATTAATTTTCATAGTCTGATCTAAAAATAGATAAGCCGATTTCATCATCATTCATCACACACTAGCTATGAAATGCAATATAAAAACTGTGATTCCAAAAATACTGTAATTAGATTTTGTGTCTATGGTACTGAGTGATCTTTTATTTGCGCTTAGAAGTCCATTGATGCAAACACTACTAATAATACGATGTAACAGTTGTAAAATATCTGCTTTTGAACCATTCATATCTAGTGTAGAGTTGACTATTAATGGCTGAAGAAAACACGTGTGGTAAGGAACTTTATACAATGTTATAGTTGCATACAATTATTCTTTTCTGCATATATCCAAAGGATACTACAACATAGGATCTCAAGGTTATCTTGTAATAGTCAACAATGAGACATTTCCTACCATGAAAACAAGGTCTGGAAGTTCTAAAGATGCTGATGACCTTAAGAATGTGTTTAAGAAACTATTTCATTTTGAAGTAATTAGAGAAGACAACCTAACTAAAGAAGAGATTATGTGTTTTATGAGGGAAGTAGCTCAAAAAGTCTGTACAAACTGCAATGAGATTGGTTGTCTGATTATTGCACTCCTTAGTCATGGATTGGAGGGTGCTATCTACAGCTCTGATGAAGAGTGTGTTTATATTTCAGATGTGGTTGATTGTTTCAAGATCAATTCATGTCCTGCACTTGCAGGAAAACCTAAAGTAATAATGGTGCAAGCATGTCAAAATGAAAATCCTGAATTAACTTGCACTTCACAGGAGGCAGACTTTTTTGTAGTTTATTCAACTCTGCCTAGGGCCTCAGCAATGCGTCATGAAGAAGATGGTAGTTGGTTTATTCAGGAATTAGTTCATGTTCTAAAGGAACAAGATAACATTGATATGTATACCATTATGAAAATTGTGACTAGCAAATTGTCAAGCAAAGGGCAAACTCCAATTTGTATGTGCACCCTTCAAAGAAAGTTTTACTTATTGCCACCAAGGTGAATCATTATTACCACATCTAAAATGATCTTTGCTTTTTTTGTATTTTTAGGGTTGCACCTATACTAGTATAGGGATCTGAATAGGCAGAGTATCTGTATAGGCAACTGCATTGCCTATACAGCTTACACAATATTTTTCAAGCTTTGCAGATTACATTATTGTCAAACTGCACAAGTACAATCTGAAGATGTGTGCAACCAAGGCCTGTAACTACATGTACATGTACTTTGGGCTAAATGTATAGCACACAAACTATAGAATAATTAACACTGTACCATGTGTGAACAGTTGTAAACTAGATAAATACAACTATTTATTTCACACAGACAATATCGGATTGGATCTGCATATCGGCAATATGGATTACAAATATAGACATATAGGCAGTATGAATTATGAAATACAGGCATATAGGCATATAAGCAAATTGCTGTATAGGTGCAACACTAGTATTTTTGAAAGCTAAACAGTGTGCAAACAATACTATAATAACATGACACCTCATCTATGCATTTAATTGGAATTCACATCCTACATCTATTGCTGACATACATAATTATACAAACTGACATTATTTATTGTAGTGTACATGTATTTCATATCAAATAGTATTACTTGCTCAAAATCCCTAAAGAAAGATCCATATCAAGATTTGGAGTCAGAAGGTGCTGCACTAGTCTATCCTGTGCTCGATACTTGTACAAGATATAGATGTGGTTTTTTGAGGTACTGCTCATCAGAAAATGTTCTCCATTTTCCTCCAGTTCCTAGTACATCAGTAAACAACTTACAACCTTTTACTACAAATGAAAACATTTCAGAAGGTAACATCATTCACTATTAATGATACTTGTCACTTTTTCTCACTTTTTGTAGGAAGCTCTTGTAAAAATTCAAATATTAACCTGTCAGTTCCATCCGTGCATAATGAAGAGCAACTCTTAAATGATTGTGATAAAGAGGGGGAACAATTTATGCTTGAAGATGAAGAATTTCTGAAAACATCTCATGAAAAAGTAAATGTAGCCTCCATGACACCAGAAAATCCATCACAAATGGAAGTTACTAATGTGACTGATAGAGAGGAGGATTTATGTGTAACACCATCAAGGTACATGAGCAAATTAACTCCAATACACGTAATCATTATAATAGCATGCTAAAATGCTTGTATTTTGTAAATGTTAAGATATGACACCTACATGTACAACCTGACAATACAAAATTTGAATTCTACTTATGACAATATTTTATTCATTTTATATCCAATAGTATTCCCTCAAAATACTGGAAGATGAGTCTATATGAGCCAAAACATGTTTCACGTGGTCTTTCATCAAGATCTTTACCATCACATCTTTCCAGTAGTGGATTAGCAAACAAAACACCTGTGGAATTAAATGAAAGCAATTCAGGTACTGAAATTTGTTATAATCATTGCGTGAGATATTTATCACTCCTTTGTAGGAAGCTCTAGTGAAAATCTGTCAATGAATGAAAAGCAATTCCCAGATGATTGTGATGAACATTCAGATATGTCCAAAGATGAAGAACTACTAGAAAAGGAAGAAGGAGAAGTGGATGAAACAGAATTGGAGTTCGTAGAACAAGAGAACGAGCAACAGGCGTGTTTACAACCTCTTACAACAGAATCAAACAAAGCCAATTCAGAAGGTGATATGATTCATTATTATTGTGTGATATACTCATCACTTTTTCTCATAATAATTATACAGGAATCCCTGTACAGGAACAGGAACCCTTGAAAACTTTCAGTATTGATTTACCAGTTCTGTCATTGCAATACGAAGAACAACTCCCACATGAATTTGATAAAGAACACGAGCAAGAAACATCTTCAAAAAGGACATGTGAAAGAGAAAATATAGCCTCTGCAAATATTACAAGTTTGGATCCAAACATGAAAGTTGAGGAAGCAAAAAGCACTTTGAGACTCACTCCTCCTATCTCCACCATCTCTCCGTTAACATCTGGTGTGTCATCACTGCCATATGTATCTCCTCTGCTATCAGGTATGCTTTGCACAGAGGATGAAGATGCATATGAAGATTGGGTAATTCTGGATCATGATTGTTTCAGAGAAGAGGAATGGGTGCTACTAGAAAGTAATGACTGGGAAGGAGAAATAGATGAAACTGAATGGGTGATTTTGGACAAAATTACCAAAGAATAAACAAGAGACTTGTTTTTAGAAATGAGAGGTTAAATCACACGCAAGCGACAAATCCATCACAATGGATTTTAATCACATCATTATTTATTATCATTTTATGAATAAGTTTTAATAACATTAACTTTAATATTAACTGTGTAATCATTATAATTATACCAAATCAGTACAAACAATGAAAATAACATCAACAAATAAAAGTAACATATTTCTTTGTATTTTTGAATTTCGATTCAAAGTTTCGTTAGCATCGTCATTTTTTCTGAGGTGTCTTTCTATCTTTGAATTTCGTTTTGTTTCGTTTCGTTGGTGCTGTCATTTTTTTCTGAGATGTCATCAAATACAACTTCTAAAGTTTCGTTAATGTTGTCATTTTTCATTTTTTATGAGATGTCATCAAATATATAACTTCTAAAGTTTCGTTAGTGTTGTCATTTTTTATGAGATGTCATCAAATATATAACTTCTAAAGTTTCGTTAGTGTCATCATTGTTTTCTGAGATGTCATCAAACATAACTTTCAAAAGTTTCATCCTCAGTGGGATTAGTATATTGCTGTGATGGTTGCGAACAATCCTCAAACTTGGTTTTACATGTGTCATTATCATATTCCAATTGATCTATCAGTTCTTGCAACCACTTTGAAGCATGTGAGTCTTTATGCTTACTCATGATACCCCAGGCATTATACCCTATCTCCACTATATCCATTGGTACTGTAACTAGTAATGTCACACCACCAAGAACGCCTCCAGCTATTGCAATACTTCTAAGTACTGTTCCTCCAACCTTCATTGCAAAAGGTCCTCCAAGACGGGCAGCTTCCAAAGTAATAGTTGCTGTACCAGCTGCAACACCAGTAGTAATACGAGAACCAGTCTTAACACTGTTTACAACACAGTGTGTGGTATTTTCTCTGCTTACTTTAGGACGTTGCTCGGTGTATTGCTTATTCTGTAACTCTTCAAACAATTCATTTACACTCGTGCTCAGCTGCTGGTCAAGTTTGATAATCTCCTGTGTTTCTTTTACCTTCTTATTTGTTATAACTCTTTTGGCCACTGTTGCACCTAATGATGTGACTGCTCCAGCACTTGCTATACCTGCACCCACTACAGTAAGGGCTATTGATCCACCAAGTGTAAAGGGAATAAGTATCAACCCAACACCAGACAGTACTGAACCTGTTATGCTTACTGAAGACCCCAAAACACGAGTTTTTCTGACTTTCTTAACAATCTTCAATATTTCTCTCTTGTTCAGACGAAGACAATCAACTGTATCCCTTCGAATAAAGCTCCAAACATTATAAGCCATCTTGCACTCACGAAAAAGGTAATCACCATCATTCCTGTATATGAATAAATGAAAAACAATGTTAGTTTGAAGTCTCATCAATTTTTCTTATTAAGTATTCCTTACTTTAATTCAGCAGTACAAAAGAAAAAATTTGGTTCAAGTCGGTTGATAATACCACCAGACTTTAATTCCTCTGTAGATTCAAATATTGTACTAATTGTATCAGTTCGATGGCCTGCTTCTAAGGCCTGTACAATTTTTGAAATTCCCGAAACATCTACACGTGATCGGTGGTTAGGATTGATAAATACAAGAAAAGAATCGCTGGGAGGATGTATTGACTCCAATGGAACTTTTGTGATGTGATCATTCTCAATAATTGTTTGGAAAAAGAAAAGCTTCGGTTTTCTAACTAAACTTCCACACTTGGTATCAGAGAAATTATCAATGATTTCATTAATACCAAGTACACTGGTGTCTGCTCCATATATATCGTTTGTTTTCCCCCTGCTGAGTACAATGAGAGCAAAGCAACTAAGATTAGTATGATCTACATTTCTGATGGCTTCAAGAAGTTGACGAATGGCGTAAACACTTAGGTTGAGAAAGGTTTCTACATGAAACCCCAGCTTCTCTTTAAAAAGATTAACTAAATCACAAAACTGTCCTCTTGCGATTTCTTCTCTTGTTTGAATAGTGACAGTTCTATATGCATCCAAATGGA
This sequence comes from Petrosia ficiformis, assembly GCA_947044365.1. NCBI lineage: Eukaryota > Metazoa > Porifera > Demospongiae > Haplosclerida > Petrosiidae > Petrosia > Petrosia ficiformis. The sequence continues at coordinate 3,419,232 of OX345653.1, read as the reverse complement.
CACTAGTATGATGGTGGTCATCATTGTTGATAATGATGCAGTAGCCACAGGGAACTTCATCCAGTTTGTACCTCTTAGTATATGGAGAAGCTGAATTAAATAGAATAAAAATAACTTTTCATTACAATACAGGCTTTTGTTATATATAGTCACAGTTATTTAACTAAAAACTTACTATAAGGATTTTGGTTTTAGTTAACTAATTATAGTGCCATTATTGGTTAGTTATTGCTATCAGAATGCCGATAAAAGGATTTTAATTAGTTATAGTTTAGTTAACTAAAATTCACTCAAAAGGGGTTTAGTTATAGCTGAAAGTCTCCCTACTAAAAAGGGCTTAGTTATAGCTGAATCAACACCAAAAGGAAGGAATACTTCACCAACCTTCTTCCTTGGTATCACTAACATTGGACCAGTCAACTGTAGGTGTACTTTCTTCACTCATAGATCTGTCTTGTGATGGAGAAATGCTGCATTTGCCGTGTGTTTCTGACGGATGTATTGATAAACTTGATGAAACTAAGGATGCTTGTTCAGAGAAGATAGAAGAAGTTGCTGGTGTTGAACTCAAGACTATGAGAGAAGACTTTGACACTGATTGACTTGGAGGTATAGATGGGACAACAAAGCTTTCTCTTCGACTAGTTTCACTAAAAAATAAATAATAATTAATAAGAATGTCATCATATGTGACTGTACATACACTTTGACCTTGACTTGTTTATTTTACTTTCACTCTACCATTTAAACCTTGTGCATGGCAGGCATCTTATAGCATTGCACTATACTGTACATTGTACAGTATCAATATAGTCATAACAACCAAATTTTGAACTCATCATGAACAAGTATACAGGTTATATGTAGTAATACAGTTAGTGTTCTTACCCAGTTGGAGAAGTTAAATACAATTTCTTACGAAGACGACTTCTATATTCTGGGTGTTGAGGGAAGCGTTCTAACACCTTATCTTGAACAATACGAAGAATATCGACAAGATCATTGTAGAGTTGCTGCTCCTTTAGAGTATGTACAAGCTCTTGAATGTACGTGCTCCCTTTTGCTGTATGACGGCTTGCTTTACGTCCAGGAAGAGTGGCATAAGCTATTAAGAAATCACTTTCACACTCCAGGCCTGTTAATGCCTGATCGGTGTAATCTCTACAAGCCTGTATAATGAATATTTTTGGTTTTCCAGCTAGGGAGGGACAATTTTCAGCTGTGAAGTGGGATATGATATCGAATAGATGGATTGTTTCAGAATTTGTGCTGTAAATTGCCTCTATTTCTCCATGACTTAAGAGTATGACAAATAGACTCCCCATTTCATGATAGTCTATGTGTTGAACAGTAGACATCAAATCAATCACTTCTTTCTTTGTTAGGTCATTCTCCCTCCTAATTTTAAATCCAAGATCGGAAAACACATCAGTAAGATCATCAGCATCTTTTGAGCTTCCTAATCGCTGTGTCAAGTTTGGTGAACTGAAATTTTCATTATTAACTATTATGCAATAGCCATTAAATTTGCATTTGGGATAGCATTCTTCATCTATGATACAAAAAGACATTTATATGGTTAAGGTAAACCTAATTATGATAGGTTTTTAAAAACTATTGTCTATAAACTCACCGACTAACTTTGCCTCTGCCATGACCTCTAAAACTTTATGCTATGTGTAACAACAAATTTTGCTGAGAGTATAGCTTATATTTACTCCCCACTGAGTAAATAGACATAATAGGAGTTAATTTATTAAAGAATAATTGGTATACCTTACCAGGCTTGGTTGAGTGTCATATAACTATAATAATAGGATTAGATTCCATTGCCATGGTAACCAGATGTACACGTACTTCAGTCACATTACTCAACTACTTCAAAGCACTGATGACTCAAAATGTATAAACGTGAACGAAAGTCCATTCAGATTTCTTTTCTGCATTTGCACAAGCAAGTGAGTCTAAAGGTATTAATTAAACCCATGACAAAGGTCATACAACTCAGTTCAGCTTCCCGTCTTGAGCCATATGAAACCAGCTGGGTGTGTAGATAAAGTCATGTGGTTTAGCCACTCCCTAACTTTGTCTCGAAGCTTGAAGTCAGAATACATCACACCTACTGGCATGGTTTAACATATATATATGTTTATGATCACTGTTACAATGCACCTCTATGAACCGACGTAGAAGCAAGAAAAGCAAGTGTTTCAAGGAAGCTGCATGAGTGAATTATATTCATGTCTAATATAATATGTTCTATAGCTAGTCTCTAAGTAACCTTTGTAAGGGAGGTCATTTCAACCAGTTGAAATAGAAAAGATCAATAAGAACATAATCAATTATATTATCATAAGTTCTTTAAGTGACCTTTCTAGCAGAGGCCAGTTGAAATGGAGAAGGGTCGAACAGAATCGATATTTTAATTACATTATTATCTAAAAGGGAGGTCATTTCAATCAGTTGAAATGGAGAAGGGTCAGAATGAATTTTAGATGGTTGCTGCTCTTCAAGTTGAAGAAACTAAAATGAAATAGAAAAAATGTAGAGATTAGCTTGTGAAAATGAAGTTCAAACCTCTGGTTGTGATTCAATAACTACTTCAGTGTTCACCTAGCAAAGGTGCACTACCACTCTACTTTCCAGTTACATTTAAAGTTTACATGGGTAAATATCGTGATGATCTAAAATAGGTCTAAATGTTCCAAATGCCACTGTACACATAAGAACACTGTTCTATATGCATGATAAAGGTGACCACCTCCTAAGTTCTTAGCTCAGTTTCTTAAAGATAATGTTTAAAAGTGTGAGTTATAAATGAGTTATATAAGCTTATTTGTGATATTAGTGTCTGTTTCTTCATCTGATGTAACAAATTCTCTCATTTAAATATCACTCAGTTCAGAGGAGGTCTGTTGATTAAGTGTTTCCCTCTATTGGCTCTGAGAGCTAATAGGAATATAACCACATAATTACATGCAAACTATCCATATACTGCATAATATAATCATCCACAAATCAATAATTATTACATCTAGAAGACTTCAGACACGGGGTAATAGTAATAGATAATAATAATAGTGAAGATTACATGTTTCAAGGTAATAGTAATAGTAATAGGTAATTAAAAAACTGAGGTAGCTAATAGTAACAATAATACTAATAGACAGTCAAGTAATAGTATTAGTAATAGTAATATACAATCTCAATGTTGAGGTAATAGTAATTGATCTTAAGTAATATGTTCATTTAAAGTAGGGCCTTTTTAGTATTGGAGGGAAATTTTTTCAGCTAGAAAGGTACAGATTCGTGACTTGGGGAATAACAGTAATAGTAGCTAATCTACTGATTTTTAAGGTAATAGTGATAGTAATATAAGGTAATAGTAATAGTAATATATTACATTGACTTAGGTATTAATTGTAATAGTAATAGCAATATACTGATTTTTAAGGTAATAGTAATATATTACATTGCATGTGTGCTAGAAGTATACATTCATTATTCAACAAACGGTAAGTTAGTAAATTTGCTGTGTAAATACAGTGCTCAATACAATTTGCCATTTTCTGGATGTTTCACCTGTCAGTCTGTCTGGACAAAATTGCATACAAATTGTCCAATTAGAAAAATACAAAAAAATAAGTGTAGAAACACTACAGTTGTGTTTTGTTCAATATTGAATATAAAATCAGGAGTGAATCTATGTATGATGTCTGTTACAAATTTAGCCGAACATTCTGGTATCCAGGCAACCAACTGTTTTACACAGCCTGTGTAAAACAGTTGGTTGCCTTAAAAATGTGCCTATTACCTTAAAAATGAGCACTGTATTTACCTATACACTGGTCTAACCATACTCATTACGAGTGAGAGGGTATCTGGTTATACGTAGGGAACATGTTTACAACAACTACTGTACGTTCAAACAACAATTTTGTGGCATTAGGTTACTATCACATCATGCAATATATATATATATATATATATATAGACTGACTAGCTCCACCTAGTTACTAATGACATGGAGTTGTGGAATGCTAAGAAAGTTGCTGAAGTAATGTAATTATACCAAGCACCCTCTTGTTCTTTATCGGGCTACTCCCATTTTGTCTATTACCTTTCTGCTTTGTTAATTTACATTGAAAGTCTAAGCAGTATGTAAAAGCAAGGAAGCCAGTGTTTCAAGGAAGCAGTGAATTCCATAATATTCATGACTAATATAATATGTTCTAGCCCCTAAAATAAGTGACCTGTGTAAGGGAGGTCAGTTGAAATGGAAAAGGGTCAATAAGCAAATATTATTAGTTGCTGCTCTTCAAGTTGAAGAAACTAAAATGAAATAAAAAATGTAGAGTACATTTAGATGTAGTGGCTTGTGAAAATGGAATTGAAACCTCTGATGATTCTGGTTCTGATTCAATAACGTCTGCTAGATCCTGTGTGTGTGTGGTTGTATGTGTGTGTATTGGTTAGGAGAAGGAGGGAGAGTCTTCTTAAACAAGATACAATCATTATATGATTACACAGAACCTCTTCAGTGGCATCTACATCATCAGTTGGAGGGGACTAGAAAGTTTACATTGAGTGAGCTGTATTAGTAAAAAACAATATTTATAATCATCACATGATTATCACATGATATGAATTTTACCTTTTGATGCTCTGAAAATGAATAAGAAATGATTCATGAGATTACAAGAGGTGAGCAAGAGCAATAGAAACAATTGTTATAGATTGCAGCCTTCAAAACTAGAATAGCATTTGTAATATAGTAGTGGGCATAATACATGATTTCCATGTCATATAATAATGATGATATGATATGTCGTCATGACAATCATTAACTAAATTCATTAATAGGAAAGTTGTTGTGAGTTACAAATTGACCTTCCACAAATTATATATATCATACTTGTGTTATCATATCAAGACAGTAGTAAAATACAGCATCATTATCCAATGCTAACTGGATGTTCACCCAATACTTTTTGTGTTTCTATTAATTATTCTGATCGAAAAATGGTGGACTTTTTTGATTGACATGATCGCAATCACAACCATGTGTACGCTCTGTAAATTGCAAATTGCATAACATCCAGAAAATAGATATAATTATTGTAATATTCTGTTTCATGTATATGTATTACATACATCTTGTATTTCTTCTGATATTCGTTTAAGAGCTGGATTATCCTGTTGTTTTAACACAGTGCAAAATGAGTCGAGTGTTTGAGCCTCGTTATATACTTTCAGATAATGAAGAAATTCTCTTAATAATGCACTAGCTTTGTCATAACTGCTAAGACCAGGAGTCGTTATAACTTTATCTTTAATGGATCCAGATATTAGATCAACAGCTGACATATCATTTGCTAATCTGTCTGGGTCAGTAGTAGCCTCAAGAATGTTAGGTAAACGTGATTTCACAACATTATGTGGTGATGACGGAACTGTTCCTAAGAAAATCGATAAGAAATCAATGTACACAATGAAATGCAATAACATACTTTGTGGCGCTTCTTGAGGTAGTATTATCCGGAAGAAGTCAGCTGGTCTATCAGCTCCTTCCAAATCAATCTTCATACTTAATGGATTCACAGGCAGGCCAGATTTCCAACAGAAATTAAAGTGACAATGAGGAACATGAAGAGTGCGCTCAGGAGTGAAATAATCAATATCTTCTACATCAATCTACAAGAGATACAAGTAACACGATTATAAATTATGTAATGCAGATTTTATTTATACATGCACCTCAGAAGCTATCATTTCGGTCATTTTCCACTGATCCAAACAATCACGGTGAGGCTTCAGTTTGATACTAGTTGCATATTTTTTTAGTTTAACTATTTGATCAACACCTTTCAAGCAATCAAAATATTTATCTCCAACAAACTAAAATAATTGTGAAGCTATAAATAATAACACCATTATATCAGATAGAAAGTAGTTAACCTTTTGAAATGCAAGGTCTTCTTTTATGATCACAAAAAGCATGTCCCATTCCCAATAAGGTTGCTTTAATTTGTAGAAAACCTGTGAATAATATCGCTGTCGAGGAGGTTTACATGATCCCACAGCAATGTATGAAAACTGGGATAATTTGATACTCGCAGAGTCACTGAAAGGCATAAAGGAAGCATTTTTCAGTTCTTTGAACTCATATGGTGGACCACTGGAAAACTTAGCAGCATAGAATCTGAAATAAGAAGCTTCTTCCTGTGACTCAATAATTGCGGCATGAGGAAGATGTAAGATTACTTTCTTGTCAAACCGTTGTGAACAATTAATCCAATAAATACTACTGACAAGATGACAGTCAGGTGGTAGTATAAATCGTCCAGCAACAATAGCTTGCACTTGTATCTCTACTGAACATCCAGAAGGTATAGATCCTTTTGGAATATCAATGCGTAAACCATGATCTCGCCAATGTAGGGTACATTCATCATCTCCAGTGACAGTTAAGACTTCCTTATCCACTACATATACATCATCTAAACATGAAAAATACATTAATGTATGTATAATATATGCTGTCATATTGTATTATGATTGAAAATAGAGTTTTGGTATCTGACAATTTGAATTTATAGATGAAGATAAACAGTATAATAGTAATGCAAATGTATTAGTAATAGAAAGTGTAGTATGTAACACACTATATAAGGTTTGCTCGCCAGAGCCTCCACCTATGTGGGCGAGGGCTAATAAATACTATGATAACCAACCTACTTCCTTGGTATCACTGTCACTGGACTTGTCAATACTTGTTGGTGTTGAACTTAAGCACACGAGAGAAGAATTTGACACTGATTGACTCGGAGGTAAAGATGGGACAACAAAGGAATGAGAGCTTCCTCTTCGACTACTAAAAAATAATAAGAATGTCATCATATGTGGCTGTATAAATCATGACCTGCTAAAATTAAGCTACTCTGAGTTAAATATTCACTATTTTGCAATTACAAACTGTTTTGTTTTTGGCTTCCTATATAAACATGCAGTGAGTACTTAAAGCTCAATTAGGTTCCAATGTAGAAATACTGATTGATTTTCTGCAACTATACAGGAAATAGTTATTAATTCTCGCCCGCATTGGCGGAGCGGAGGGTTACTGTAATCATAGTGTCTGTCTGTCTGTCTGTCTGTCTGTCTGTTGGGAAAATTCCAGCGAACCTGTGAACATTATCACTTGGAAAATACTACCAGCAGATTTCAAATCATACAAGGATCAAAAGTAACAACAGGCTTTTGCTAAAACCTTTCTGTTTTAAAGTTTAGGACAATTTTTGTAACTCGCAGTCACTGTTTCACAACTTTTCAGAAGACGTCTGGTAGCAAAAGAGTTCACTAAAACAAAACTTATCTTGCTTGAAGGCTATTGCTGCCAAATCACAGCTTGAAATCAAGTACAGTTGAAGTACTGGCTGCTACAATATCGAGCTGGGTCTAAGCTTTCTCCTCAATTTCTAGAGCTCCACCTATTCATTTCATGCAAGGATTGAAGCCACAAAACTGTTTATAAAGGATTTCCAAGCACTGCGCTTCATATGCTAGGACTGGAGTATAAGCACACACACACATACAAGTATAATAATTATAATTATAATCTCAGTATAATAATCATTTAGTCTGCAATTATTTTCTTGTCAGTAATCACTATAATTCTTGTTTCCCAATTACAGTTGTAGCAAAAGTTCTGTCAGTACTGTAAGTGCATTCATTACTACAGTTGTTCATGTATTATTGGTCATACACTTTGACCTTGACCTGGTTATACGTATATGTGAACTTACTTTGGCTCTACCATCTAAATCTTGTGGTAGGTATCTTATACTAGTGTTATACAATATCAATATAGTCATAACCAAATTTTTCTAATTTTATAGTGTTACAATATAATTATACAATATCAATATGGTCATAACAACCAAATTTTGAACAAGTACAGATTATATATAGTAATACAGTGTTCTTACCCAGTTGAAGGAGTTAAATACAATTTCTTATGAAGACGACTTCTGTATTCCGGGTGTTGAGGGAAGCGTTCTAACACGTTATATTGAACAATACGAAGAATACTAACGAGATCATTGTAGGGTTGCTCCTTTAGAGTATGTACAAGTTCTTGAATGTACATGCTCCCTTTTGCTGTATGATGACTTGCTTTATGTCCAGGAAGAGTGGCATAAGCTATTAAGAAATCACTTTCACACTCCAGGCCTGTCAATGCCTGATCGGTGTTATCTCTACAAGCCTGTATAATGAATATTTTTGGTTTTCCAGCTAGGGAGGGACAATTTTCAGCTGTGAAGTGGGATATGATATCAAATAGATGGATTGTTTCAGAATTTGTGCTGTAAATTGCCTCTTTTTCTCCATGACTTAAGAGTATGACAAATAGACTCCCGATTTCATGATAGTCTATGTGTTGAACAGTATACATCAAATCCATCACTTCTTCCTTTGTTAGGTCATTCTCCCTCCTAATTTTAAATCCAAGAATGGAAAACACATCAGTAAGATCATCAGCATCTTTTGAGCTTCCTAATCGCTGTGTCAAGTTTGGTGAACTGAAACTTTCATTATTAACTATTATGCAATAGCCATTAAATTTGCTTTTGGGATAGCATTCTTCATCTATGATACAAAAAGACATTTGTATGGTAAAACATAAACCTAATTATGATAGTTTTATAAAGAGTATTGTCTATAAACTCACCAACTAACTTTGACTCGGCCATGATCTCTCAACTTGAACTTTATCCTGTCAAAAACAAATTTTGCTGACAGTATAGCTTACTAAACAAAATTCTTCAGTAAATTTAATATATATATATACGTAATAGGATTTAATCGAATAATTGGCATGCCTTACCAGGCTTGTTCAGTGTCATATAACTATAACTATAATAATAGGATTAGATTTCTATTGCCATGGTAACCGAATGTACAAGTACTTCAGTCAACTACTTCAAAGCATTGATGACTCAAAATATATAAACATGAATGAAAGTCCATTAGGATTTCTTTTGTGCATTTACACAAACAAGTGAGTCTAAAGGTATTAATTAAACCCATGACACTGAAAGGTCATACCACTCGGTTCGGCTTCCTTTCTTGAGCCATATGATACCAGCTGGGTGTGTAGATACAGTCATGTGTGGTTTACTTTGCCTTGAAGCTTAAAGTCAGAATACATCACACTTACTATGCCAGTAAGTGGTTTAACATATACATTTTACAATCACTGTTACAATATAGTATGACTACAAATAAGCACCTCTATCAACATAGAAGCAAGAAATGCAAGTGTTTCAAGGAAGCAGTGAATCCCATGATGATACTCATGTCTAATATAATATGTTCTAGCCTCTAAGTGACCTTTGTAAGGGTGTCATTACAACCAGTTGAAATGGAAAGATCAATACTGAAGAACATATTATTCTTTAAGTGCCAGACCCAGGCTTTCTGACAGAGGCCAGTTGAAATGGAAAAGGGTCAAACAGAATCAATATTATAATTACATTATTACCTAAAAGGGAGGTCATTTCAATCAGTTGAAAGTGGAGAAGGGCCAGAGATAGTTGCTGCTCTTCAAGTTGAAGAAACTAAATGAAATATAAAAATGAGAATTAGTGGCTTGTGAAAATGAAGTTCAAACCTCTGGTTCTGATTCAATAACTACTTCACTGGTTCACCTAGCAAAGGTGCACCACCACTCTACTTTCCAGTTACATTTAAAGTTTACATGGGTAAATCCCGTGATGATCTAAAATAGGTCTAAATGTTCCAAATGCCACTGTACACATAAGAACACTGTTCTATATGCATGATAAAGGTGACCACCTCCTAAAAGAAGTTCTTAACTCAGTTTCTTAGATAATGCTTATAAGTGTGTGTAGATTGAGTTGTAAATGAGTTATATTTATGACATTAGTGTCCATTTCCTCATCTGATGTAACAAATTCTCTCATTTGAATATCACTGAGTTCAGAGGAGGTCTGTTGATTAAGTCTTCAAAATTGTTTCCCCTCTATTGCCTATGAGAGCTAATAGGAATATGTATGACCAGTAGAGAGACTTTTAAGTATTGGAGGGAAATGTTTTCAGCCAGAAAGGTGCAGACTTACTGATTCTGTTTTCGAGAATCTCGTGACTTAGGTAGTAATTGTAATAGTAATAGCAATAGCAATATACTGATTTTTAAGGTAATAGTAATATATTACATTGCAAGTCTGCTGGAAGTATACATTCATTTAGTCTCGCAAATCAAACTCTCCTTTCAATGACTGTACTACACTACTATGCTTAGAACATACTACGCTTGCCTAGCTTAAACCGCCAAAGGCGGTATTAAGATAGTAAATAATTATTAATAATAATAATTGAAAACAATATAATATAATATATAATATAAATTATAATAGATCTATATATAAACAATGGAAGTAACATCAATAATATAACATCAACAAATAAAAGTGATATATTTCTTTCTATCTTTGAATTTCCATCCAAAGTTTTGTTAGTGTTGTCATTTTTTTTCTGAGATCAGTGTCATCAAATATTAACTTATTAAAGTTTCCTCCTCAGTGGGATCAGTATATTGCTGTGATGGTGGCAAACAATCTTCAAACTTGGTTTTACATGTGTCATTATCATATTCCAATTGATCTATCAGTTCTTGCAGCCACTTTGAAGCATGTGAGTCTTTATGCTTACTCATGATACCCCTGGCATTATACCCTATCTCCACTATATCCATTGGTACTGTAACTAGTAATGTCACACCACCAAGAACGCCTCCAGCTATTGCAATACTTCTAAGTACTGTTCCTCCCACCTTCATTGCAAAAGGTCCTCCAAGACGGGCAGCTTCCAAAGTAATAGTTGCTGTACCAGCTGCAACACCAGTAGTAATACGAGAACCAGACTTAACACTGTTTATAACACAGTGTGTGGTATTTTCTCTGCTTACTTTAGGACGTTGCTCGGTGTATTGTTTATTCTGTAACTCTTCAAACAATTCATTTACACTTGTGCTCAGCTGCTGGTCAAGTTTGATAATCTCCTGTGCTTCTCTTACCTTCTTACTTGCTTTAACTTTTTTGGCCACTGTTGCACCTAATGATGTGACTGCTCCAGCAGTTGCTACGACTGTACCTACTACAGTAAGGGCTATTGATCCACCAAGTGTAAAGGGAATAAGTATCAACCCGACACCAGACAGTACTGAACCTGCTATGCTTACTGAAGACCCCAAAACACGAGCTTTTCTGACTTTCTTAACAATCTTCAATATTTTTCTCTTGTTCAGACGAAGATACTTAACTGTATCACTGCGAATAAAGCTCCAAACATTATAAGCCATCTTGCACTCACAAAGAAGGTAATCACCATCATTCCTGTATATGAATAGATGAAAAACAATGATAGTTTGTTGTTTCATCAATTTTTCTTATTAAGTATTCCTTACTTTAATTCAGCAGTACAAAAGAAAAAATTTGATTTGAGTCGGTTGATAATACCATCAAACTTCAATTCCTCTGTAGATTCAAATATCGTACTAATTGTATCAGTTTGATAGCCTGCTTCTAAGGCCTGTACAATTTTTGAAATTCCTGAAACATCTAAACATGATTGGTGGTTAGGATTGATAAATACAAGAAAAGAATCGCTGGGAGGATGTATTAACTCCAATGAAAGTCTTGTGCTGTGATCATTCTCAATAATTGTTTGGAAAAAGAAAAGCTTCGGTTTTCTAACTAAACTTCCACACTTGGTATCAGAGAAATTATCAATGACTTCATTAATACCAAGTACACCGCTGTCTGCTCCATATATGTCGTTTGTTTTCCCCCTGCTGAGTATAACGAGAGCAAAGCAACTAAGTTTAGTATGATCTACATTTCTGATGGCTTCAAGAAGTTGACAAATGGCATAAACACTTAGGTTGACAAAGGTTTCTACATGAAACCCCAGCTTCTCTTTAAAAAGATTAACTAAATCGCAAAACTGTACTCTTGTGATTTCTTCTCTTGTTTGAATAGTGACACTTCCCTCTTTACTATGTGCATCAAAATGGACACTAGTATGATCATTGTTGATAATGATGCAGTAGCCACAGGGAACGTCATCTATTTTGTACCTCTCAGAAGAGTGATCATATGGAGAAGCTGAATTAAATAAAATAATAAAAAATTTCACATTACAACATTATAGTTACAGTTATTTATAATTAACTAAAAGGATTTTGGTTTTAGTTAACTAACAGTATCGGTTAGTTATAATAGTTATTGGTATCATTTAGTCATAATTAACTGACAGTCACAATGTCTTAATTGTTATAGTTAGTTAACTAAAACTCACAAAGCCTTATTTAAATGGGGTTTTAGTTATATAGCTAAAATAACACCATAACGAATAAATACTTTTGTTATTATGATGACAAACATTACCAACCTTCTTCTTTGGTATCAGTGTCACTGGACTTGTTACTGGAGTTTTCACCTCTTGCTGTAATTTCTTCATTGATAGATCTATACTCGAGAATTGATGGAGAAAGGCTGCTTAATGTGCGTTTGCTGTGTCTTTCTGATGGATTTCTTGATAAACTTGGTGAAACTAATGATGCTTTATCAGAGATGATAGAAGAGGTTGCTGGTGTTATACTTAAGACCAGAGAAGAATTTGACAATGATGGACTTGGAGGTATAGATCTAGATGGGACAACAAAAGAACGAGAGCTTCCTCTTCGACTAGATCTACTCAAAAATAAGTAATAATTAATAAGAATGTCATCACATGTGACTGTATAAATCATTACCTGTTGAAATTAAGGTACTCTAATCTGTTTTGCAATTAAATAATAACAAACTATTTTGTGTGCTCAATTAGGGTCCAATGCCATCCATTCTGATTAAGTTTTTGCAACTACGTATACAGGAGATTGTGTTTACTACAGTCATTCATGTATTATTGGTCATACACTTTGACCTTGACCTGTACGTATATGTGAAGTTACTTTGGCTCTACCATCTAAATCTTGTGGTAGGTACCTTATACGTTATACAGTATCATTGTACTAAATTTTGAAATCATCATGAATTAGTACAGATTACATATAGTGATACAGTGTTCTTACCCAGTTGGAGTTAGATACAATTTCTTACGAAGGCGACTTCTATATTCTGGGTGTTGAGGGAAGCGTTCTAACACCTTATCTTGAACAATACGAAGAATATCGACAAGATCATTGTAGGGTTGCTCCTTTAGAGTATGTATGAGTACTTGAATATACCAGCTACCTTGTACTGTATCACGGCTCGCTTTACATCCAGGAAGAGTGGCGTAAGCTATCAAGAAATCACTTTCACACTCCAGGCCTGTCAATGCCTGATCGGTGTTATCTCTACAAGCCTGTATAATGAATATTTTTGGTTTTCCAGCTAGGGAGGGACAATTTTCAGCTGTGAAGTGGGATATGATATCGAATAGATGGATTATTTCAGAATTTGTGCTGTAAATTGCATCTTTTTCTCCATGACTTAAGAGTATGACAAATAGACTCCCCATTTCATGATAGTCTATATGTTGAACAGTATACATCAAATCCATCACTTCTTCCTTTGTTAGGTCATTCTCTCTCCTAATTTTAAATCCAAGATTGGAAAACACATCAGTAAGATCATCAGCATCTTTTGAGCTTCCTAATCGCTGTGTCACGGTCAAGTTTGGTGAACTGAAATTTTCATTATTAACTATTATGCAATAGCCATTAAATTTGCATTTGGGATAGCATTCTTCAGCTATAGGATACAAAGACACTTGTATGGTAAAATATAAACCTAATTATAATAGTACTAGTTTTATAATTGTCTATAAACTCACCAACTAACTCTGCTTCTGCCATGACCTCTCAAAATATATGCTGTTGCAACAAAATAAATTCTGCTGAAAGTATAGCATACCAATAATTCCTAAGTATATATAATAGGAGTTTAATATACTGAAGAATTATTGGTATGCTATAGTCTTGGTTCAGTGTCATTTAACTATAATAAGTGATAGGATTAGATTTCATTGCCATGGTAACCGGATGTACAAGTATTTACTCAACTACATCAAAGCACTGATGACTCAAAATATATACATGATAAACTTGAACGAAAGTCCATTAAGATTTCTTTGTGCATTTACACAAACACGTGAGTGGGCAAGGAGTCTAAAGGTATTAATTAAACCCACAACAAAGTTCATACCACTCAGTTCGCGCAGCTTCCTGTCTTGTGCCATATGATACCAGCTGGGTGTGTACTGTCTCAGATACATGTGGTTCAGCCACTCCTCAACTTTGCCTCGAAGTCAGAATACATCACACTTATATACTGGCATGGTTTAACATATACATGTTCTTGATCGTTACAGACTATACTACAAATAAGCAGCTCCTCTATCGATCATGAAAGCATAGTATTACATCAGCGTTTTCAATAGAATGGCATAGCACCACTCTACTTAAAGTTTACATAGCAAAATGCCCGTGAGGGCATACAATAAGTCTAAATGCCATTGTATACATAAGAACACTGGTTCTATATGTATGATAAAGGTGACCCCCTCCTAAGTTCCTAACTCAGTTTCTTAATTCAGTTTCTTAGAGATATTGTTTAAAAGTGTGTATATACATAACAGATTGAGTTATAAATGAGTTATATATTTGTGACATTAGTGTCTGTTTCTTCATCTGATGTAGCAAATTCTCTCATTTGAATATCACTGAGTTCAGAGGAGGTCTGTTGATTAAGTCTTGAAAATTGTTTCCCCTCTATTGCATCTGAGAGCTAATAGGAATATAACCACATAATTACATGCGAACTATCATAATATACTACATAATATAAATCCTGACTAAAAAAGAAAAATCAATAATTATTACGTCTAGAAATTTAAATTCATTTTTAACAATTTATCAACAGTAAGTTAGTGAATTTGCTGTGCAAACAGCTGGTTGCTTGGATACCATGTTTAGCTGAATATTTGGCTACATAGATTCACTCCTGAACTATAATTGATAAATTAAGAAATTGAGATACCGGTACTTTTCTAATAAAACGTACTTATTTAAAAGATAAATTTTTATAATGCGTATAATAACAACTTACATCTGATAGTGTAACCACACCCACTAATTTACCAAGACTTGTTACATATGCATGAGAAAGAGAGAGAAGAGAAAAGAGACTGTGGACCTGCATGTGTGTGTGTGATAAAAGATATAACAATAACTACTGTATGTAACTAACAATCCATTTACCTACACACTGTAGCTCTGGTCTAACCATACTCATAATGAGTGAGAGGGTATCTGGTTACACTTAGGGACATTTTTACAATACAGTTACTAATCATAATCACATCATGTAGTATAATTAGACAGACAAGATCCACCTAGTTACTAATGACATGAGTTGTGGAATGCTGTGAAAGTTGCTAATTATACCACACCCTCTTGTTCTTTATCATGGTTTATTATACTCCTCCCCACTTTGTCTATTACCTTTAAAATTTATTTCTGTTTTGTCTAAATTTACATTAAAGTCTAAGCAGTATGTAGAAGCAAGGAAGCAAGTGAAGCAGTGAATTCCATGATGATGTTCATGTCTAATATAATGTTCTAGTCTCTAAGTGACCTTTGTAAGGGAGGTCATTTTACCGGTTGAACTGGGGAAGGGTCAATAAGAATGGAATCAAATATCATTATTCTCTAAGTGACCTTTGTAAGGGAGGTCATTTCAACCAGTTGAAAGGGAGAAGGGTCAATAAGAATGGAATCAAATATCATTATTCTCTAAGTGACCTTTGTAAGGGAGGTCATTTCAACCAGTTGAAAGGGAGAAGGGTCAATAAGAATGGAATCAAATATTATCGTTTGAGATAGTTGCTGTTCTTCAAGTTGAAGAAGATACTAAAATGAAATAGAAAAATTTTGATTAGATTTAGTGGCTTGTGAAAATGGAGTTCAAACCTCTGATGATTCTGGTTCTGAATCAATAACTTCTGCTAGATCCTGTGTGTGTGTGTGTGTGTGTGTGTGTGTATGGGATAGGGGAAGGAGGGAGGGAGTTTTTTTTATTAAACAAGATACAATGATTATATGATCACACAGAACCTCTTCAGTGGCATCTACACCATCAGTTGGAGGGGACTTGAATATCCTTGTGAAAGTTGACATTGACTGAACTGTATTAGTAAATATAATAATTATCACATGATTATCACATGATATCAATTTTACCTATTGATGTTTTAGGAGAAGAAGGTCTTTCTGGACTTACACTCCTACTTTCTTCATTCTCACCTTCTCTGAAAATGAGTGAGATATGATTAATTAGATTAGAAGAGGTGAACGAGCAAAAGCAGTAGAAACAATGGTGTTAAAGATTGCATTGCAGCCTTCAAAACCACAATAATGTTTGTAATATAGTAGTGCTGGCGGCACAACATTTCCATGTCATATGTCATAAAACTTCATAATTATGATGACATGACATGTCATCATGACAACCATTAAATAAATTACTCTTATAGCCACATCAATAGTTGTGAGTTGTTATCTAAATTTCTCTCGTTTCCCTTCCACACAAAAAAAATACACGTGTGTCATGCTTGGTTATATCATGTCCCTATATCGAGACAGTACTAGAATACATGTGTAGTGGTTTATGGGTATTTGACTAGTGAGAGATCTAGCTTAAGTAGAGAGACACACGGCTGAATTTGCCTGACCTAAGTAGTAGACATTGTCTATGAAATGCTCTTCCTTGACCTGACTCCAGTAGCTCAGATGATAGAGTATCTGACTACCAATCAGTAGGCCCTGGGTTCAAATTCCTAGCTGGTCCAGATATTTTTTCTGGACATGTGTCTCTCTCCTTTAATCAATTTCAATAAAATACAGCATCATTAAAGAATGTATTCAAAGTACACCTGTCTAGTCTAGCTATGTCATTTTTGGAGGAGGAAGGGTCAGTTTATATTCTTACAATTGTCTGTTTTTGATTTCCCTGGCATGTTCATAGACACCTTGTAACTGTTCATTGAGAATGAACCAAAGATTAAGACGAGAGACAGAACCAATCAGCACACGAGACTCTAGATAAAACAACAAAGTCAACTATTTTAATCATAATAATAAATACTAATTAGTGATAATGCTACTCCTCGCTGGTCCATGCTTCACGTAAGCCTTCATGAAATAATTAGAGTATATATGGTACTACACTTAGCTAGTACACATAAGGGTAGGGTTTCTATCATAGTATTATAGTATAGTATCATATATGACTCTTCCTGTGCTTACATGAAGCTCTAGCCTCTATGCTAGCCACACCTACCTGTGTTATCAACTAATGGAAATGAAGAGTGTTTAGAATTTTTCAGGAGTTGTCGTAAATCTCGATAGGTGGACTGGTAAGACAGGTATAACAGGTCTCTTCTCATGATATCACTAGCATACAAATTATAATATCTAGAGAAGATAATAAATTACTAACTTATTTGTCAGACCTTCTGTTCATATAACCATCCATACATCCATCTATCTACCTACTTCCATATATACATACATACAAACATACATACATACAAATATATATATATATATATATATATATATATATATATACATACATACATACATACATACATACATACATACATACATACATGTATATGTACATACATACATACATACAACATACATACATACGTTACTACGTACATACATACATATAGTGTACATAGTTACATACATACATACAGATAGACAGACAGACAGACAGACAGACAGAAATACATACAAACTTACATACATACATACATACATACATACACACACAGACACACACACAGACACAAATTAGTTTGTACTTGTGTAATTTCAGATCAGGAAGAAAAGGAAGTTCTTTTATTTGAATAATACTATCATAAAAAGAAGGTTGTAGAAGACTAGCAATGGCTACTGATATAAGAACTGCAATCTACAATGAACAAATGAATGAATGAACAAATGAATGGATGAATGAATGAATGAATGATAGATTGATTGATAGAATAGCTGATTTGAAGAACAAAGAAAATAAGAATAATCTACACATTATATACCACTTTCCACATCGTACATAATTATGTATTATTATTCACACTCACCATTACAGGTAAAATGTGAGTAATTTGTCCAGTAAGTTCAAACACAATAACAGAAGTTGATATGGTGTGAGTGACTCCTCCAGCCATTGCAGCTGCACCAACAACTGCATATCCTCCAGGAGCTATCAGATGTCCATTGATACCAGAATGAAACATAACATCCATAGTCTCACCAACAAGACGACCAACTGCTGCACCTATGAGAGAGAAAATGAGTAAATTTATGAGAGATAAGATAAATTAAATGAAATGTTGAGAGGTAGAGCTTTCTATTGATAGGAATAGGAGAATCAAACATGTATACATGAAAGGAGTGAGAGATAGAGAGAGGGAGAGAGGGAGGTGGGAGAGAGAGAGGGAGGGAAGGAGGGAGGGAGGGAGAAAGGGAGAGAGAGAGAGAGAAAGGGAGAGACGGAGGGAGGGAGAGAGCGGGAGAGTGGAAAGGAGAGAGGGAGGAGAGATACTGGAAAGTATATTAGTACATACACATGTACCAATTGTGACAAAATAATACAATAGAGATACATGATATTTCAACATCATACCAATAAGAAATACGGGAAAGAACACACCAGCTGGTATAGGAAGAGCAACAGCAATACCAGTAAATATAAACTGAAATAAAATGAAAAATAAATGGTTTCTTTTTCACAAAAGAAATTATAAATCTAAACTCTATAAAATCCTATTTTTATTATCTTAACTTTATTTAATTCCATAGATGGTTCCTTGTCTATATTCATTGTGGGTTTCTTTGAACGTACAATAAAATATTCTTTATAAAGAACATTTTGTCTTCGTCTTAACTTTCCCTTTATTTATCTTTAATCTCTTTCTCTCTCAATCTCAGTGTCTTTATATTACTACTCCTCTCCCACCCCTCTCCATAGCGGTATACACATGTATATGCAATATTATAATGTACAATAATGTTAATAAACATATATAAAGGTTCCTGTACATGTTTATTAACACATATACATATACAGGAACCTCTATTCAAATCACTGTATAATTGGGAAATACGATAATCATTCTCTCTCAAATACTCAAACTTCATCCTTTCTCAGCTTACATGAAACAAAATGAACAAGATTAATGATAGGAATATTGAGGTATTTCCCCAGTTTTCAAGCACACTCTTCTGAATGCTATCATCAGGGAAACTAGCTTGATCAGGAACTTGACGTAACCAGGTAAAATTTGTGAGTAGATGTTCCAGAGCTTGACGTTGAGTTAACTGTGCAGAAAGAAAGTTTGTAGAAGGTATGTATGTATGATTGTATGTATATACACGTACATACATGCATATGTATCTACATATGTAGTACATACATACATATGTACATACATATGTATGCATGCATATATGTATGTATGTATGTGTGTATGTATGTATGCATGTTGTATATGTATGCAATGTTTGTGTGTGTAAAGAATATCACAAATACCTGACCAGCCATGTACTGTCCTAACCCAAGAGGGAAAGATAGTACAGTAATAACAACAGTAACAATAGCAGGATATATGAATATACTATAGGAAGGGAAATGAGAATGGGGAGAGAGACAGAGAGAGAGAGACAGAGAGAGAGAGAGACAGAGAGAGAGAGAGACAGAGACAGAGAGAGAGAGACAGAGCGAGAGAGACAGAGAGATACAGACATAGAGAGAGAGGTGTCATGTATCAACTGTATAACGACAATAATAATTGGTTTATACTTGTATTCCAAAAATCGAGTGTATT
Organism: Petrosia ficiformis; assembly: GCA_947044365.1. Taxonomy (NCBI): domain Eukaryota; kingdom Metazoa; phylum Porifera; class Demospongiae; order Haplosclerida; family Petrosiidae; genus Petrosia; species Petrosia ficiformis. The sequence continues at coordinate 3,399,267 of OX345653.1, read as the reverse complement.
TACGATATCGTCTCCTCAAATCCACCAATTTTCGATGATAATAGACAAAAAGTGCACTTGCAAAACCAGCCATCAATCTAAAACAAAGAAAATGATAACACTTTAATCAGGCTTCATTCTATTGATCATTGGAAGTAGAATCACACTGACATCATTGTAACATGTAAATACAGATAAGATTTCTCATGCATACCTTAATTATCATTAAAGTATGTGCTATGAATTTATAATGAGCTCAGTATTTTAAAGGTTGTTCACATTCACCTTGTCCTTAGAAAAATGTTAATAACTTTAGTTTGAAAGGACCAATGATCTTTTTACGTACACCAATTTCATATAATTATTCTTACCGTTTTTTAGTGTATGTCTAATTTCAATCCATTACTTCATTATTGAGTTACAGTATAATCATGTATTAACCTTATGACATTAAACTATACATTATATTACATAAAAAGTCATCCCATCGTAATTTTGAGGTCATTGTGAATGTGAATAGACCTTTAGTTTTTGAATACACGTGTACATCATGTATATGTACAAGATTACACAATTACACACATTGTAAAGTCTGTTCACAATCATGATGAACTAAAAATTTGACTTTATATTTACTATAGTGTATAGTTTAATGTCATAAGGTTAATACATGATTATACTGTAACTCAATAATGAAGCAATGGATTGAAATTAGACATACACAAAAAAGAATGGGAAGAATAATTATATGAAAGAAAATGGTGCGATTGTTGGTCATTCCAAATTAAAGTTATGAATTTTTTTTGAGGTCAAGGTGAATGTGAATGAATATTACTTGCCCAATAAATGCAAAAGCTAATATTTCTTGAGGATCAAAAGGAAAATCAATATTAAAAGATGTCTTGAATAATGCCGTGATAGTTTCTTCTTCTTCTTTGAACCAAACAGCTGCTAATCTGAAGATAAAAGCTCCAGAAACTGCTCCAAAAAACCCTCTCCAATAGTTCCGTACTGCAAAGTATGTGGAGGTTACCTCAATACTGAATAAAACACCTTGAGAAAAATAAATATGTATATAGATAGATAGATAGACAGATAGATAGATGGCTAGGTAGATAAACAGATAAATAAATAGATAGAGAGAGAGAGAGAGATGGATTAGATAAATAGATAGATAGGGAGATAGATAGATAGATAGATAGATAGATAGATGGAGATATAGAGAGAATGATATATAGATAGGTAGATATACAATGTCCTCTATACCTCCAATAGGAGCAGCGAAATTACTAGACACACCCACAGCACAAGCAGCTGCTAACAACTCATTAGTATGCGCTTCATTCTGAAAGAGAATAGTCACATGATGATCACAATGAAATCTGATTGGTTGTGACTTGTACATCATCACTTACAACAAAGACATGATTAAAAATAGGAAAAAATCTGCTGCCTATTCTTGTCATGACATCTGCAATGATACTGCAAATGTGAACGAATGGACCCTGAGGAGGTAAGTAAGGAGACACAATCATGATGACCTCAAAATTAGGTTGTGATGACTTTATATGTAATATAGTGTATAGTTTAATGTCATAAGGTTAATACATGATTATAATATAACTCAATAATGAAGCAATGAATTGAAGTTTGGCATAAACAAAAAAGAATGGGAAGGATAATTATATTAGATAAAAGATTGTTAGTCATTCCAAACTAAGCCATGAAGATTTTTCTGAGGACAAGGTGAACATGAATGACCTCATCCATAGTGATGACTTCATATATAACATACTGTATATATAGTTTAATGTCATAAGGTTAATGCATGATTATATTGTAACTCAATAATGAAGTAATGGATTATTCACTCAATCCTGTAGCCTATGAGTCTGTGTATACTATACTGAGCTTTGCGCAAACAAGATAATTCAATATTGGAATCACATTTTATTCTCAGGATTACTGGCAGGTGTCAGTCTTATGAAATTATAGTAATTAGTATTGTCATGTATACTACATTGTGCATCCAATATCATAAAATATGGCTGCTAAATAAATAACTAACCACTGCCCTACATATCAATGTCACCAAGACAAAGAGCTGTACTTAAAACTAATCGATACCATAATGGCATTACTACTAATAATAATGGGTGATTATTGCTGATCATGTGACCTGTGGCTAATCAGAATACTGATAATGCATCACATGAGTGAACATTATTGCACACTTTTGCGTGCAATAAGTTAGTTATTGCACACTTTGCTCACCTCTACTAACGAAGTAGCTCCAGCAACAGTGGAATTTCACCAGATTGTCAATAAATCACTTAAAGCACACTTGACAGTGCATTGTGTGTTTCAATGCAGCACTTGGGGAGTCAATAAAGGTCTCATTTACATAACACACTTGGCTTCGGCTCGTGCATTATGTAAACTCAACCTTTATTGACCCACCCTCGTGCTACATTAAAACACGTAATCACAGTAAAGTGTGTTATAACTATTATTTATTACCAATATTGGTTGCCCAGAGGAGGTCGCACAGACATCAGCAAATGTCATCAGTCACATGACCTTGATACATCGTCAAATTTAATCAATGTTATATTATGTGTCGTACTGTCATGTACACAAAGTCCTCTTTTGGTTGTCAATCTTATTAATAGTGCATCAGTACACAGTAGTACACACATACATTTCTACAGCGTTTTATCTCACTAAAGAATTACATTACAATGTAATGTATAATGTCATCAGTAGCTTCTACAATCATTGAGGAAGTTATCCTTTTCAATGAAGCGAGTTAGATATCAGAAGGTAGATGTAATATTGGATTGGTAATTTGTTATTAATAGATATCTGAAGTCATATATGTGACACAATTTAGGAAACCCACACTTGTGATGCATAGTAATTTTGAACAAACACTTACCTTCCAACACTCGCTATTCAGCCATTTTATACAGGAAGCCAATGGTATCTAGGAAGATCAGTTAATGCTCCTCCTAGATACCAAATTTAGTTTGCTTACTGTACAAAATGGCCGAATAGCGAATGTTGGAAGGTAAGCATTTTTTCAAAATTACTATATATGCACCACAGTGTGGTTTTCCTAAATTGGGTTACATATATTAGAATACTGTTAATATTTAATTGGTGCATTACTAAGTAGCTATATAAATCAAATATTAAATGTTTACTGATAATACCTCTTTTCCAATAGGAAGAGTACTTCCAACAGCTGTGACTAGAGCAACTGTTTTTGATACAAAAGTACGAAGAGAAAGATAGTTTGGGAGGCTAACACCACGCAGAATAGTCTTCATCTCTGGAATACCAGACCCTATGAAGAGAGAGAGAGAGAGAGAGAGAGAGAGAGAGAGAGAGAGAGAGAGAGAGAGAGAGAGAGAGAGAGAGAGAGAGAGAGAGAGAGAGAGGAGACAGTCATTAAATCTAATATCTAAAATTTAGATGTGATATTTATAGAATGTGCACGTTATGTTACTAAAATATAATTCATAGCATGAACATGTCTTGGCACACTCAAGAGTGTGATTGTATTTCAGTAAAATATACTATGTGCAGATTCCATAAATAATTTACAAGCTGCAGACCATTAACTGTGCATACATGTACAATACTTCCTATTGCCATGGTTACTGTAGACCATTAACCATACATGTACAATACTGTAGACCATTAACGTACATGTACAATACTTCCTATTGCCATAGTTACTGTAGACTATTAACTGTACATGTACAATAACTCTATTGAACATGTCTTGGCTTGGCACACTCAAGAGTGTGATTGTATTTCAGTAAAATATACTATGTGCAGATTCCATAAATAATTTACAAGCTGCAGACCATTAACTATGCATACATGTACAATACTTCCTATTGCCATAGTTACTGTAGACCATTAACTGTACATGTATAATAAATCTATTGACTGTAGACCATTAACTGTACATGTACAATAACTCTATTGACTGTAGACCATTAACTGTACATGTACAATACTTCCTATTGCCATAGTTACTGTAGACCATTAACTGTACATGTACATCTCCGATAACATCATGTACAATAACTCTGTTGTCATAGTTACAGCAGGATTACCAGGAGCTGGGAAGTTTATAAACCAATCTATAACTTCCAATATTAGTAATATAACACATAGCAACAACATGACAACAGGCTATATTTCAATTATATACAACCTACAAATGGTCTGCTAACAACAGCTTATGAATATCAAAGCCAAGAAAGATCATACCATTGTGTGGTCAGATTTTGCCTATCTATCTATCTATCTATCTATCTATCTATCTATCTATCTATCTATTCATCCATCTATCTATATATACACCATAGTAATTAAATTATTAACCATAATTGTGTTTAACCTTTCATAATTTGTGATCTTGTGGAGTTGGCACATAGTATTATTAATTTAACTATAGCCCCCAGTTTGGTATAGTACACTAAATATTGTCTAAAATTGATAATACATGCTTTGTTTCAATATTACCAGATGGCCTTCAATGGCCTTGTTGTTCTTTAGTTCCTGGTATAACTTGAATTATAAGATATAAAATATTCAAAATATCTATTCCTACATGTATGTATAATGATGTGTTAATATATTAAAATGAAATAATCCATATTTTAAGAAAACTCTTGCACTTTGATTTAGCATACATTATGATCTACTAAACTCTGTTCACATTCATGATAACCTAAGATATGATGACTTTATATGTAATATAGTGTATAGTTTAATGTCATAAGGTTAATACATGATTATACTGTAACTCAATAATAAAGCAATGGTTTGACGTACACAAAAAAGAATGGGAAGGATAATTATATGAAAATGGTGCAGAAAAACAGGATTTTTTTTGGTCATTCCAAACTAAAGTTATGAACATTTTTTCTGAGGTCATAGTGAATGTGAATGATCTTTAGTCATATTAATGTAATAAATACCAATATGCATGTAACAGCTAGGATATGAAGTCAGTATCCTCTCATCTCTGGTCAAGTACTCACAGCAATATGCCACTAGCCTGAAGCTTTGGCAAAGGAACACTTTCAAATGCTAACTCAAAACTAACTAATAATGATAATGGGCACTTTTAGTTAATTTACTAAAACTAATACATTTAGTCAAATTATTTTAGTTAAGAAACTAGTCACACTATAACTATAAAGTAGAATCACGTTGAGTTGAAAGCGAGCTCATTATAAATTCATGAAAAATTGCTATGGAAACGTGCAAATAAAGCTTCTTGTGTACGTACGTACATAGTGCGGTTTCCCAAGTTGAACTAACTTTCTCAGATGTAGTTCATGTATACAGTGTAGTTACCATGGCAATTGAACCTATAGTAACATACGCATGATGAAGCTTCAACTCAAATATGATTCTACTTTAAAAGGAAGACATTATTGTGATACTAAAATCCATACCAATAGCATGTATTGATACCAGCTGTACAAACCCTACAGAAAATAGGACAAGGAGGAGAGGAAATAGAATCCAGAGGAATGCTTGAATTGTCCAGTGCGAGTCAGAGAGTAGTTTGAGACTAAGTATCTCATGAGCTGTTGAGAGACACAAGTAATAATAGATGCATTATTTTATAAAAATAGCTAGCTAGCTAGATCGATAAATAGATATATATGACAAGTCTGGCTATTATTTTAAGATTTTCTTACCATTTCCGAGTTGTTCAATAACATAGTCAATGAGGAAGCTCAGGGATGCCATGAGTATACCCAATATGAGGATAAACAACCAATCACCAATATATGGGGCTATATACTTCTTAAAACACATACAAACTCCTGGAGAGAGATGAAGACAGAGAGACAGAGAGAGAGAGACAGAGAGACACACACACAAAGAGAGACAGAGACAGAGGGAGACAGAGACAGAAAGACAGACAGAGAGATAGACAGAGAGAGAGCAAGCCAGAGAAGGACAGAGAGATATTATAAAATGAAGAACAGAGGAGATGTACAATAATAATCTTTGTAACACATATGGACGGACACACGATGGAAGTTACAAGACCGGGTGGGGATACATATTGATAAGAGGAAGTGAAAGTTTCACCATTTTGTATAATTAATTATGACATGTGAAAAACATAGCCAAATGTTCATCAATCATTCAAGGCCTGGTGCACAACTGAAGCATTCAGTATCACTCGTGCAGTATATAGAGGATTTTGAAGTGCTGATGGTTGTATGGTTGGTTGTCTTAGCTCAGTGGTAAGAGCACTGGTGACTAAAGTCAGTGGCCCTGGGTCAGATTCCCAGTGATTACCAGCATTTTTTTCACTTTCATCTGTTAACTTTATTCATAGAGTTTAGTGTTTAACTCCATAATTATGTTTCCACTTAAATATAATAGATATCTTTATCCCACTCACAGGAACTCTACAAACAAAATGTCTGGGGATTCCCTACTACTCACAAGACCGTGAAGAATCACAGGAACTATAATATTCTACACACAAAACTCAATACATCTAACATTCCCCACTACTCACTCACAAGACAATCTAATTCACTTATAATAGATATATTCCCACTAAGGTATTTTCCACCATTCACAGGAGGTGTATTATTTTTCATTTTTTCGTATCCCACCTAGTAATATTTTAATTTTATGGTAACATGTTTAATTATTATAATTATAGTAACATTTTAGGATTTGACATTTTGGGATAATGACATTCTGGGAATTGATGCTTTGGGAGTTGAAATTCTGGGAATGGACGTTTTGGGATTTGATATAATGGGCATACCTTCACTCAATACATGGACAATCGTATTATTAGATTCTCATTCATTTTTGAGAACTTACTTTCTTTCTTTAGTCTTCTTTGTTTTCTGACCTCTAAACGTTTTCTTGAATCTTCAACCTGTTTCTGTCTTTGTGCAGCTGCAACCTCGCGGGCATAGTTACTTAATTCACTGCGATATCTTCCATGCATCTATTATAATTTTAATCAATATAATATATTTATATACATGTTATTACTACAGAATGTTGAATCTTACCAAAGTTCTTTCAAATTCATAATCTTGTTGTTGTCTTTGAGCCTCCATTATTCCAAAATGATAACTAGAGAGAAATAAAATAAATATTCTATTTAAACGAACATAAAGTAAAATTAAACTGATAATAGATAAAGTTTCTTGGGAGGAGCTGTTAGTCATAACAAAGACATAATTTTTACTTATTCATAGTCACAACATTCCATTCATGTTTTGCATGTGATGTGTTGCCGCTGAATTGAAAGAGTTGCTGTAGTTAACTGTAGATCTGCAGGTGTGTGTATTCTTTATAGTGGAATTATTAAACAGTGGATATTTATCTAATCACTAAAATCGAGCTGTTGTGATCTGATCGATATTTTGCAGGTCTATTCAGAGCCCTGAATAGAGAAAAAGACGATATATATATCTTACTTTATTGCAAATAATGATTGTAGGCTTACTATAACTGAAAGAGTCAAGATGAGTCAATCTTTGGATCCTAAAGAATTATTAAGAGGTATATATATATATATATATGTTTGTATGACCTGATATTTTGTATCATGGGGTGGGCCTTTGTTATTTCACTGATATTGATAAAGAAAGAGAAAACAACTATCTTAGTAATATGAGATCAATGTATATATATATATATATATATAATTATAATATATATATAACATAATTATATATATTATAATATATATACGTGTATATATATAGTATTCTACTGCAAAATTCAGTAGATTATATTCGAGTTTTGTTTCTGATTTTAATAATCATATATATATATGTACATTGTATATATATAAATTATATAATTATTATGAAACTATATTTATTGATTTGTCAAGAGAGAAATCAATGGTTGCTTGGAACAGTTTGGTTCTCTCACAACTACATGCATCTCCCAAAATAACATTCTTACTTTCACTATGAATATATCAAGTAACTAACCTTGCCTTCTTTGAGCTACAGAATACTTTTTGATGTTGATCTAAAGGTTGATGTTTTATTCCATTATGCATACATGTATATATATATATATGTACAAAATTCTATTAATATGTAATAATATAATTATATATAATTAAAATATATTATATGTATGCACACCACCTGTAGTGCGATATGACATGAAAATTGAATTGTATTTGTTTTTGTAAATATATGTTAGTTTTGCCAGTTTAACTGAAGATATACACATGTTTGTATTTATAGTCATGTGTGAATTTATGTATATATGTATGTGTGCACGTGCGTATGTGTGAGAGTGTGTGTGTGTATGTGTGTGTGTGTGTGTTTGTGTATGAGTGTGTGTGTGTGTGTTTGTGTGTGTGAGTGTGTGTGAGTGTGTGTGTATGTGTGCGTGTGTCATTGTAGAATTGTAAAAGGAGATTGTTAATATAATGGACATCAGATGAGGTGTGAAACATGACTTGTTAATACTTGAAACATTCTAACACAAAAGATTTTACATGTAACTTTTAATAAGCATCATGCTTTTATAATATTCTAATCCAGAGGTGTCAAAATTGAATTTGAAAGGATTCTTATCATCCATATATATATAATTAAGTCTGTTCACATTTATGATCACCTCAAAATTAGGTATGTATGTAACTATAATATATAGTTTAATGTCATAAGGTTAATATATGATTATACTGTAACTCAATAATGAAGCAATGGATTGAAATTTGACATGAACAAAAAAGAATGTGCTGGACAGTTAGTTATATGAAATATGATACAGGTAAAAAATATTGTTAGTCTTTCTAAACTAAAGTAATGAACATTTTTCTGACATCACAGTGAACATAAATATCCTTTTATTGCATGAAATGGATGTTGCTGTCAAAATAGAAAGATGAGCATAAATCACATGTATTTCATGAGTAAATACAGTGTCATGCATGTGACGTAATAATTATGGAACTTATCATAATGATATTACCCAATTCAAAACTCATACCATGTTTTGTTAATTTGTAAGTAATATATATACACATCTTGGAAATCAGACAGGATGCTGTTTAAAGATCAATCAACTGTCAAGTTACTACTATGTTGAATAAACAAATCATGAGAGAAGGTATTTGATATGTTAAATGCTGCATGACCATATCTGGATTGTACTGTATAATTATATTAGTGTTGTTTTTGTTTGACTACTTTAGTTATAGTTATATAGCATGACTATATATTTTATCACACTTTTAGTTTAGTTATAGTTTAATTAACTAAGGTAATATTAGGCTTACTAAAAGGGTTTTAGTTTTAGTTAACTAACACATTGTTGGACAATTTTCTTTTTCTTTTGGTTATAGATACTATAGTAGACTTGTAATTTAGTTATAGTTTAGTCAAAAAATGTCACAATGCCTTACTAAAAAGGATTTTAGTTATAGTTATAGTTAACTAAAACAACACTAATACATACACACCATATAATTAATTATATAATTAAATAAAAATTATGGAAATTGTGACGTGATCATGGTATGATTATAATATAATTTTTCATAAGGAAGGTTAAAAGATTATAGGAATTTAAATTATTAAATCGCAATACAATACCAGCTGTGACTTTGATTGTCATGGTGACACATGACCTTGGTGGTCACTTATCACTACATAGTCATCCTAATCTACATTGTATGTTGTATTCACATATCCTCATGAGATAATTGTAGTAATGTTTTATAACTTTCATTGTACATGTATATATATATGGTCTCTTTGTGGTTATAGTGATTGTGTTGTTCTCTATAGTTACAGTATGAGATAAACGACAACTAAAATGAAAATCGATAACCATTACTCATATTATAGATTTGGAGAAAAAATACTGATCTCCTAGGTGAGAGTCAAACCTTTTAATAGCAAGTGGAGGTGCTCCCTTAAGAGTTATTAGGCCTGTAGTGTAGTGTAGTGTAGTGGGGCTGATTAGTTTACCTACTGAAGTTATGCACCACTGAGCAGGAACATTAATATATGATGGGAATCGTTTAGTGTTGCATGACTATGAGTACAGGGCTTAGCTCCAATTATACCTCACAAACAATAGGCCTATTATACACTTCAGTGTTGGAGTACTGGGCCAAGCTTTACCCCAAACAATGGACCTATACACCTCAGTGTTGGAGCATTGGGTCCAGTGCTACCCCGACCTATACACCTCAGTGTTGGAGTATTGGGCCCAGTGCTACCCCAAGCAATGGACCTATATACCTCAATGTTATTTTTTGCAGGAACACTTAGATATGCTATTAGGATCCTTGCTAAGCATTTTAATATAAAAATAAAATTTCCATTATTACTTAGTAATTCTAATATTAATTTTACTATAACTCAAGAAATTGGGCTATTACTGAAAGGGGTCATTATCATCATACTTTCATAAAAATAAAATTATATTTATATTGAGTTTATTCATTAGATTACACATATTGACATTTGATAATGAATATTTAAGTAGTTGTAGATTATGCAATATTGATTCTCAGATACACTTACGAAGTATTCATTCTTGCTAAACTACCCAATACAAACTTATTACTTAAGGAATATTTAATGGTATATACGTATTCATACATTTTATAAGCCTTAATAAATCACTAGTTAATGAATATATAATGAGCAATGCAAACACAATCTCCTATTCTTTAATGTATTAATATACATACACATATACTATGCTACCATGACAACCATTTGATGTTCTGAGATGTATATTTTGCATATACACCTCATCAAACATTCAATCATTAAATTGTAATATATAAACCATGTTAGTTGGTATATATGCTAGATATACCACATGCTGGTGTCGAGAGGTTTACATGTATGTGGACATACCCCTTGGCCCTATGGGCCTCAGGGTATGTTCACCTAAACCTCCTTCACAACAGGTGGTATATCTGGCATATACATCTCCTAGGCTATAACTAGAAAATGAGTATATAACGAGTATTGCAAACACAATCTCCTACACTTTAATGGATTGTTTATGTATAAACAGTGTGTGAACTTAAACAATACAAGCAGCTGTTCCTTGATTGCAAAATGTTAATTTTAACAACTTGTTTGTTACCAAACTCATTAAATATAATTGTGTTTAATACCATGTGTATTATTATACTCACACATACATGTTCATATACATGTACAACATATTATAATATTTTCACAGAACATAAACATATATTATTTACAGATTGTAACACTGAGACATACTCACAAACATGTACATTAATATTGGTTTAGTATGACATACTAAAGGATGTGGATGGGATGAAAATGAGGATAAGGATGAAGATAGGGATTGGATGGGATGGGATGGGATGGGAAAGAGGATGGATGCATGGGAATGAGGATGGATGCATGGGAATGAGGATGGGGCTGGGAAGGAGGAAAGAGGATGAGTATGTACATGTACCTAATTATTATTCATCTTGTTGCTTCTACCACTGTGAAGTGTGAACTGTAAAGAGCTAAACTTAATTATTATTTGTAAAAATAAATAAGTTTTTAATTGTCTAGAGTTTACCATATTACCATATTCATTCACATCACCATGGTTACGTCAGCATTAAACAAGGGAAATTTCACATCTACATAAAGATATAGTTTTCACCATGTTCACAGTCTTGTCATTACTAACTAAAAAATAAATATTTGGATAATAACAACCTGCTGGGCATCCCTATGAAGTCTTTCCTTTATATAAATTTATATAATTATAAATATAAATATATCCCGACACGGTGAAACATCAAAGTAAACCACAGGTTTAAAAATCAGATATAGCACTCTGTGGTCAGATATAAAACCTGCCATCGACACAGACTACAAGAAAACAACGCTTACCTTCTCCAAAGTGAAGATAGAAAAGTAGGAGAAGCAACAGACATCAACAAGGTTTTGTCTTTCGGGAGATACATTAATTATAACACGCCTACTTGTGCTTTATCAGATTTATAATAACCTCGCCCTTGGGCCTAGGGCCCTCATACTAGGTGATTATAAATCTGATATAGAACATGTGGCACACATAGGCATGTTATAACTTATACTTATGGCCTTGAGCCTACAGCCCTCGTGTTTGGCATGTTATAAGTTTATAACTTATACTTATGGTCTTGAGCCTACAGCCCTCATGTTTGCACTTGTAGGCATGTTATAACTTATACTTATGGCCTTGAGCCTACAGCCCTCGTGTTTGCACTTGTAGGCATGTTATAACTTATACTTATGGTCTTGAGCCTACGGCCCTCGTGTTTGGTGATTATAAATCTGATTTAGCACTCGTAGGCGTATTATATGTAAAGGTTATAACACCCTACGAGTGCTATATCGGATTTATAATCACCGAGCACGAGTGCCGTAGGCCCGAAGGCAAGGTGATTATAATTCTGATATAGCACGAGTATGCATGTTATAATCAATATATTTCATGAAAGACAAAACCTTTGTTGATGTCTGATGCTTCTCCTACCTTTTGTCGGCACTTTGGAGAAGGTAAGCGTTGTTTTCTTGTAGTCTGTTTCGACGGCAGGTTTTATATCTGACCACAGGGTGCTATATCTGATATATAAACCTGTGGTTTACTTTGATGTTTCGCCGTATCGGGATATATTGTATACTTATATACACTGTATATATGTAAATTTGTGTTACACATGTATTATATATTTAGTTAAGGAAGTTATGTTATTCTTGGTTAATTTAAGGTATAGCACATTTTAGAATGCACGCTCAAACTATATAGTACTACAGACCAGCAGGAAGAAAGCAGCTCCTAGACTAAACAACAACTAATAACTGTTATTGAAGTATAGAAAAACAAATAACTATGAGATGTTAGGTTTCAGGACATGAGAAAAGTCATTAACAATGAACACCAAGCAATTTTAGGGGTAGTATATTCTCCATGTTATGTTTGTGTGTATATGTGTTATGGATAATTACTGTCACTGTGAAGTGTAGATGGAAGGGTATGGTAATCATATTGTGTGTGTGTGTGTTTGTTTGCAAAGTTTGTGTGGTAAACTAAAATATTGGCAGAGCCACTTGGAGCTTCATACTTGATAGTTATTATCACTCATTTCGTGTGTATGTTATGATTGTTACATATTTTATGTGTTTCATAATTTATTTACCATGTCTTCATTTATAGTCAAAAATACTTGTGGTCATGAATATCACATCTGTGTACATAATGAAGTATATATATAGTAAATTAGTAAAGGTAGGGTTTCAAGAAAGGGGAGTGGGCCCTTCCTAGGATTCACTCCTCCACCTAAAATAATACAATTCATTCTAGATTGTTCTGGTATATTACGGATCAGAAAGAGGTCAGCTGCAAAAATAATAGTAGTGAAAATTTATTAACACCAATGACCAATTATGTTTTCACCCCACCCCCCTAAACCCTGCAGTGTGTACATGTAAGTAAGGGTACTTGTTTTGACTCGTGAAGCTAGTGTGTGCATGCTTTTATGAACACTGATCATGCTTTCAACCATCCCCCACCCCCCACCCCCCTAACACACACACACGCTAGCTAAAAATCCTGGATGAAACCCTGTATATACATGTACATGTAAGTACATGTATTAATACATGTTTGGATTCATAAAACTAGAAACAGTATCCCTATGATTGCTTTGTAATGGTACTGATGACTTTCTCATGTCTATAAACCAAACACCTATTATAGTTATTTGTTATCTTGTACTTCTAACAGTTTAAAGGTTCTTGTCTTTCAGCTACATTATTTGCAATCCTGCTCTCTCCCTGCTGGTGTGTTACTCAAGTGTGCTTTCTTTTACATGCCAATTGACAGAACCCCACTCCCAACTCTATAACTTCCTATGCAACATATGTGTGACACAAGTTATATATACATGTATAAATAGCTTATGTAACTAAAGGCAGAATGTATCACCACTATACAATCACATCCAGGCATGCCTGAATGATGATATCTCTCCATTACATACAGGTCTGTTTCTCTTAAATTAATATTATTATTATTATACATGCATCAATAATTTCTTCCTGTCTCTAATTCAATATACTCTGGCCTTATAATAAACAAAGTGATGATGTCATATAATACACAAGAGAATACATACATGTAAATGCACACACAAATGAGGCTGTGTGAATTATTTTATAGTAAATATTAGTTAGGGAATTGTGCATACAGGTATGAGTGTATGTTTGTACAGTATGTGTGTAAAAATGTTACTTAGTGTCCAATCCTATAACATTAAGTCATCTTTACTCTTAGTGTACATGGTTATTAAAAACAATTGTAAATTTGTAACATTTCTTTGTTTTAGTGTATTTGTGGCTTAAAATAATAGCCGATGTCAACTCCCACAACTCATCCTACACTTCTACCTGCTCTCCCAATAAAAATGTTTACAATAATAAATAGGTTACTATGGTAACATAGTCAATGTTTACTCCTACAACTCATTCTCAATTCCTCTCACTCTCACCTATCCTCCAAATGGAGTGTTCTATACTTGTTAATATAAGCTGTCAAGTTGTAAGAATTGTAGAAATTGGTCTCTATGGTAATGTAGTCTAATGTCTGCTCTCAGATTCTCACTATTTCCTGGTATAAACTAACATACATGTACATGTACATGGGAGATATACCATCAACTACATGTACATGTACAGGTAACATTTAGTATTGAAGAACACATGTGTACATGTACATGGGAAATGATATGCCATTTGCTTCATCAACTACATATACATGTACATGTACATGTATACAGTATGTGTAACATTCCTTACATTAGTATTAAAGATTCCTACATGTTATACATACATTGTATATGTGTACATGTACATGTACATTTCTTCAATTTGTTATTGACTATAGTACTTATACATGTGTATAATCCAGATCATTGTTTTTGATAAAGCTCATATGCCGCACCATTGGCCCAAAAAGCTTCTTATTTGGCACTGCACAGTTCTCTCTCTGGGAAAGTGGCACAGTTAATTATGATTATCTTGTCAATTATGAGTTAATTATGATTAACTCTTTGTTAATTGGCTCATGATGTATTCCCAATGGCTCACACACTATCCATTGTTGAGCCAATTTGGCTCAAGCTTTAAAATGTATCAAAAACTCTGATCCAGATATACATGTACATGTACATGTATTATCTAGAAGATGATTTTAATAAGAATAGAGTATATGCCCATTTCATATCTATTCTTCTTTCCTTTCTATCTCTCATCTCTATTTTTTCAATTCCTTCATTTTAGCTGTCGATCGTGCTCTCCCAAATATTAAATCCTACTTGTGTGAAGTTCTCAAACAAGAAAAGCTCTCTTTAGAAGCAGAGGCACTCAGAGCACGGTATGAGGCTATGCTGTTATCCTTAGAGAAAGTGAGCCGAAATGCAGAAACCTTGCCTCCTGGCTTCATGAGACATTCAGTGGGTGGGGTCAGTAATGTACAGTTAAGAAGTAAGTGATGATATTCTCCTAAAATTTTATTTGGTTTTGATATTGTCGAGTTGTATGTATATATTTGTACATGTAAGTCAGCCATATACCCCACCCAGCTGAGATTTGAATCCTGGACCTTCTGAGTACTGTTCAAGTACTCCAACCAACTGGAGCTTGGGCCAGTTTTAACTGGTATTAATGTTTTATGTGTAGAAGCAGGACTCAACGGATCCTACAATGTAGGTCTCCATTAGAATAGTATTTAGAGTACCTGAGCACCAATCAAGATGATCTTCAGTGATTAATATTGAATTCCTAGCTGGTGCACGAGATTTTAATTAAAGCTTTATTGGTCAATAATAACCACATGTACATTATCTCTCCCACACAGCATTTTATTATTCTCTCTGTTTATATAATAATTATTTACATTAACTTAAATATTTACTGCAATTAAGATAGTTAATCAAATTCTATTGTCTGGGAGTGTTATAATTATGTACAATGATATATTTGATGTGTGTACATACATACATACACGGAATTGACACAAAATTAACACCATAATTATATTGGAACCAGCTGCATTGTACATGTACATTGTACACATATATCTGAATGGTTTGTTTGAAGTGTCATTGTGTAGGGGAGCTCAATTACTTACATTGCATCCACTAATCAATCTGACTACGCCCTAAGCACCACATTAGAGTAGGCTAGTTTGATTAGTTGTAATATGAGACTGTTCGTCAGTATGTACTATGTAGTGAAACCTCAAACTTGTTATTAGGGTAAGCCTTAATGAGCCTTGCCCTAGCTACTGTATCTGATCTTCCTTGCTTGATTGAATGCCACTTTGATGGACGGTTACCACATTCTCCTATTTATTCCATGGAATTCTTGCTTGCTCGGCCTTGCCGCTCTGATGTTTGTCATCTGTCTAGTATTCTATTTATCATTGTTTGTTATAATCAAGAGTAGATTTATTAGTTAAATGGATCTTTGTTAAGTTTGTGTGTTTAGTTAATGTGTGATCTTGTGTTGGCTAAATTTGTATAGTTATACATGTATGTACATGAATGTGTGAAATATATTATAATTATTATATAATTATAATGTTGTATAATACAATCTATATATAGTAAATACAATGTATATAGTGTTCAATATAATTAGCGATACACTATTAATCCTTTTACATACATGTAACTAAACACTAAAGCAAAAAAAATACAGAAAGATTTCAAGTAAAATGAAAAATTATATATTTCAGTACATTATTTATAACATCACACCACATGTTCGACAGATCGGAACTACATGTAATCATTGACATGTACATGTACATGTACATGTACATATAAATGTAATCATTTACATGTACATGTACATGTAAATGTAATCATGTACATTTACATGTACATGTACATGTAAATGTAATTGTTTACATGTACATGTACAATAGTTACTTAATATTTTCACATGTAATTAACTAATCATGTACTTACGTATGTTTCCATGAAATGTGATGTACCTCACTTGTTATTTACAAGTTACAGCTGTTTGATATCTGATATATCCTGGCATTATTGGAATGTTTTTTCCTGTATACACTAACATTCCAATGATGGGCAGTTATAATTTATAATCAAATTTTATCAAAATGGTAATATGAATTTCAGCATTGTTTCATCAGTTTGGATATAAATGCATTCTTTATCCCTAATATAGTGTTCTCCCCAGGATATTTAGAGTGGTTGTTTGATTCTAACTTGCATTTAGTGCTGTTTATCCAGTATTTACTATATACTTAATACTATCTCAATAGCCTATATATGTATTATCTGAGAGGTGGTTAACTCATCTGAGTGGTGGTTAATTCATACCGAGTGGTGGTTATTCCCAACCAGTGTGGGCAGAACACTACAAATATGATGTTCCGTTGATTTACGCAATTATACATGTATACAGTTATTTTATGTACACTTGTACATATAGATACATGTACATGTATGTGTGCATGTTGGATCACAAACATACAAACTTATAGACACACACACACACACACACACACACACACACAAGCACACACACATACACTGATAATTAATTACTCACGAGTTATGTTAAATGAAAAATAAACATACTTGTATTAATTATTATGAATTGTATGTATGTTCATGTATATATGTGTGTATGGACTCATGTGTGTGTCTGTGTGTGTTTACGTGTAGGTGTCTGTGTGTGTTTACATGTCTGTGTGTGTCTGTGTCTGTGTGTCTGTGTGTTTACGTCTCTGTGTCTGTGTGTGTCTGTGTGTCTGTGTCTGTGTCTGTGTGTCTGTTAGTCTACATGTGTGTGTGTGTGTGTATGTGTATGTGTATGTGTGTAAATATAATCAGTTAATAGTTAGTACTACTCACAATACATTCCTGGTGTGTGTAACATTCCATCATGTAGACAATTGGATGAGTTAGTGTGTAGGAGACATTAGGGGGGACAGCAAACAATAAATTTTATTATCTGAAATATACTCACAAACAAACATACGTTCATAGTTTGTACATGAACATTAGTGTTGTTTTAGTATGACAGAACAAAAACATATATTATATGCAGATTGTAACACCGAGACACACTCACAAACATACATACATGTACATGAACATTAGTGTTGTTTTAGTATAACAGAACATAAACATATATTGTAACACTGAGACATACTCACAAACATGTATGTATTGTTAACTTATAAGTATGTTATATGTAATATCAAGTTGGTAAATTCAAGATGTGGGGCAGAGTTTTTTATAAGTTTTGAAGCATTGGCCAAATTGGCTCAACAATGGTTAGTGTGTGTGCCGTTGGGAATATATCTTGAGCCAATTAACAAAGAGTTAATGTTGTTAGTGATAATATAATCATAATTACCTGCACCACTGGCCCAAAGAGAGAACTCTGCAGTGCCAAATAAGAAGCTCTTTGGGCCATAATGCGCCATATAACCTTATCAAAAACACTGATGTGGAGTATATTGAGCTTTAATAATGTGATAATGTAATACTATTTCAGTTTACCAGACACTAGATTTACCAGACAATGCTATTCCACACCATTTCCTGAAGGTCTCTTTAGTTCTAACCTGATGTAATTGTGTGTGATACAAGGTTTATCTTATACAGTTAAGAAATGATGGTTATAGAGTACAGGGTTGGATGACTGTTCAAACTATATACATACATGTACATCATTACATTAATTAAGCATTAAGTTCACCATCTACATGTACATGTATATAGATGACTGGATGAGTTCATCTCTTGTTGAATGGTGATGTCACATGTTTTGTCTGTGTATAAATATTATATGTGTATAAACTATTATATGTACATTGTATATGTATAAACTATTATATGTACATTGTATATGTATAAACTACATGTATTATATGTACATTGTATATGTATAAACTACATGTATTATATGTACATTGTATATGTATAAACTACATGTATTATATGTACATTGTATATGTATAAACTATTATATGTACATTGTATATGTATAAACTACATGTATTATATGTACATTGTATATGTATAAACTATTATATGTACATTGTATATGTATAAACTATTATATGTACATTGTATATGTATAAACTGTACATTGTTTATGTATAAAGTATTACATGTACATTGTATATAGTCTGATAGACTAAATAGAATCATTATAATGTTTGAGAGACAGTTTATAGTTTATACATATATCTAGTGTTTATTGTGACGATGAGTATTAACAGTTATTGTTTGAGCTAGACAAATTGGATGATTGAGACTGGATTATTGGGTGTTGAATGATATGTACGTAATACATGTGTACATACATGTACATACATGTACAACATTTTATGAGCAGAGCGTGCTTAAGTTCAAGTACTTTAAGATTTGTCAAGTACATGTACAAGTATCATAATATTTGCAGTACTGAAGTCCAAGCACGAGTACCCACATGAAGTACTTAGTACATTTAAGCACATTACTCCTTAACACAGTTATATTAAGAGCAATAAACAATCTCAACAACTATCTGATAAACATTAGATATTGAATTTTTGATTTGTGAGTCGGCATCACTCTGATGAGCTTTGATAATTATACAATCAAAGTGTTTGAAATGCACTTGTCAGTTCAGCAATGATTAAGCAAGAATAATCACTTTAAAACTATTTTTGACTTAGGCACAAGCACAAAGCACTTAAAAACATGTACATAAGTATCTTTAAGCACAAGCACTCAAGTGCATGTACATGTATATTAATAACCATCTGTTGTGACTATAGTACTGGAGTCGTAAGCTTTGTTTATAAAATTCTTTAATTTTGCTAAGAAGTAATTAACATACATGTAGCACTTTTATAAAATTGAATTTTAACAAAAAGATTTTTAAAAATTTTGTAGTATAATTAATTGATTTTTCCAAGAAATGATTCATGGAACTTAAGTACAATTAACATATTACATTATTATCGTTTGTTTCCATGGCATTGGTTACTATGGTTATGAAATAGAACACTATATACCAGTGTTTTGATAAGCTCATATGGCACACCATTGGCCCAAGACCTTATTTGGCCGTGTACAGTTCTCTCTTTGGGCCAGTGGCGCAGTTACTTATGATTATATTGTCACTAACAGCATCAACTCTTAGTTAATTGGCTCAAGATGTATTCTCAATGGCGCACACACTAACCATTTTTGAGCCAATTTGGCCCAAGCTTCAAAAGTTATCAAAAACTCCGCTATATACTGTTTATTTAAAAGGTGATATGGTGTTAGAACCAGTATACAATGTTCTCTTTTTAAAGCAGCTAAAATTCTCCCTACCTTTGCAAGTGCCCTTTCAATTTATTAACCTTTTTTATCAAAAACTTGTGATGTCCATTTTATTTAATTCATAGTGAACATTGTCTTTGATAATAAGTAATTGTGACATACTTATATTCATGATTATTGAATATCAATGTTTTAATAACATTCATTATTGATCAATGGATCCAGAAATGGGGGTGATGTATATATTGTAAATTCAGCATATTTTAATGATATTCATGAGGTGGTAATCACCCGTTATGTCTTTTTGGTGAATTTGTCCATAACTATCACCATTTCCTCCTCCATGTCTTCCTTGATGCAGTTTTGTTATTGGCCCTCCCTCATAACTATTTCCCATCCTCCTCCTCCTTCTTCTCACTCCCTCTGTCTTTCCAATCCTCCCTTCTGCCTCCACCATTCTTCTCTTTGGCCTGTCTGATTTCTCCTCTGGCCTGTGTCACTTTCTCCTTTTCTCTTCCTTCCCTCTCTCATCCCTCACTCCTGCTTTTCTTCATTGTACATGTAGTTAGTTGCTAAGCAACAGAATGTTAAATATTATCTATTGTAATAAACATTCACGTAATTTCTGTTATTATATAATTTGGCAAAATTAGATATATTTGTGTCTCCTACTACTCTGCTTAAATGCTCGTTAAGTTTAATATGAATTAAATTAAATAATAAAAACAGGAAATTCACTTTATTAATTAACATACAAATACATTTACTTGTAGAAATTACATAATATTAATAATCGATATTGAAAATTTTTCTGATTATTGGTTATGCATATAAGTCTGTGATATTGATTGTGCCAGGAGCCCATAAAAAAACGAGAGGGTAGGAGCGTGAAACTCCCACGCAAACAATGAAAATTCGTGTGCACTGCATATTATAATAACGTTACTATAAATAGTGCGTGTCAAACTACGCCCCCAACACGTTTTAAGGCATGGCACGGCATGGCTAAAAGACCAGCTATAACAAAGTCAGGTGCTGCGAAGGCCAAGCGCCTTCCAGCAAAAAAAAAGAAAGCTCCTGGTGGCTGAAATCCACAAAGAAGAGCAAGATATCTCGGCCAAAGCACTGGAGGCCCTATGGAAACTCAGACACTTCGTCGAATATCCAATTCGAGACAAGTTTTGAGAGCTATTCTTATAAGAACAGCAATGTGAGTTTGGTAGGCCTAGTGAAATGTATTGAAGTCATTATCCAATATCTTTCTTCTTAAAACGCTTCTAACAATCTCTCGACTACACGATGCCATTTAATTAACTTTGCATAATTAGGGGCGTAGTTTGACACGCACTATTTATAGTAACGTTATTATAATATGTAGTGCACACGGATTTTCATTGTTTGCGTGGGAGTTTCACGCTCCTACCCTCTCGTTTTTTATGGGCTCCTGATTATGCTTATTATTCTAGAAGTACTTTCAAGCACGTAACAGCAAAAAATGTAAGTGAGAGGAAGCCTTTTTGATCATAAAATGGGAGGAGTTTCCTGCATTAATTGACTTAATTGGCCTAATTACTTCAATTGATTATCACTCAATTTGAAGTTAGTGATAATCATTTCAGAATCTCAGCCGATTCCCAGCGCTAATTATTATTATTATACATTAAATGAGCTAGTGGGTCAGTTGTATTCTCAATTAAATTACGAGGCTCATTTGAAATTAATTAATGAATATTCACACAATTTAAATGCAATGTGATTTCAGATATATTTTGGTCTGTTTATTGTCTCATTAATTCTCACTTATTTAATAATTTATTAAAATAATAAAAGCACAATTGAATTACGAAGCTCATTTGAAATTAATTGATAAATATTCACACAATTTAGATATAATTTGATTTGGCATAATTAGATATAGTACAGTACAATACAGTACAATACAGTAAAATACAATACAGTACAGTACAATACAGTACAGTACAGTACAGTACAGTACAGTACAGTACAGTACAGTACAGTACAGTATAATGCAGTTTCAATATAATATACTGCAGATGTGTACATGTACCTATCTATTCTGGATGTTTAATTTTCAGTAAACAATTGTAATATTATCATATGTAATGATGATCTCTTCTTGTCTCTAGGTCACCAAAATGGCTCTAATGTACGTCGAAGAACTGATGGTGATCAATCCCATTTCAGTCATGGTTGTATGGATGGGTTGGAAGTCATACCAGAACAACCGAAAACAGTACCAGAATTAGCAGGTACTATAAATGAGTCTGATATGTTGAATCCTATAATTGCTCCATGTTATGTTTTTGGTATTCATTGTGGCGATTCTTGAACTTTATATAACAATAAAACATTTCGATGGTGGTTGAATGGTCAGTGGTTCAATTTCTGCTATGGTCATGCTGTTTCCTGGAAAGAGAGTGACCGTTTTTCTGTGGACTTCATTACTCAATAAAACATTTCTTTAAAAAAACATTTTGGCTGAAGAAGACACTTGGGCTGAAACATTCTTTTCAAGAAATTTTATATTGTGTTCTTAGATCCTTACACTGTTTCTCTGCAATATAGAACAGTTTTACATTCTTTCTGCTGGTCTATAGCTCAAGCGAACGTTCTTTTATATGCCATGGCCATTAATTGTCCGAGCCCCTTGGAATGATTACGTACATGTATGTATACAACACATACTTGTGTTATGACACAAACATTATATATACATATATATATATATATATATATATATATATATATATATATATACATGTATATTATATATATA
Organism: Petrosia ficiformis; assembly: GCA_947044365.1. Taxonomy (NCBI): domain Eukaryota; kingdom Metazoa; phylum Porifera; class Demospongiae; order Haplosclerida; family Petrosiidae; genus Petrosia; species Petrosia ficiformis. Next base: position 3,376,102 of record OX345653.1, on the reverse strand, counting down.
ATATATATATATTATAGGGACGGCACTACAGGTCGTAATAATAGACTCTTCCATGTCTTCACTTCTATTTTCAGATTCATGTTTTTAATATTCTGTTTAGCCACAACATTAATCACACACCTTATCATTCATTACAGGTCCTCTTCTTTGGGAAGATGATCATCATCGCTGGCACAGACGTCACTGTCGACTTGTTCCTAGAGAAAAGAAAATAACAATACATGAATCAGCGGAAGATAACAAACCAATTAACAACATATCGTTAGAAGGAGCTTCGTTAATTATTAATCCACCCGAGTGTGATAAAGAATTGTGTTTTACAATTGAAGAGGTCCAAAAACGCATTTCAAGTGAGAGGAACAAACACATATTGTAGATGTAGATATGTAGATAGATAGATAGATAATTGATTTTGTAAAATAGAATATATCAGCTCAAAAAGTTAAATGAAGGGTATTTAGGTTTTGAAGAATGGTTTAACTCAATCAAAAAGACCACTCTATATAGCAGAATTTTTGATATGTTTTGAAGCATGGGCCAAATTGGCTCAACAATGGTTAGTGTGTGTGCCATTGGGAATACATCTTGAGCCAATTAACAAACAGTTAATGCTGTTAGTGACAATATAATCATAATTAACTGCACCACTGGCCCAATGAGAGAACTGTACAGTGCCAAATAAGAAGCTCTTTGGGCCAATGGTGCACCATATCAGCTTATCAAAAACACTGGTACACAGTATAAATGAATTGTTCTAGGTTTGCCTACTCCATATTCCATACTCCATATTCCATACTCCATATTCCATACTCCATATTCCATACTCCATATTCCATATTCCATACTCCATATTCCATACTCCATATTCCATATTCCATACTCCATATTCCATACTCCATATTCCATATTCCATACTCCATATTCAATACTCCATATTCCATACTTCATATTCCATACTCGTTATTCCATACTCCATTTTTCCTACTAATTATTGCATGGTGTATTTTTGAAACATTAAATATGTACATGTAGTTAAATTTAGGCTAACACTTTATTATTATGTTTCAGTATTAGGTGATTCTGAGTCTTCCCTGCCCCTAACTAAACATTCATTTGCTGCTTATTCTGAAGGCGATTTCTCAAAATGGCAATCTGTGTTAGAACAAGTAATCTCAGAGTCACGACCATCGAGTCAATGGATAGATTCCTTGTTTTCATCATCAGCCAGGGACTCTATGTTTTCTGGAGGGAGTGGTGACAGACTAGATGAAAGAGAAGTTCAATTTCTAGATGTGAGTTTAAGACACATTTTGGGATGTATAATCGTTACCATGGTAATCTACATGTATTATGCTAGTACTATTATCTTACCAAGCTGAGCTAGTTCTATTATAGATATCTAAAAGTGGTTATAGTTGTAATGAGTGTACAGTCCACTCACTACAAGTGTAACTTAATTAGTGACATGTAATTATAAAACAATAATGAAAATTATGAAATCTCATAAGGCCATAATTTACATGTACATAATTTAGTTATATTTGATATCCCATAGTTATGTTTCTCTTCTCAGCATGAATCTGATGAAGACAATCTCAGTGATTGTACTATATATGAAGACATTGATGAACTTGTACAGCAATTTGATGCTACTATGCAAGTAAGTACATGTATACATACATGTACATGTAAATTGATATGCATGTGTAAGTACATGTACATGTAAATTGATATGCATGAGTATGTACATGTGTAAGTACATGTATTGTACATGTACATTATTACACTAACTGATAGGTAATACATGTACATGTACATTATTACACTAACTGATAGGTAATACATGTACATGTACATTGTTACACTAACTGATAGGTAATACATGTACGTATATGAACTGATATACATGTATGTCATAATGATTAGAATATATTTTATTCCTCAAAGTTTTAACAAAATATATTTTGTGCGTGTAGGCCACAGCTCAAGCAATGAATCAGATGTCACAAATGAGCCCAAAGAAAATCAAGAAAAAGAAAAGGAAAACATCCATTTTCGGAAAAAAAGGAAACAGCAAGGTGTGTGTGTGTGTGTATGTGTGTGTGTACCTGTCTGTCTGTCTGTCTGTCTGTCTCTGTCCATACGTATGTTTATGTTTGTGTTTTCTGTGAGTCTGTGTCTGTGTGTGAGCCAAAATGTATGTATGCATAATATATGTGTGTATATACTCATAGGAGATGATTGAGCGTAAGGCCAAATTAGAAATAGGAGATCGTTACGATGGTTACTTATACAAAAGAAGTGGTTCCTCTTGGAAAAAGAAATGGTGCCAATTAAAAGGATGTGTTTTTAGTTATAGCAAGTGAGTATGTTAATTATATGTACATACATACAAGTGTTATTTTAATACCTTTTAGTAAGGTGACTTTTAACTATAACTAAATTACAAGTCTACTGTAATAACTACAACTAACTAAAATGAAAATCGACCAATAATGTATATTTTTAGTTAAACTAAAACGCTTTTTAGTTAAGGATAAACTATAAGTCTGTAACTAAACTGTTTGAGAACCAGGCAAACTGTAACTATAACTGAAAGTGGTCATTATTGTCAAACTAAAACAACACTAGTCAGTCTATGTGTAGTTGTGTACATGTTGCATATGTACATACACATGTACACATGTACATGGTGCAGGGCAAGAAATAACTACTCTGGCCAATGGACATTTTCCAATCATTTAAATGAATGCCTAACCATTTTGAGTTTATATCACATGTATAGTTCATTATGTGACTGATCATAACTTCACCTGTGTACAATCAGATTTGAGAACTTATTATTTGCTCTGTTGTTGCATGTGTGCTGTACATGTACGTGTAGTTTTACTGTACATGTATGGGGAAGAAATAACTACTCTGGCCAATGGACATTTTCCAATCATTTAAATGAATGCCTAACCATTTTGAGTTTATATCACATGTATAGTTCATTATGTGACTGATCATAACTTCACCTGTGTACAATCAGATTTGAGAACTTATTATTTGCTCTGTTGTTGCATATGTGCTGTACCTGTACGTGTACTTTTACTGTACATGTATGTATACATGTTGTGTACATGTATGTACACAAATATAAAACATGCATGCATATCTCATAATTTCTCTCTATTCTTCCTCTCAGATCTCCTGCAGATACAAACACACACGAGTATATCCTCTTAAGAGCTGAAATTTCTGTTGTAAAAGATGTAAAGAAACCATATGCATTTAGATTGGCATGTAAAGGTGTGAGGGAGATGTTTTTAGCAGCTGATGAGGAAGAAGAGTTGCGGGAGTGGTTGTCACGGTTACTATCAGCTAGTAAACGAGGCAAGTCAAAATTGTTTTAATAAACATTAGTGTCTTCATATGACACCACAATGTTGTGCTTTTCTGTTTGTTCAAATCATAGGCAATATTAATATATTGCTTGTTTTCTTTATCTCACTGTCTGTTTTTAAAAACAAAGCTGCTGTTTTTTGTCTGTCTGTTTATCAAAACAAGCCTATATGTTTGTATGTCTGTTCAGCTGCTATTGTTTGTATGTCTGTCTGTTCTTCAAAACATAGCTGCTATTGTTTGTATATATGTCTGTCTGTTCTTCAAAACAAGCCTATATGTTTGTATGTCTGTTCAGCTGCTATTGTTTGTATGTCTGTCTGTTCTTCAAAACATAGCTGCTATTGTTTGTATATATGTCTGTCTGTTCTTCAAAACAAAGCTACTATTGTTTGTATGTCTGTCTGTTCTTCAAAACATAGCTGCTACTGTATGTTTGTATGTTTGTCTGTTCTTCAAAACAAAGCTACTATTGTTTGTTTGTATGTCTGTTCACAACAAAGGTGCTATTTATGTGTTTTTAATTTCAGGTGATGATATATCAGGATTAGTGGATGATAGTGGTGTGGAAGAAGGAGGGGATAATCCTCTTCCAGAGGGTATCTATAATGTTCCTCGTAATTTGACATTTAGTGACACACTTCCACCAAACATGACAATTCAATCTTCTCCCATGTCTGCTGGCTCCGTGTCATCCATTATACCTATTGCTGGAGGAATATATGATGTACCACGATCATTACTATGTAAGACACACACACACACACACACACACACACACACACATGCCAGTAGTGTGTCCAATTATAAGCTCATTCCTAAGAAACGTCTTTTTCATTCAGTGGATGGCGTTCCTCAAACTGTTGTTGGAGAAAATGGTGTTGAATTTCACATGTCAGGAAACCCATTTGATCTGTACGATATCCCTCGTTCAGCCCTTGATCCCTCACTTGACGATGACGCCACCATATATGACTATCCTTTAGATTTTGATTTAGATGACATGGAAATATATGATTACCCTCCTGATGCAGCTGAACTGGGTAACCCTATCTATCCAACCATTTATTCATCTATCTGTCCTTTTATCAATCCACATATTCATCGATTTTCTATCTATCTTTCTATATATTTGTTCATCTATCAATCCTATAACCATCTATCCACATTGGCACACATTTGTATCTGTCCTTTTATCAATCCACATTTTCATCTATTTATCTATCTATCTATCTATCTATCTATCTATCTATCTATCTATCTATCTGGTATTTTTGAAGATTCGTATCAGTTAAATGTACCTGGGAATAGAGACAGTGCTAGCAATCTTAGTAATGAATATCCGTCACCTGACTCATCTTCAAACTCACACACACCAGGATCAGGAGATGGGACATTATCATCCACAGGTAGTTACAGGCAGTCAGGATCATTGGGATCAGTGGAAGATGTGACAATGGTGAGCATAATGGACTAATTATATGTATAACATACATGTACATGTACATGTATATAACACCAATTGGTCACCGGTAGGTATAATGGACTAATTATAACATATATGTATATACAATTGGTTACTGGTAGGTATAATGGACTAATTATAACATACATGTATATAACATCAATTGGTTACTGGTAGGTATAATGGACTAATTATAACATACATGTATACAACACCAATTAGTTACTGGTAGATATAATGGACTAATTATAACATACATGTATATAACATCAATTGGTTACTGGTAGGTATAATGGACTAATTATAACATACATTAGTCCAGTATACTGACTAGTGAACTATTGTTATATAAGTTAGTCCACTGTACTGTCCAGTGAGCCATACGTTAGTCCCCCAGTGAACCAACCATTGGTATATAACACTATACTGACCATTGAACTATTGGTATAATAGTAAGTCCATTATACTCACCAGTGAACTTTCACTGGTGAGTATAATGGACTTACTATCATGTATATAACAATGGTTCAATGTACATGTATATGTATATGTACATGTACATTATTATTATTATCTATTCTTTATAGAGTGTATTGGGTGATGGTTTTCACAGTCTACCACCCAACACATCACTGTGTACATGTATATGTACATGTACATGTACATTATTATTATTATCTATTCTTTATAGAGTGTATTTTTTGATTGTTTTCACAGTCTACCACCCAACACATCACTGTGTACATGTATATGTACATGTACATGTACATTATTATTATTATCTATTCTTTATAGAGTGTATTGGGTGATGGTTTTCGCAGTCTACCACACAACACATCACAGCAAGTAGAGTCCTTCCTCTCCAGTATTGTAGACAGTAGAACAAACGCAACACTAGAGCGTGATGTTCCAATATCCACTGTTGAGTTTGGACAAACTGTCATTCGAGGAACTCTCTACCGAAAGGATAGATTAAAATGGAGTCGTTGTTTTTGTCTTGTTAGAAATAGTTTCTTGGAATGTCATAAGAATAAAAATGCTCTCTCGTCCAGAGGTAAACCACTTCTGAAATTGCTACTATTGGGAAGTCAAGTTACATCCTTACAGGTATGTATGTACATTTATATCAGTAGATTTACAGTATCAGTAGATTACAGTATCAGTAGATTACAGTATCAGTAGATTACAAGTTTGTATATCAGTAGATTACAGGTTTGTATATCAGTAGACTACAGGTTTGTATATTTGTAGACTACAGGTTTGTATATCAATCAGTAGATTACAGTATCAGTAGATTACAGTATTAGTAGATGTAGATTACAGGTTTGTACATGTATATCAATAGATTACAGGTTTGTATACCAGTAGATTACAAGTTTGTATATCAGTAGATTACAAGTTTGTATATCAGTAGATTACAGGTTTGTATATCAGTAGATTACAAGTTTGTATATCAGTAGATTACAGGTTTGTATACCAGTAGATTACAGGTTTGTATATCAGTAGATTACAGGTTTGTATATCAGTAGATTTCAATATATTCATCATACACACATACCTGGTACATCCATACATGTACATGCACTGTATATATTATATAGACGTATATATTTCTGTAGGAGTCAAAACGTCAATGGGCATTTCAATTGAAGCATCCCAGAAGAGATGGTGCTCTTGTGTTTGCAGCTGAAAATGAAACAGATTACAAGTGAGTCATGTGACTATCATGTGATCATATGATTAATAATGTCATGTGTTCAATATGCATTATGCAATTCCAGTATAAGTCGTAATCTTATGACTTGCAAGTCATGTGACTCAATGTGCAATCATGTAATTCATCTTGTGACTTCTAAGTCATGTGACTCGTCCTCTTTCTTTAGACAATGGATGGAAGCTTTAGGAGGTGCTTCATCAATTGAGGTTCAGAAGGTAAACACAATGGATGAGATTCGTATCAGTGATTCTGACTTGAAGAGAAGATGGAGGTCATTAGAGCAAGATTTAACAGAGGTTAGTTATTTGGTGAAGAAAGGTGCATGGAATCAATCTTGCTCGATCTTCTTAATGGCCTGATATACCTCCTGTTATATAGGATCCATCTAAAGTATCCAAAGGTGGCGAGGATGTATCTGAACAAGGAACAAAGAAGGAGAAACGACGGGTGTGGAGTAGAAATTCTCAGCGAAGAGAGAAAAGTAGAGATGAGGCTGGTCGTGTCCTCCATAGGTAAAATCATCTGCCCATTAATCTGTCTACATCCATTCATCCACTTATCCAATATCCATTCGTCCCTCCATCCATCCATTCATCCATCTATTCATTCATCCATCCACTCATCCACTCATCCATTCATTCATTCATCCATCCATTTGTCCATCTATTCATCCCTCCATTCATCCATCCACTTATCCATTCATTTATCTAGTCATCCATCCATCCATCCATCCATTCATCCATTCATCTGTCCATCAACTCATCCCTATTCATTCATTCATTAATTTCCATTTATTCCACAGACAATCTACAGACATGCTTCCACCACCACCTACTGATATTGATGGAGATTCAGAGAAGATGCAGAGAAGTATCTCTTTGGATGTTGTTCCTCAATCAACAGAGAGCACACCTGTTGGGCCTGAGATTGCCTCTCGAGCTCATCGTGCTGTTAGCCCCGATGGTGTGTCATGTTATCAGGTATGACTTGTCTTTACTAAAAGACTCAAAAAAATTGTTAAATTACATACATACATACATACATACATACATACATACATGTACATACATACATACATGTACATACATACATACATACATACATACATACATACATACATACATACATACATACATACATACATACATACATACATACATACATGTACATACATACATACATACATACATACATACATACATACATACATACATACATACATACATACATACATGTACATACATACATACATGTACATACATACGTACATGTACATCTACATGTACATCTACATACATACAAACAAACATACATACAGACATACAAACATACATGCATACATACATACATACATACATACATACATGTACATACATACATACATGTACATACATACGTACATGTACATCTACATACATACAAACAAACATACATACAGACATACAAACATACATGCATACATACATACATACATACATACATACATACATACATACATACATACATACATACATACATACATACATACATACATACATACATACATACATACATGTACAAATGTAAGTATACATACATACATATGTACGTATGTACATGTATGTGTATCTATGTATGTGCATGTATGTAAACTATGTACATGTACATGTATGTATACGGATGTATGTAACTATGTATGTATGTATGTATGTATGTATGTATGTACATGTATGTATGTATGTATGTAACTATGTATGTATGTATTTATGTACATGTAGGTATGTACCTTGTATATAATAATGACTCTTGTAAGTACTAAGTAGTACATGTAATGCATATCATTTCTTACTTTAGGGATATCTTCGTGTAAAGCTTCATAAAGAGGACAAATGGTCTCGTCTTTGGTGTATACTAGAGGAACTCACTATCAAATGTCACACTAGCCAAAGGAACCTTAGTGTTGTACATCAGGTGAGTAAGAGAGGGAGAGATAAAGGATGGATGGATGGATGGATGGATGAATGGATAGATGGATGGATGGATGGATGGATGGATGGATGGATGGATGGATGGATGGATGGACGGATAGATGGATGGACGGATAGATACATACGTACATAAATAGATACATACATACATACATACATACATACATACATACATACATAGATAAAATTATATTTTTCTCATTTCTGAAGGTATCACTAAAAGGATCTACAATAACTCGATCAGATGCAGAAGTAAAAAGAAAATTCACATTTCGTGTGTGGAACAGTGAAAGTAGAGAATGCTACTATTTCTCAGCAGTTGATGAAGATGAATGTAAAACTTGGATTTCGGAGGTAACTAAAGGAGCAGAACGAATGTTACCAAAATCAACCAACGGAGAATCTGTAGTTGTGTTTTATTATCCAAAAGATCAAGTTCAGATGGGTGATGTGACACATCATGTGACTAAAAGTGGGAGTGACCATACATCCGAGAGTGTCAATGAATATTCATCAGTGGCTAAAACTGTTGTACACATGCCAGGTACAGCTGTACTTATATTTACATGTACATGTATTTACATGTACATGTACTTATATTTACATGTACTTATATTTACATGTATTTACACATGTATATTTACATTAGGGCTGGGACGAAGGTAGAAAAACAACCTTCGAAGCTTCGTCGGCAAAAATGAACGAACCTTCGAAGGTTCGCACGTGTTATTATCAATGTTGCTCTTACCTTGTTTGGCAATATAATGCCTCCAAAACTGGATTATTGCTTTATAATAAGTACTAGTCTTGTTCCTGTCACTATTTCTACTTGGATTTAGCATCGCTTGAATGAAATTTAGGCAGAAACAGCCAACAACTCAGCCTCAACTTTTCTTGGATACACCCACAATTTTAACCACACGTTTAGATTGCAAAAGTGCGCATGTGCAAACATTGAAGTGGGCGTGGCAGCGAAGCTTCGAAGGGAGAAATTTAGCTTCGAATGCGCAGTAAACGAACGAAGGTTCGAATATTCGAACCTTTTTCCCAGCCCTAATTTACATGTACATGTATTCACATGTACTTATATTTACATGTACATGTATTTACATGTATTTACATGTACTTATATTTACATGCACTTATATTTACATGTACTTACACGTGTATATTTACATATACATGTATTTACATGTACATGTAGTTATTTATGATCTAAAAAGGACACTTTCCCACAAAATAATTTTAATCAAACACTTCTCTTCAATTGGTCATCTTTCTGCCATTTTTGTTTGTGAATGAAGTTGATGAAATTTGGTATCCAGGAAGAGCTTCTCAGGTAATGAATTTCAATGACTTCTTGTACAAAATGGTGGAAAGATGAGCGATTAAATCTAAACATTTGATAAAAATTATTTTGCAGAAATGTCCCTTTTTGAAAATTAGATCACATGATCATGTGACTGATATTCATATCCACGATCACACATACATGTATATGTAACATTACATACATGTATTTATGCCATATATATCTAATTGATGCCCATTAAATCCCCTCAGGTGTAATTCAACATGGCCCTCTCAAGAAACGCACAGAAAAGGGAAAATGGAACATGAAATATTGCCGGTTGCGAGACAACTGTTTGTATGTCTATTATACCGGATCTGATCAAACTCCTGTCACTGTTATAGCAGTTAAGGTGAGTATGACTTGGTATACATGTGTATGTCCATTCCTCATCACCACGTGCAATATGCTGCACAAGGGGTTAAAGTAATTGGTTCTGTCTGTCTCTCAGTTTGTCTGTGATACAAAAAATATCAGAAAAGGACTTTCTAATAGTTTATATACATGTATGTACGTCTTCTAAACATATTAATAAGCTTGAAATTAGTTGTAGAAGAACGTCTGCATACTACATAGGAGTGGCCAATGCAGTCCTCTACTATCTTATTAATTTGTTTAAAATAGTTCACCATTTTCCGGCAGTCACTCCCCTAATAATTAATTTCATAACACATGTTTTGAACTAATGATAAATCTGAGAGAAAGATTTCATTTAAATTGCGGGAATTGCTGGAAGCTGAAGCAGATGAAAATACTAACAGAAGACTGGTTTTGACTGAAGGCCCAACTCCCAAGGAGCATTGCGCAGGGTACATGTACATGTTCTAAGAACATGTAGTTTTATCATGTTAATAATTATGGTAACACACTACTGTAAATATAATTACATGTACATGTACATGTATATAATTACATGAAAATTCATGTGTCTAGCATGCTAGACACATGAATTTTCATGTGCATGTATATATGAACACAAATTTCCTGATTGAAACACTTTAGAGAGTGAAAGATAAACATGTAATGGATTCATGTGATACATGTACATGTATTATATCACATGTATTATTACATATAAGATATATTCATTACATGTATTATATTACATATGATACATGTATTATATATATCACATGTGATACATGTGTTGTACATGTATCACTTTCATGTTTTTCAATATTTTTGCATACATACATGTACATGTACATGTATAGATTCATGTATATACAGGTACATGTAAAAGTGCATGTACATGTACATGTATAGATTCATGTATATAAAGGTACATGTAAAAGTGCATGTACATATACATGTATAGATTCATGTATATAAAGGTACATGTAAAAGTGCATGTACATGTATATGTACATATATAGTAATCTCATTGTATCTGTTTATGATTGTTCATTAAAGAAAATTAAGAAACCATGTTATACTGTAAACACCAATCTATGTGTATGTACATGTATGTACATGTACATGTAGTACATGTATGTACATGTACATGTATATACATGTACATGTGTGTATTCATATAATTATTGTGGAATATAATTATAATTAGAAATGTATATAATAATTATACTTTACAGCATTGTACAGTTGAGCGTATTAGTCTACCATCAGAGGAGAGTAGTGAACTGTTTACATTTAATGTATCTGTCAAAGGAGGGAAGACACACGTATTTGCAGCTGTTGATGAACAGGAACTGCAAACTTGGGTTAAAATGTTGCAGGTACATTTACATATGTGTATATATGTGACTTCATGTGTATCTCTGTGTGTATGTACTATGTAGCTTGATATGTGTCTTTGTGTGTATGTAGCTTGATGTGCGTCTCTGTGTGTATGTAGCTTGATGTGTGTCCCTGTGTGTGTTATGTACTTGATGTGTGTCTCTGTGTGTGTATGTGACTTGATGTGTGTTTCTGTGTGTATGTGACTTGATGTGTGTCTCTGTGTGTGTGACTTGATGTGTGTCTCTGTGTGTATGTGACTTCATGTGTGTCTCTGTGTGTGTGACTTGATGTGTGTCTGTGTATATATGTGACATGATGTGTGTCTCTATGTGTATGTGACTTGATGTGTGTTTCTGTGTGTATGTACTTGATGTTTGTCTGTGTGTGTATGTGACTTGATGTGTGTCTCTGTGTGTGTATGTAGCTTGATGTGTGTCTGTGTGTGTATGTGACTTGATGTGTCTCTGTGTGTGTATGTGACTTGATTTGTGTCTCTGTGTGCGTGTATGTACTTGATGTGTGTCTCTGTGTGTGACTTGATGTGATGTGTGGTACATGTAAATGATGTAATGTGTGTGTAGTCATCTTCCATGAGAGTAGCAATTTGTAAAGGGAACTTTTACTTTTATCAAATATGTTTCCCACTTGTAACAGGAATCAACAAGCTTTTGTATCTCATAAGTTTAACAGTAGGTCAATAGCCCTTCCTGGATACTATGTTTCATTTCAAAAATGCGGTATTGTAATTTGTAAGTGAATAAACACATGTGGTCAAAATTATTTTGTAGGAAAGATCCACTTTCACAAATTCAGTCTATTCCGTAATTATCTAATTCTCGTTTAAATTCCATTGTGTAATAATTAATTGATTCTTGCGTGTTAATTACTCCTTGGTGTGTTAATTAATTGTATTAATTACTTCAACTGTTGTAATAAATAAATAATTAATTATTGTGTCCTAATTACTCCTTGGTGTTTTAATTAATTGTATTAATTACTCCAACTGTTGTAATAATTAATTAATTATTGTGTGCTAATTACTCTTTGGTGTATTAATTAACGTAATGTAGGATTGTGTAAAGGCAGGAACTCGTCCTAGGTCAGGAGCACGTACTGGGAAGGATAAATTACCCAAGGATAAAGGACAAAGTACTTTGGTGAGTTTGAAGTTTTTATCTGTTTTTGGCTATCCATCTGTCCATTCATCCAGCCAGCTGTTCGTTCAAACATCCATCCATCTATCCCTTCAGCAATCAATCCATCTATTGTCCATCCATCCCTTTATCCATCCATCCATCCCTTTATCCATCCATCCATCCATCCATCCATCCATCTATCCAGTCATCCATCTATCCATCCATCCATCTATCTATCCAGTCATACATCTATCCAGTCATCCCATCTATCCAGTCATCCATACATCCATACAAGGCATTATCCATTTATCCATCTATTTCTTCATTAAATGCATTATGTCTTTCATAAATCATTCAATTACATATATTTCTAGTCAACTCACACACAAGGAGGTTCGCCTAAACACTCAACAAAAGAAACCAATCTCATAAGTCATGTACCAGCAGCTAGTCTTGTCAACTCTGTTCATAGTGGATACTGTGAGGTACTACAGAAAGGAGGGGTGTGGTCTCGTCAATGGTGTGTACTCAATCAGAATTGTTTATATGTTTACCAAAATCAAGAATCAAAAAATTCCCAGAGAACACTTGTACTACAAGGTTAACATAAACATCTATCTGTCTATCTATTCATTTTGTGCATGTGTATAAGTTGAATGTATATATGTATGTACTGTACTTGCTGTACTGTACTGTAATGTAATGTACTGTAATATACAGTACTGTACTGTAATGTACTGTATAGTTACACTAGTGTGTATCTTATATGTGTACTGTACTGTACTGTAATGTACTGTATAGTTACACTAGTGTGTATCATATATGTATACTGTACTGTACTGTACTGTACTGTACTGTACTTTAATGTACTGTATAGTTACACTAGTGTGTATCTATATGTGTACTGTACTGTACTGTAATGTACTGTATAGTTACACTAGTGTGTATCTATATGTGTACTGTACTGTACTTTAATGTACTGTATAGTTACACTAGTGTGTATCTATATGTGTACTTTACTGTACTGTAATGTACTGTATAGTTACACTAGTGTGTATCTATATGTGTACTGTACTATACTGTACTGTAATGTACTGTATAGTTACACTAGTGTGTATCTATATGTGTACTGTACTGTACTGTAATGTACTGTATAGTTACACTAGTGTGTATCTATATGTGTACTGTACTGTACTGTAATGTACTGTATAGTTACACTAGTGTGTATCTATATGTGTACAGTACTGTACTGTAATGTACTGTATAGTTACACTAGTGTGTATCTATATGTGTACTGTACTGTACTGTAATGTACAGTACTGTACTTTAATGTACTGTATAGTTACACTAGTGTGTATCTATATGTGTACTGTACTGTACTGTAACGTACTGTATAGTTACACTAGTGTGTATCTATATGTGTACAGTACTGTACTGTAATGTACTGTATAGTTACACTAGTGTGTATCTATATGTGTACTGTACTGTACTGTAATGTACAGTACTGTACTTTAATGTACTGTATAGTTACACTAGTGTGTATCTATATGTGTACTGTACTGTACTGTAATGTACTGTATTGTACTGTACTGTACACAGTAAGTATTACTGTTCAGTGATATTTTTTATTGTATAATAATACATGTACATGTATTATACATGTATTATATCCCTTGTTAGGATATGAAGTCAAAACATTACCAACAAAAGCTAAGAAACAGTTTGCCATCAGTTTGTCTCATCCTCAATATCACTCATTATGTATGGCTGCTGCTGATCAAATGGATATGATGAAATGGTTTATGAATTTGGAAACTGCTTCTAAAGCAGAGGGTGTGGTTAAACCAGAGGACTCCATAGTCAAGGAAAATGTAGTCAAATCAGAACACTTACTTCAAATAGAAGTATGTTATGTTATGTGTGTGTGTCTATGTGTGTCTGTGTCTGTGTCTCTGTGCCTCTCTCCGTGTATGTGTGAGTGTGTGTACGTGTTTCTTCGTGTGTATGTGTGTGTGTGTTTGTATGTGTGTCACTCTCTGGGTCTCTGTGTATGTGTGTGTTTGTGTGTATGTATGTATCTGTATATTCATATCTTTGTGTCTCTCTGCATCTGTGTGTACATTTATATGTGTGTATGTATATCTTTTATCTCAGTGTACATTTTAATTTCTATCTCAGGGACAAAATGCTAAACAAACTCCACCCACAAATTCCGAACAAGAAAATATTCAGCAACCTACATCATCATCAGATGATGGGCCTTTAACAGCACATGAATACACTGAGAAATGCAAATCGGTTGTAGATCATTTTGAGAAACGTATACGAAAGACTCGTAAAGTGTCACAGGATACCGAACAGAATTTACACAGACAACAAGCACAGCTACAAATGCTTAAAGAGAAATTTACAGAACATATTGACCGAATGAAAGCAGCTCCCACTAACACAGATATCTCACAGAAGAAGTTGAAAGAAGTGCAAGTCAAATTGGCCCAGATTAGCAAAATTTTGCCATATTTAGAGAAATATATTCAAGTGAATAGACAAGCAGAATTACAAACATTGGCTGTTTTGAAAGAAGGTTGTACTATGAAATTGGAACAGTTAGAAGCTCGTTATCGTAACAGGAAAAGTGGGAATGCAACTGCACTGACTGGTACACCTCCTTTAACAAGATTAGAGAAAACTAAAAGTATGCCCTCCGGATCTATGGTTGGATATAACTCACTCTCTAGACCTAAAAAATCAAAGAAAACCAAAACTAAGGAACACGGTGGGCACCAAAGAGAAGAACCTGTTGGGGGACCTTCTTTGGCACCCATTTTGTCTCCTCTTGATTCTGTCGATGTAGATTTCAATGAGACATTATCCACTAACACCAATTATGAAACACACCAACCTTCCATCACATCTGAGCAATCTCAAAGTTCACAACAGACCAATTCAAACGTGTTTGAGG
Organism: Petrosia ficiformis; assembly: GCA_947044365.1. NCBI lineage: Eukaryota > Metazoa > Porifera > Demospongiae > Haplosclerida > Petrosiidae > Petrosia > Petrosia ficiformis. The sequence goes on along the minus strand of OX345653.1, from coordinate 3,360,380 downwards.
AACCAACGTATGCTGTTGTGGGTCACTTGTGTAAAAACCCAAAAGACACAACCCAAAATGAACATTATGTGAAACTACAATTGAAACAGAATGTAACAAATCAGAAACAGTATGACGATGGAGTTCAATATTCAACTATACAGATCACACCTAGGTTAGGAAAAGGATCCATCCCGAAAAGTGACAATAGTGAAACCAAAGAGATGGTAAGTCAGGAACCTGATTTGGTACGTGTTCTTGAACAGTCCGAGCAACCAGAGAGAGTTGAGTCTCCAAATTCTCCTCTTGTATTTACGTCTACTGCTGGTCAAGATGATGATGATGATGAAAAAGAACTTACTACATCTCTTTATACATCTTCTGAAACTTCGTTTGGTCTTTTAGATGCTGTACTTGAAGAACTGAAAGCACCAACTCTAAGTGATTCAGCATCACTGATGATAACTCCTCCATCACCATCACAAATAGATTATCATCCTTCACCATCATCAGAAAGAGATTCTCATCGTCCACCACAAACAGTACCTCTTCCTCCTCCTCCTTCACAAACAGATCCTATTCCTTTGCCACAAGTAGATCCTATTCCTCCTCCTCCTTCACCACAAGTAGATTCTTTTCCTCCTCCTCCTCCTTCACAAACAGATCATATTCCTCCTCCTCCTCTACCACAAGTAGATCCTATTCCTCCTCCTCCTCTGCCACAAGTAGATTCTATTCCTCCTCCTCCACCCTCACAAACAGCACCTCCTCCACCTCCTCCACCTTCACAAACAGATTCTATTCCTCCTCCTCCTCCTCCTCTGCCACAAGTAGATTCTATTCTTCCTCCTCCACCCTCACAAACAGCACCTCCTCCACCTTCTCCACCTTCAAAAACAGATCCTATTCCTCCTCAACCTTCACAAACAGATCCTCTTCCTCCTTCACAAACAGCACTTCCTCCTCCTCCGCCACCTCCTCCTCCTCCACCTCCTCTTCCTACTTTATCCCCAAAATCACTTCCTCCAAAAGCACCAACATCACCTTCACTATCTTCTATTGACCCAAGCAAAGAGAAAATGCAAAAATCTCCCTCTCATCGTCCACCACCACCAGCTGTGAAAAATAAAACACGAAAACTACACACACATCTTACACAAATATCACCTGTGAAAAAAGATGAAATAAAATCACCTTCACTTTCACCAGTTCGTTCCCAGCTTTCTTCCAAACCCTCACCTCCTCCTGTCCTATTAAAACCAACGAAAAATATAATTGGAACTTCTCCACCTCCACCACCAGTGAAGACAAAACCAAAGCGTCAGAGAAGTAGTATTCCATTCTCTTCTGTCACTGTACCCACAATTAACAAACTAACTAATACTGTAGATAGTTCTTCGGGTCAAGATGCACTTAATTCTGTCATACAAGAATTACAGGGAACACCTGATATTGATGTTAATAGTACTAGTAATTCTGGGCATGAATTATCTGCAATAACAACGAGAACTCCAAGTCTTGCTGAAAGAATGAAGGTACATGTTTGTTTCTATATGTGTGTGTATTGATTATGTACATGTATGTATGTATGTACACGTGTGTGTGTGTGTGTGTAGTAAGAACATACATGTATGTATGTGTGTGATTGAATGTATGTACATGTGTGTGTATGATTGAATGTATGTACACGTGTGTGTGTGCATTTTTTAAATGTATCTACATGTATGTAATGTATGTGTGTATGTGTGACTGTTCATGCGTATGTATTATTTGTGTATATATAAGCTATGATAATTTTCGAAGGATAACACCTTTTATCATCATATACATGTAATAATTGTATTAGTTATATATATTATATATATATACATACATGTATATATATATATATATATAATTATATATATATATATATATATATATATATATATATATATAATTATATATATATATATATACATGCACACACAGCAATTCCTCACTTATGATATTTACAAGTTCATTTTAAAAGATGCTTTCAGTTCAGATGTACACACACACACACACACATATATATATATATATATATGCACACACAGCAATTCCTCACTAATGAGTTGTAAAAAGATATTTATGAGTTCATTTTAAAAGATGCTTTCAGTTCAGATGTACACACACACACACACACACACACACACACACACACACACACACACATATATATATATATGCACACACAGCAATTCCTCACTAATGAGTTGTAAAAAGATATTTATGAGTTCATTTTAAAAGATGCTTTCAGTTCAGATGTCTTTAATGTTAGTAGTTGCATATTTTCTTTTTGTTTCCTAACGAATCTTTAAGATTTTAAATCCTTTGATTATAATCTTTGAAGTTACTATTTCTGTATAATCTCACACTCTAAGCATTCGCTGTAAAAGTCATTCACATTCACTTTGACTTTAGAAAAATGTTCATAACTTTAGTTTGGAAGGACCAACAATCTCTTTACCTGCATTGTTTTCATATAATTATTCTTCCCGTTCTTTTTGTGTATGTAAAATTTCAATCCATTACTTCATTATTGAGTTACAGTATAATCATGTATTAACCTTATGACATTAAACTATATTACAGCATATCGTAATTGTGAGGTCATTGTGAATGTGAAAAGACTTCAGTACTATATATTAGGGCTGGGACGAAGATTGCAAAACAACATATTTGAAGCTTCGTCAGCAAAAACAAACGAATATTCGAAGGTTTGCACATGTTTTTATCAATGTTGATCTAACCTTGATTGGCTATAGGATGCCTCCAAAACTGGATTATTGCTTTATAATGAATACTAGTCTTGTTCCTGTTGCGGTTTCTTGCTGGACTAAGAAATGAGACAGAAGCAGCCAGCAACACAGCATCAACTTTTCTGGAACATGACCAAATTATTAACCACACATTTAGATTGCACAAATGTTTGCAAACATTAAAGTGGTGTGGCACCAAAGCTTCGAAGGGAGAAATATGGCTTTGAATGCATAGCAAACGAACAAAGGTTTGAACATTTGAACCTTTTCCCGGCCCTACTATATATATTACATGTGATATACCCTGAGTTAAAGACATGTCTTGATATTTATTATAGATTTATATATCTATAATTATATAGCACATGTCATATTTGTTCTTTTCTTCCCATATAGGCTTTCCAATAGCTTCCATTGTGTTACTAAAAATAGAATTCAGTGTGATGTCATCAGTAAATAAATGTATTAATAGTATTAATTTTGTTTAGTTATTTAATTTTTATTGGAATATGTAACTTTTTTGAATCTTTAATTTAATAACAATTGTATAAAATTTTCATTGCATACATGATTATTGTCACTTCATTGTTGTGTCACGACAGTGGGTATGTCCTTTATATAGAGGTGCCTTTATAGGTCTTACAACCACAGTGGAATTACGTCGTCATTATGTCATAAAATTATTCTAGGGTGTGTTTTTTATTTAATGAAGTGGAAGTGTCTTTATGGTAGCAAATAGTTATGTCAAGAAACTACCATTGACACACATTGCTTTACTCAGTAAAATATCTTTTTCACAACATTTCAGCTAGTAAGCCATTTGTAGTGTTACACGAAGCAATCACTGAGTTTTATGAACAGAAGTTTTCTAGGATGGGGTGTGCGTAACAACTGTATCATTATGGATTCTGGTTATGTAGTAATCACTACTAACAAAACACAACCACCCACTATTTATAGTAAATATCATACAATCCTTACAATGATACTGCCCTAGATTGTATGATGTAATGCAAAGCACTCTGGATTCTGGCTTTAAATAAAATTCCCACATGACAACACTAAATAAACACTAAATTGTAATGAATAAGGATGAAAGGGGAGAGTGAAGAAAGTTTGGCACTCACTGGGAATCGAACCCAGGGCCACTGACATCAGCCGCCAGTGCTCTCACCACTGAGCTACAACAAGGAGACAGCATAATTTTTATGGTGGCAGCTGAGGTGGGGCATACACTTGTTGTATCAATAGTGTGTAATAGCCCACAGTGTTTGGACTGTATGTTGTTGTCATGTGGGAATATTATTTTCAGTAGACGATACACACCATTAATCAAAACAAAGAAGGTGTTGATTTTTTGGCAGGTACCCCAAATTAGCACAAACAAATTTATATTCACTGCGCCAACTTGTCTAAAACTGTCAGCTAAATCACAAGTGCCTTGAGATAATTTCAACTTGTCCTACACGAGCTAAGCATAATAATTCTTAGTGTGGTGGTTTTGCTCTTCCCCTAACATTTCTTGTATTATAATAATCTTTCTGTACAACAGCAGAAATGACCTATTAATTTTATACCCCCTCTCCTCCCCTTAGCAACACCCCCCTCCCCCACAAAAAAAAAAACAATGTGACTAGTAGTTAAACTTGCTCCTCTACTGCAATCATTTTAGATTTTTGAGCCTCTCCCCTTCAGGCTGTAATAACATTATAATTATAATATAATTATATATTAATTATATATAGTATAAACACAACAAAGCAGTTCAAAGTTTGATGATAATGGGTAAACTCTGATTTTGCTGCAGGCGAATGTGACTTCTTTACTGTTACAACTGTATGCTATGCTGAAATAGTAATGGTGTGACAAGTACTACTACTAGCCTTACCATAATACACAGCTAAAACAAAATTGTTAAATAACTATTTTATTGGTTAGTAAAGTACAATGATTTAACAGTTATTCAGATTTTTATGGATTCACACATGTAATCAATAGTTGAAGCAGTATAATTTTAGAGTGCTGTATATATACTATGAAAGGGCAAAAACATAATTTAATTTATTCTAGTGTAAATTTTTATACCTGGTGCACATACTGTCATAGTAACATCATGCATGTAGCCACAACAACCTGTATGACAAACTATAGATTGGCAACTGTACTAACCAATAAATTGGTTATTTTAATAATTTAATGTTTGCAGTGTATACAATGTAAAAATGAATTTGTATTTATAACCAGAGCATCTGTTACTTTAGTTTACATGCTCTTGTATGCTGCAAAAATTAAATAACCCAATTTATTTTTAGTACAGCTGCAAGAAATAGCATAAATTTCAATCTAGTTTGTCTTTTAGGTTCTTGTGGCTACACGCATGATGTTACTATGATATTATGTGCACAAATATGTACACTAAAATATATTAAATTATGTTTTGCAGGTTTCCAAATCCTTTGTTGGCCAACACCCTAAAAGTATACTAATTGGTTACAATTAGTAGCTATGCATGGCACATGTGAATCCATAACAATCTGAATAACTGACAATTCTTGCAACTCTGTACTAACTTTTGCTGTGTAGATAATTTCATTAATCCATTATAGTTAGTACAAGGATAACCTTAATTTTGTTTCAAATTGTTTGGATACTTATAGTAAAAAAATAAAGTCATGCAATCAATCATGCATGTACATACATACCAAAATACACCTTACTACAGTATGAAGAGGCTGTTGTCAACACTGTAAAAAGTTAGTCTCGCATACCCAGACCCAACCCTCTGCTACATGACGGGAAGGGTCTGGTGGACTTACTGTACATCAGTTTGTCAAGTGTTTTCACCGAATTTCGGTGAGCGATAAGTGGGTTACAAACCGCTAATGATATTCATAAACCTCCAATGATATTACACACACACACACACACACGTGTAGTCTATGAATATCATTAGCAGTTATACTTATATGGGTGAATATATATAGCGGTAACCTCACTTACTTATCTTTTCACCGCAATTCATAAACACTTGACGAACTGATGTACAGTAAGTCCACCAGACCCTTCCCGTCACATAGCAGAGGGTTGGGTCTGGCTATGCGAGACTGGTAAAAAGTAATAGGTTCATTTCAATTATTTACAGAAGTTCAATGTAATTTGTAATTTTATTTTCCTCAAATCTGATTTGTTTTTCCTGCTAGGTAGTCTATATTGACTAGTATATATATATATATATATATATATATTAGGGCTGGGACGATTAATCGATTAATCAATTAATCAATCGACATTGAAAATTCTTCTGATTATCGATTATATATAAGTCTGTGATATCGATTATGCTAATTATTCCAGAACATATATATATGTATATAGTGACAAAAACAACAATATAATGTATATGGTATTTTAGTATACATAGGTATAAATATGTTATTATAATTCCCATTCTAGTTCCTGTAAAAACAACAGATGTTACTTAGTTATTTCAAAGAAATTACGTAGTATGTACATGAATTTGTACTTACAATAACAAATAACATCCGTTTGGTTTCTACTATGGGATTTTCCTTTATTATGGCATATAGGAAGTGTGTAGTTAATACATTATTATACATTGTACAGGCCTACTTCAAGCTGTGTGTTTTTTTCTGAGATGAATTGATCACCTCAGCTATAATGCAACCATATATGAAACCATACACTTGGCCATGGTCTATGCTATCTCTTGACTCAACAGAAGCCAATTTCAGGCATGAATTTAAAAGTAAACGTCATGCATCAGCTATCTCAGTATGCCTAATTTATTTGAATTGAAACTTGTAATGGCATCTGAATGCAACGAATATATTGACAACATCACCTTTGGAATACCACCATATCGCCTGCTTTTCTACATTAACCCTGTTGATACACCAATATGGGAGCCAAGAGACAAAATATGGGATGGTGTTTTCCTATCCTATTCTGTTCTATTTGCTACCCTAAATTTCCTATTAGGTCTACTGGCAGTATTTTGTATCATAAAACGCAACTGTATTCAACTGAAGACTAAAACCTTCTTTGCTGTCTACACATGTCTTGCTATCTTTGGATTCAGTCGGGCACTGTACTTAGCTATAGATCCATATGGTGTAATTGGATGGATGATTGACTATTTTCCGCAGTGGACTATTATTTCAAGATTTTTATCAATACTTGGGTTCCCAAGTCTCACAGCTAGCTACAGTCTAGTATTTATCCCAAGTCTCACAGCTAGCTACAGTCTAGTACTTCAAGCTGTGTGTTTTTTTCTGAGATGAATTGATCACCTCAGCTATAATGCAACCATATATGAAACCATACACTTGGCCATGGTCTATGCTATCTCTTGACTCAACAGAAGCCAATTTCAGGCATGAATTTAAAAGTAAACGTCATGCATCAGCTATCTCAGTATGCCTAATTTATTTGAATTGAAACTTGTAATGGCATCTGAATGCAACGAATATATTGACAACATCACCTTTGGAATACCACCATATCGCCTGCTTTTCTACATTAACCCTGTTGATACACCAATATGGGAGCCAAGAGACAAAATATGGGATTGTGTTTTCCTGTCCTATTCTGTTGTATTTGCTACCCTAAATTTCCTATTAGGTCTACTGGCAGTATTTCTTATCATAAAACGCAAATGTATTCGACTGAAGACTAAAACCTTTTTTGCTGTCTACACATGTCTTGCTATCCTTGGATTCAGTCGGGCACTGTACTTAGCTATAGATCCATATGGTGTAATTGGATGGATGATTGACTATTTTCCGCAGTGGACTATTATTTCAAGATTTTTATCAATACTTGGGTTCCCAAGTCTCACAGCTAGCTACAGTCTAGTATTTATCACTATATATAAATCAACTTCTATTGGATCTTCCAGGCTTTGGCATCAAGACTGGAGAGTAATCATTGTAATTTGTGCTATATATTACATAATTGCAATAACAGCTGAAATTATTGCTAATACAGAGTCTTTTCCTGCTTTGCTTTCAGTTGTTATCTGTGATGCTGCATTCTCTCTGTGGGGTATATTTATCTGTATTATATATCTCATAGCAGGTTGTCGTCTTGTCCAAAACCTCAAAAAGCAGTGCAGTAAAAGTGTACGTATGTCATCATCATTTAGTGCTTCGGATAAAGAAAGAAAAAAAAGAAGGAAGACAAGAACACAAAACAGTGAGGATATTTTCCATGATGAAAACTACCAGAGGCAATATAACCGCATCTCCAATAGTTTAAGAAAGATTGCAAAAATAACATTTTTTACTGCTGTTTTAGGTATTTTCTATGCCATTGTAAATCTGGCTGCACTCGTATTCACTGTCTGGTTTATCTTTGTCCAGTGTTTGGGTTTAAATGGACTTGGAAATTCAATAGCTTGGTTAACATTGCAAATCGGGATCAAGTCAATTGAAATAGCCTCTGCATTGGTAATGATCTATTCAGTTACAAATGTGCCGACCATCTGTGGCTGCTTCATGAAAAGATCACAGACAACATTTGCACAACAAACATCCTTACCTCCTCCTCATACCATATCACAGAACAACACTAAATCATTTCCAACAAAAACATCCTATTGAATTCTACCATCTACTTCCAATCCTCCTGCTCCTCTTTGTGCTGTTAATGTCCATTCCAGTACAGATGAATCTATACAGAGATCTATTTAATTTACCTCATGAAAATAATATATACAACACCATAATAATAATATCTATATACACTGCTTTATTGCTATTTTTTGTATGTGAATTCTATTCTATTTCATTTTTCGAAGCAGCACATTTAAATTTTTACTTCATGATCTCATTGTTATGTACTGTCATGTATTGTTTCATGTGAATTAATCTAATTTAGTGGACAAACAGTCCTAGTGTTTGTACATATATGAGAATATCACACTCTTAATTATCACACTCACTGCTATGGGATTTTCCTCTTTATCATGGTATATACTACTCAATATAGATCAATATAAATTACTACTAGTAAAAAGTATACTTAGCAAGAAAAAAATTTGATTTATATAGTCTCAGGAACATATTAGCAACAATGTATTTTGAAAATCATGTAATCAACTGGTTAAAATGACCTTTACAGTGAATAACTTTAGTTATATGCGTGGGCATGAACAATTAATAACTAGTTATAATAAAAATGTTATAACTAGTCATCCAATCATGAATAATACACCCTACTACTACATGAAGAGATGTGTATAATTTTGATATTAGCTAAGTGCTTAGCAACTGAGGCGACCACTGTGCAGTTAAAATAACTCATTTATTTTTATAATTATGTACATTGTACAGGCATACTTCAAGGTGTTTGTGTTTTCTGAGATGAGTTCATCATATTGATCACCTCAGCAACTATATATGTATATTAAACCATACACTTGGCTGTGATGTATACTACGTATCTCATGACTCAACAGAAGCCATTTTAGGCATGAATTTAAAAGCAAACATCATGCATCAACCTATGCTAAATTTTAGAGTTACTATATGAAACTTGTAATGGCATCTGAATGCAACGAATATATTGAGAACATCACCTTTGGAATACCACCATATCGCCTGCTTTTCTACATTAACCCTGTTGATACACCAATATGGGAGCCAAGAGACAAAATATGGGATTGTGTTTTCCTGTCCTATTCTGTTGTATTTGCTACCCTAAATTTCCTATTAGGTCTACTGGCAGTATTTCTTATCATAAAACGCAAATGTATTCGACTGAAGACTAAAACCTTTTTTGCTGTCTACACATGTCTTGCTATCCTTGGATTCAGTCGGGCACTGTACTTAGCTATAGATCCATATGGTGTAATTGGATGGATGATTGACTATTTTCCGCAGTGGACTATTATTTCAAGATTTTTATCAATACTTGGGTTCCCAAGTCTCACAGCTAGCTACAGTCTAGTATTTATCACAATATATAAATCAACTTCTATTGGATCTTTCAGGCTTTGGCATCAAGACTGGAGAGTAATCATTGTAATTTGTGCTATACATTACATAATCGCAATAACAGCTGAAATTATTGCTAATACAGAGTCTTTTCCTGCTTTGCTTTCAGTTGTTATCTGTGATGCTGCATTCTCTCTGTGGGGTATATTTATCTGTATTATATATCTCATAGCAGGTTGTCGTCTTGTCCAAAACCTCAAAAAGCAGTGCAGTAAAAGTGTACGTATGTCATCATCATTTGCGGTTTCGGATAAAGAAAGAAAAAGAAGAAGGAAGACAAGAACACAAAGCAGTGAGGATATTTTCCATGATGAAAACTACCAGAGGCAATATAACCGCATCTCCAATAGTTTAAGAAAGATTGCAAAAATAACATTTTTTACTGCTGTTTTAGGTATTTTCTATGCCATTGTAAATCTGGTTGCACTCGTATTTACTGTCTGGTTTATCTTTGGTCAGTGTTTGGGTTTAAATGGACTTGGAAATTCAATAGCTTGGTTAACATTGCAAATCGGGATCAAGTCAATTGAAATACCCTCTGCATTGGTAATGATCTATTCAGTTACAAATGTGCCGACCATCTGTGGCTGCTTCATGAAAAGATCACAAACAACATTTGCACAACAATCATCCTCACCTTCTCCTCAAACCATTTCACAGAACAGCACTACATCATTTCCAACAGAGACATCCAATCAATTTCTACCATCTACTTCCAATCCTCCTTCTCCCCTTCGTGCTGTTATTGTCCATTCCGGTACAGATGAATCTATACCGAGATCCGTTTAATTAACATGAAAATAATACAACACATAATAATAATAGTTATACATTACTTTACTTTACTGTATTGTTGTTATTTTTTGTATGCGCATTCTATTCGATTTCATTTTTCGAGGCAACACATTTCTTATTTTAAATTTGTTTTATTTCATGATCTTATTGTATCTGATGTTATGTAATGTCATGTACTGTTTCATGTGAATTATCAAAATCTAATTTAGTGGATAAACAGTCCTAGTGTTTGTACATATATGAGAATCATCTAGTTTCCATAATTAACCACAAAACCACATAATATGTCATGCAACATTTGTAAAGTGGTGTGCTAAGTGTTGCGCATTGTGACTTTTAGTTAACTAAACTATAACTGAATTACAAGCTTTCTACTATGGGATTTTCCATTCTTTATTATAGCATGAAGGGATTACTAGTCAATATATATATATCAATATAAATTACTTCTTGTAAAAATTATACTTAGCAAGAAAAAAGAAACAGTAATTTATTTATATAGTCTCAGGAACATATTAGCAAAATTGTATTTTGAAAGTCATGTAACCAACCAAATGAGGGTCATCACTTCATATAAGGATAGTATAGTAGCTATATTATACATTCAACATAGTATAATACTTATACAAACCTCAGAATACAATACTTTCATGCTTGAGTAAGAACAAAAACATCCTGATATATATAACCCTAACATAATTCTTATACCATATGAGACTATATAAATGTAACATAATTTCGTGACTTCTTATATTAAGAAACAACCCAAATAAGGGTTAAATTAACCCATTAATTTTTACAGTGAATAACTTTAGTTGTGAGGGCATGAACAATTAATGGCTATATAGTTATAATAAAAATTCTACAACTAGTCATCCAATCATGAATAATACACCCTACTACTACATGAAGAGATGTGTATAATTTTGATATTGCTAAGTGCTTAGCAACTGAGGTGACTATTGTGTAGTTAAAATAACTGATTCATTTTTGTAATTATATACATTGTACAGGCCTACTTCAAGCTGTGTGTGTTTTTCTGAATTGAGTTCATCATATTGATAACCTCAGCTATAATGCACCCATACGTACATGAAACCATACTCTTGGCTGTGATATATGCTATCTCATGACTCAACAGAAGCCATTTTTAGGCATGAATTTATTTAAAAGCAACATCATGCATCAACCTATCTCATAATGCCAATTTTTAGAGTTAATAAAATATACTATTTGAATTGGAAGTTGTAATGGCATCTGAATGCAACGAATATATTGAGAACATCACCTTCGGAAAACAACCATATCACCTGCTTTTCTACATTAACCCTGTTGATACACCAATATGGGAGCCAAGAGACAAGATATGGGATCGTGTTTTCCTGTCCTATTCTGTTGTATTTGCTACCCTAAATTTCCTATTAGGTCTATTGGCAGTATTTCTTATCATAAAACGCAAATGTATTCGACTGAAGACTAAAACTTTCTTTGCTGTCTACACATGTCTTGCTATCCTTGGATTCAGTCGGGCACTGTACTTAGCTATAGATCCATATGGTGTGATTGGATGGATGATTGACTATTTTCCACAATGGACTATTATTTCAAGATTTTTATCAATACTTGGGTTCCCAAGTCTCACAGCTAGCTATAATCTGGTATTTATCACAATATATAAATCAGCTTCTATTGGAACTTCCAGGCTTTGGCATCAAGACTGGAGAGTAATCATTGTAATTTGTGCTGTACATTACATAATTGCAATAACAGCTGAAATTATTGCTAATACAGGGTCTTTTCCTGCTTTGCTTTCAGTTGTTATCTGTAATGCTGCATTCTCTCTGTGGGGTATATTTATTTGTATTACATATCTCATAGCAGGTTGTCGTCTTGTCCGAAACCTCAAAAAGCAGTGCAGTAAGAGTGTACAAATTTCGTCATCATTTGGGGCTTCGGATAAAGAAAGAAAAAGAAGAAGGAAGACAAGAACACAAAGCAGTGAGGATATTTTCCATGATGAAAACTACCAGAGGCAATATAACCGCATCTCCAATAGTTTAAGTAAAATTGCAAAAATAACAATTTTTACTGCTGTTTTAGGTATTTTCTATGCCATTGTAAATCTGGCTGCAGTCGTATTTACTGTCTGGTTTATCTTTGTCCAGTGTTTGGGTTTAAATGGACTTGGAAATTCAATAGCTTGGTTAACATTGCAAATCGGGATCAAGTCAATTGAAATACCTTTTGCATTGGTAATGATCTATTCAGTTACAAATGTGTCGACTATCTGTAGCTGCTTCATGAAAAGAGCACAAACAACAGTTACGCAACAATCATCCTCGCCTCCTCCTCATACCATATCACAGAACAACACTACATCATTTCCAACAGAGACATCCAATCAATTTCTACCATCTACTTCCAATCCTCCTGCTCCCCTTCGTGCTGTTATTGTCCATTCCAGTACAGATGAATCTATACCGAGATCCGTTTAATTAACATGAAAATAATACAACACATAATAATAATAGTTATACATTACTTTACTGTATTGTTGTTATTTTTTGTATGCGCATTCTATTCTATTTCATTTTTCGAGGCAACACATTTCTTATTTTAAATTTGTTTTAATTCATGATCTTATTGTATCTGATGTTATGTAATGTCATGTACTGTTTCATGTGAATTATCAAAATCTAATTTAGTGGATAAACAGTCCTAGTGTTTGTACATATGAGAAAATCGTAAGTACTCTAGTTCCATAAATAACCACAAAACCACATAATTATGTTCATGCAACACACATTTGTAAAGTGGTGTGCTAAGTGTTGCTATAACTAAAACTAAACCCCTTTTAGTAAGGCATTGTGACTATTAGTTAACTAAACTATAACTAAACTAGATGTTCCTAGAACACATACCCCACTGCATACTATTAGATAAGTCATTGACAGAACAGGGGATTATTTTCAGTTTCTTAATTATGATGAAGGGCATGACTGACCGGAAAAAAAACGGTGCCCGGGACTTTTCTAAAACAGACAGACGGACAAACTTAGGTTCAGTGGGTGATTTAAACTGCTGGACCCACTGAATCTTAGTTTGTCTACTTTATTTCAAGATTGGAACTGCATTGTTAGCAGACATTGTAGAAATCTACCTCCTATATACCTCATAAGCAAAGACAGACAGACAGACAGAACTAATCGGTTAACCGCATACAGTACGACAAGTCTATTGCAATAACTATAACCAACTAAAATGGTAATTTTAGTTAGTTACTGAAACCAATTTAGTAAACTTTTAATATTATTATTTTAGTTGCTCAACTATAACTATAGCTACAACTAAAAGTATATGTTACAACTAAAATCATGGGGCATCTTCCTGTTTATGTAAAACTCCCTCACAGATCACTGTGAGAAATACGCACCATGTGTATATGTCAGTCACATCCCAAGCAACATATAAAGTACCATATGTGGTTAGTATTTACTAATTACACTGTAAACTGGCTTCAGTTTTACAATTATTGATTAACCATAGCCGGCTTCCCTCATGGTTCAAAGTGGTTGTGGATTTACCCCAGACATCAGGATTTCCTCACTGGCATTGGAAATGTGAAGTATTGACGTCACAAACATAACAGCAGCCAACTGAAGCAGATTGATCATTAATATTTTTTATACATAGTAGTTGATATTTAAAGTGGATTTACAAACATCAGGATTACCTCAGAACAAAATATAAATATGATCTCAGATGCTAGAGGAGCCTTTGTGCTCACACAGTCAGACATAACAGCAGCCAACTGAGGCAGATTGATTGTTAATATTATATTTACGATAATTACTAATACATAATAAAAACTGGTTTTTGATAATTATAAAGATGTTGTCATTATTTATATCACAGATGCTTCTATTTTCACTAAATTCCTATTTCATTTGCCAAACACACACAGTGTTAAACATTTTAAACACTGTGTGTGTTTGGCAAATGACAACAGAATTATAAATGTATATAATTATATATAATAATTTATAATTATTATTACATATGTATGTTTTAGGCACTGCCATTTAAAAGTGTTTCATACTGCCCTTGTGCTAGGGCTTAGAATTCTGTTATAAACCACTTGCACATATGTTAGTCTGGTGAGTGCAGCCCCTCCTATTTTAAGCTTACTATTTAGTGTAGGAGGGTCTGCACTTGCTAGACTAAACTATAACATGAATTCTTATCGTAACCACAATTATAGTGCTAATGAGGTACTTGTGTATATAAATATTCATTCAGTACTATATGAAATATTAATGTACTCACATTCCTGTTACATTCTTTATAAATATATTGTGTTATTTTAGAAACCTGTGATGGATGGTTCCGCCTAGTTATGCCACCTTATCAATAATGAAATGAAAACCAATCATGAAATGATATGGAGAGATAATATAAGTTCAGAAAATAAACACCTATTATTATAGCAATTGCAAATCGCATTTAAAAGACAATCACATGGCAATCACATGACTTAATTAGTTTTCTTCGATTTCTCTCCATCTTTGTCCTCCTCTCCATTTGAATTTTGAGATTCAGAAACCTCTTTATCTTGTTTCTTGGATTTCTTTTTCTTTTTGAATTTCAGAGAGTAGAATGGTTTGAATGAATCGATCACACCTAATTTGTCGTTATCCAAGTTAGGGAGGAGCCAGAATTCAACTTTGGTATTTGTTAACGTATATATGATTCCCCACAAGAACCATCTGACTAAATAAATAGAAAGATATGTAGATAAATATTATATATATATATATATATATATATATATATATATATATAGATAGATAGATAGATAGTTAAATGTACTAATGGTCTGGCCATGAATGAATAATGGAATAGGCCACACAGAAACATCATCAGAGTACTGAAACACCAGAAAGTTACTATGTGGGAGCAGTGCTATACAGCAGGTCACTCAAGTGGATGATAAATCATTGTGTAACATATTCTTTGTTATGTAAACAAAGACATGTTAGACATTTAAATGAAATAATCATCACATCATCATGAGTAACAAAGTAAATAGCTGCTACCCTCATTGCGAAGCATAGGCAGAAGAGCATGGTAATTATATGGTGTGTCTGTGTGTTCATAAACTTTGGGATAGCTAGGAACATTGGTTGCTCAAACAAGCTACTGGTAGACTTCAAATAGGTTTTTTATATATGTAAGCCCTGTAGTATATAAATCATTGTGGTTTTAGCATAGTAAAGCATTGTGGATTTAGTTAACAATCAACAGTAACTAAAACCACCTTTGGTAAAGCATGAGCCTATACTCTGTGTACATGTGTGTATCTCTGTACATGGATGCAAGTGTACACTTTAGGTAGCACTGTTTTACTTCAATTGATATTGTGTGGGTATCATGTGTTTATTGAGATCCTCTTTATACGGTTGTTACATCCTCTGATTGAACTGATTCAATAATAATATTTATGCCCAGTCCTTTCATCTTAATGTTTACTAGACAAATAACTGAAATATTTCGTAAGTGGACAAATGTGCCATTCTGTACTTCTAGATAAAAGTGCTAGCAGATAGTATTCCTTATACAATATACTGTAATGTTCCTGACATCTTTCTCTGCTTGTTACTATAATTATGTTAGTGATAATGGCTAAAAACATTAGATATGTTCCAATACTCCAAATATATATTGGCAATTATTACTATACGCGACACACATATATATAGTCTAGTATTGTTTTAGTTTGACTACTTTTAGTTATAGTATGATAGTTTTCTCAGACTTTTAATTTGGTTATAGTTAATTAACTAATTTAATATTATTATGCTTACTAAAAAGGTTAACTAAGAGTGCCAAAGTGTTAGTTATATATAGTTATTGCAATAGACTTGTAATTTAGTTATAGTTTAGGTCATAATGCCTTACTCAAAGGAGTTTAATACCTAAAAGCAATTATAACAAGCTGGTGTGCATAACATTGATTGATTTCTTTTAACATTTCTTGACAAATACATGTACAGATATTTATTTACTTTTATGAAGCATTTCAAATTTTCAATTACTACATATCGTGATATTTTTGGCAGTGATACGCATTACTATTATATATTTGTATCGCACATCTCTAATTTCATAATAAATATATAATATGCTAATATAATTATATATATAATAATATGTACATTATATTACCTATATATAACACTATTAACAGGCCCAGCAATATTATCAGCAGCATACTTATATACCACATTCCAATTTTCGATGAGTCTGGCCATAAAGGCTGTAAAACGAATGCAATTATCACTACGACTGGAGAGACAAAGAGATTGCAGAGTGAGATAGGTAGGGAAGGAAGAGAGTAAGGTAGGATGGGAGATGGTGAGGAGTGAGAGGAGGGAGGAAGGGAGTGAGAGAGGTAGGGAAGGAAGAGAGTAAGGTAGGATGGGAGATGACGAGGAGTGAGAGAAGTAGGGAGAGAAGAGAGTAAGGGAAGGTGAGCAGTGAGAGAGGTAAGGAGGGAGGAAGGGAGTGAGGGAGGTGGGGGAGAGGGAGAGGAGTGGAGAGGTGGGGGGAGGAAGAGATAGGTAGGGAGGAAGAGAAGAATGAAGGGAGTGAGAGAGAGGGGGAAAAGATGAGGAGTAAGAGAGGTGGGGAAGGAAGAAAGTAAGGTAGGATGGAGGGAGAGAAAGAACAAGAAACATGTATGCAAAGAGAAGATCAAAAGGAAGGAGGAATATGTGAGAGCGAGGGAAGGAGATGCACTGAATACATACCAAGAGCAATTCCAATTAGAAAGGTGTATTTTCCAGGCACCTCATAACACCAAATGTAAATCTATAAGAATGTACCAGAATTAACACACTCTTTTGCTCACATACAAACACACACACACACACACACACACACCTCATCTGGTGAATCTATAAGTGTTTTGTGTGGTTGCCAATCTAAACGGAAACGTCTGATCTTCTGCACAGAAAGAAATTCAAAGAATGTCTTAAATAATATTTTCAATAACAAAACATTTTCAAAACTTGATATTAGTACATTTTATAATAATTCTAAAACAGAACTTCATTCCTAATTTCCTATATTAAAAGACAGTTAATTGATGAAAATCTATTGATATGAAATTATCCAGTAATAGCCTCATACCCAAGTACAGGGTAATAGGTATGAGCCTATGATTATTAGCCTAATTACATGTTGATTTAATAGTCTCATACCAATGTACAGGATAACACGTATGAGCCTATGAGTACAAACTATTACCTTTTTAGGTTAAATTACATGTTGATTTAATAGTCTCATACCAATGTACAAGGTAATAGGTATGAGCCTATGAGTACAAACTATTACCTTTTTAGGTTAAATTACATGTTGATTTAATAGTCTCATACCAATGTACAAGGTAATAGGTATGAGCCTATGAGTACAAACTATTACCTTTTTAGGTTAAATTACATGTTGATTTAATAGTCTCATACCAATGTACAAGGTAATAGGTATGAGCCTATGAGTACAAACTATTACCTTTTTAGGTTAAATTACATGTTGATTTAATAGTCTCATACCAATGTACAAGGTAATAGGTATGAGCCTATGAGTACAAACTATTACCTTTTTAGGTTAAATTACATGTTCATTTAATAGTCTCATACCAATGTACAGGGGATTAGGTATGAGCCTATGAGTACAAACTATTACCTTTTTAAGTTTTTCAGATTCTGATTCTTCATCTTCCTCTTCTTCATCTTCTCCTTCCTTTGTAGTCTTCTTCATTTCAATTTTCTTACCACCAACCAAATATTTCTTATCTACAAGTCTTAAAAAATGAACTATCATAGAACATACAGTCACAAACATATGTACAATGTACATATGTAATGTCCATTAGGAACATATGGTTATAACAGCAAGTAATACAACTAGTAGTGGATAGTTATCTGCTTCTAACAGTAAGTATAGTCTGTTCACATTCACAATGTCCTCAAAATTATGATGTGATGACTTTATATGTAATATAATGTATAGTTTAACGTCATAAGGTTAATACATGATTATACTGTAACTCAATAATGAAGCAATGGATTGAAATTTGACACACACAAAAAAGAACGGGAAGGATAATTATATGAAAATGGTGCAGGTAAAAAGATTGTTAGTCATTCCAAACTAAAGTTATGAACATTTTTCTGAGGTCATGGTGAACGTGAATGACCTTTAATACAACTATTATATTAGTAATATATAGTAAATTTGTACTTTGAATTAGGAATTATGTTTCTAACAGTAAGTAATAAAACTAGTAGTGGATAGTACTACATCGAATTAGGAACATAGTAATTTTGCCTATAATAGTAAGTATTACATTAGTAATGAACACAGAGTGTTTGATATGTTTTGAAGTATGGGCTAAATTACTCAACAATGGTTAGTGTGTGTGTGCCATTGGGAATACATCTTGAGCCAATTAACAAAGATTTAATGCTGTTAGTGACAATATAATCATAATTAACTGCACCACTGGCCCAAAGAGAGAACTGTGCAGTGCCAAATAAGAAGCTCTTTGGGCCAATGGTGCATCATATAAGCTTATCAAAAACACTGAACGGATAGTACATCTGTACTTTCAATTAATTTATAATGAATGTATTTTCTATTGACCATATAACTTAATCAATGGACCAATGAAAGCATTGAGGTCCAATGGACCAATGAAAGGATTGAGGTCCAATGGACCGATGAAAGGTTTGAGGTCCAGTGGATAAAGAGAATGAACAAATAGATAAAGAGATCATCAATTTTTTAATCGTAAGAGGTGAACATATAATACATAATTTTAATTTACCTGTAGGTATGTGACTATTGTATTATCAGTGTTCATTTGGTGTAATAAATTAATTATGGTAGTTTAAATATTAGAAAATTATGTCACATTTGTTAATAATACTACCTGCTAATGATAGTCACTTTAAGGTATGTAAACTATGTATATACTTCATACATACATGCAAGATTCAATTTACATCAGGTATGTACATGTAATTAAAGATTCATACCACTTGTATATATACACATATGTACCTCTTGTGATATTTATATACATGTACATGTACATGTATTATACACATGTACCCCTTGTGATTAAAGATCTGTATTACATGTATATATACATGTACCTCTTGTGATTAAAGATTTGTATTACATGTATATACACATATGTACCTCTTGTGATTAATGATCTGTATTACATGTATATACACATATGTACCTCTTGTGATTAAAGATTTGTATACATGTACCTCTTGTGATTAAAGATTTGTATTACATGTATATATACATGTACCTCTTGTGATTAAAGATTTGTATACATGTACCTCTTGTGATTAATGATCTGTATTACATGTATATACACATATGTACCTCTTGTGATTAATGATCTGTATTACATGTATATACACATATGTACCTCTTGTGATTAAAGATTTGTATACATGTACCTCTTGTGATTAAAGATTTGTATTACATGTATATACACATATGTACCTCTTGTGATTAAAGATTTGTATACATGTACATGTATATATACATGTACCTCTTGTGATTAGTATTACATGTATATACACATATGTACCCCTTGTGATCAAAGATTTGTATTACATGTACCTCTTGTGATTAAAGATTTGTATTACATGTATATATACATGTACCTCTTGTGATCAAAGATTTGGTACATGTACATGTATATACACATGTACCTCTTGCAATTACATATTCAATTTATTATATACCTCTTGCAGTAAGTGACAGCTGCTTCTCTAGATTTAATACACAGTTCAGTGTTGCCATCTTCAGACCATTTGCTTGACATTAATTCATCAATAAGTTTAGCACCTGAAAAATACAAGTAACTAACTCAACAAGTGATAGAATTATAGCTACACGTACATGTAGGTTTATAATTCATACAATGATAAAGATATTTAATGATGTGTTATATATTATGTATTGATATAATTATAATATATAAACCATGTTTAGGTGGTGTATATACCACCTGCTATGGAGGAAGTTTATGTGGATATAATCAGTGGTGTGGAAACAGTTAGTCATGCAGGGACATTGTCTGATAAATCTAGTGAATGTCCGGTAAATTGAATACAAGGTATATGGGCAGCAGGACAAGAGTGGTGAAAATAGGCCATCATGTCCGGCAGTTAGCTCAATGTTTCCACACCTCTGGATATAACCCATGTTTGGGTGTATTGATACAATTGAGTGGACAGTTCAGCAAAGCTTGTTTTTAAATTTCCATAATTCAATGCCTAAAGAGCATTACATCAAATTAGACCGCTCATTGAAGCAATAATGTCCATCTAAGTTTGCCATCAAAAACTCATGAATATCATTATGTAGTTCATTTAGGGTAGGGTTAGGGGTAGGTTAGGGTTCTCTTATGGTTAAGGTTCAGTGTAGTCTTAGCCTTTGTTGGCAAATTTGGACATCACTCTGTGAGATGATAGACTCTAGTGCCATTAGGACCACTTTCCTTTTTGATTCATTTCTTTACAATCACTCGACAACTACAAACAAACAGTTGATCATTTCATCCATTCCTTAATTCAAATATCATGATACCCATTGTATCTTGATATTATACATTCTTGTATATGTCTTTAACGTGATTCATGACATAAGGAACTGATATAATAGAATGGACAAAATAGATTTCTCTGTGTCATTGTCTGACCAATCAGATATTAGCTCCCACATGTCACCTTGCATGGTTATGTGAACTTAGCTTAATGGTTATATTTCATAGAGAAAGAGGGAGAGTGGGAGACAGGGATGTTCCCCCTCATCTTACTGACCTTAGCCAAAGTGAGTGTGCAATTGCCCAAACATAATCAAAAATTACATAAAGGTTCCTTATTGTGTCGTTAGTATTCATTACTGGTTTTCTTGAACTTACAATAACACAATAAACTATTCTTGATACAAAAGAACATTTCAATCCGAGGGTCTTTTTCAGCTAAAAAGGCCCTCTGGTCAAAACGTTCTTTTTTATTTTTATTGTGTTATTATAAGTTCAAGAAAACCAGTAATGAGTAATCAAAAATCAGAGGCCATCAGAAGCAATCTCACAATATGCACATCTCAAATAGTTCCTGAGGACACCTAGCTGCTAAAGCCATGACCAAGATGTCCTACAACTGGACAGGCCCAATGCCTTTATTCCCCCCCACCCCAAAGTTAATAACATACATAATTATGCTATTAACAAGCAATCTGTAACCAAGAGACTTTGTAACCAAGCAACTTCGTAACTGATTTAAATTGGACACACACAAAACATAACAGGAAGGATACTACTAATGATGCAGAAACAAATATTATCAGTCTTTTAATATTATGGAAGATCAAAGTGAACGCAAATACCTTTGAAGTGGATTCACGCTAGTGTATTTAACACTTATATTGAGTATGTTAATACATTACAGTTAAAGTAGCACAAGATATCAGAAGTTTTCGATTAAAGAGGAAACAGTGTTATTATACGTGCATAAAACATTTTTCAAGCATAGTTCAAAGTATTATCACTTCCGAGTACCCCATATTGCAAACTTTTAGTGAAAGTATTATCACTTCTGAATTGCAAATTCTTAGTGAGAATGCTGAATATGGTACAGTGTATATAATAGATTTAACCTTGGAAAAATGGGAAAAAATGAGACAAACGAGGAACAGAAATTGGGTGTGGCTAAGGGATATATGGCTGGTTCTATTTACCAGTAATATATTCTATTTTTTGTTTCTTAATTTGAGCATGTTTCACCGGAACTGTTTTCCGTAAATACTTTAAGACTTCTTCAAATACTTTATCTTCATCAGCATCTTCTTTCTGTTTAGAATCGGGCTACAGGAAAAAAAATTGTAAATTTGAAATATGTAATACCAAAACGTGTATACACAAGTTTCCTCAAATAGTTTGTAATTGTTAAAGCATCCTTTGACTGCGTTACAGAAATTGCATCATAAGAGGCATGGTGAAGACAAGAATACAGCATAAGTGAAGTGAGTACTGCATGTTTATCGAGACTACATCTAAAGTGATGTAATTTCATACAGAACAGTACAGTACAGTACAGTACAGTATAGTACATACAGTAGAGTACATACAGTAGAGTATAATAAAGTACAGTACAGTACAGTACAGTATATTACAATATAGTGTAGTACTATATAATAAAGTGTAGTACAGTACAGTATAGTACAGTATAGTACAGTATATTGCAATATAGTGTAGTACTATATAATAAAGTGTAGTACAGTACAGTATAGTACAGTATAGTACAGTACAGTACAGTACAGTATATTACAATATAGTGTAGTACTATATAATAAAGTGTAGTACAGTACAGTACAGCATAGTACAGTATAGTACAGTACAGTACAGTACAGTACAGTACAGTACAGTACAGTACAGTATATAAAGTATATTACAGTATAGTGTAGTATAATAAAGTGTAGTACAGTACAGTACAGTAGATAATACTACTTGACAAATATAAAGTGAATATTATTACACTTCTATTACAGTACTGTATGTAAATTTTAGATATGACACTTGTTTAGTCCTCATAACATTTGCTAAACGGCAATATATGAACTTTACTTTTGTCAGAAACACAGAATTGTGTTATATATTGTGTCTAAATTTCAAATACTGTTTAATCTACTATGATTAGAAAGAAGACTACACTGTTACAAAACAATGGTAAATGAGAATTGTTTATTGTAATTAGCTAATCTCTGAACCAACATGAATCAGTAGATATATGGAGAAAAAAGTATCAAGGGGATTGCTTGTGGTATCATCATTCAGTAATCATGGAAAGCAATCATAGGGATGGCCTTACGGGGTAGTGTTATTAATATGGTACAGATCATGTGATGCTTTGTAATGATATTCATGTATGCCGGAAATGAAACCCACATTAAGGTGATGGATCATCTGGTTGGTTGTGGAAAAACGGGACTTACTATATCATTCTTGTTCAGATTGAAACCATACTGTCCAGGAGTACATAATATTGAGGGGTGTGGCTTGTCGGGCATACTAATAGCATGATATAAGAGTATGGTACGTGCATACATACAATACTGCTAGTCTGTTATTGTTTGTAAAATTAAATCTCATTGCTTGACAAATAGACACAGCATTTATTATATATAACTAAGGCAGTGTTTATTTTGCCGATAGTCGAGTTCTTATTATTTGAAACAGGGAACCATATTGAAAGTGTACAGTACTTTAATATATAACATGGAACTGTGTACACTACTCCTGTGTTTAGTATTCATCATAAACATAACAATTATTACAATAGTTATAATAGTTTTACAAACTCACTAAGTTCCTCTTCATGGTTCAGCTCAACTTAAACCACACCTATTCAACACACCTACATAAGTCTATGGCGGCTAAGTAAGTTAGTACTTCTTTGATGTGGTTGGTAAGTATTTATGGAATGTGATTTATCAGGTGGGGCTTGTCATTTTGCATACGTATATACACTATATGTAACAGGTATCTTGTTATTTTACAATACATGTGACAGTGTTATTTGTATTTTGTAATTCGAGGAAGACATGACGGAATCAGATCTGGATCGCGAGGCCCTCAAGTTGTTTGAACAACTTGGTCTGCATGTGGGAGCAGAATCACTCAATTTTTTTCAAGGAGAAAGCCATTATTTGACGGATTGGAAATCATCTTTCAAACATCGTCCAAATTCTAGCAAATTAAAATTTGTTTCTTCTAAACACCACCATCCCAAGAGAGTGGAACAGAGCAAGCAAAAGACTGTACCTAGATCCAATGAAGGAAGAAAAATGCAAAGCAAAATGGATGAACACAAAGTAGAGATACTGGAATTGCACAAGCCATGTAAACCATGTGGAAGTATTGAGAGTGCCAGTAGTGTCAGTACAAGTCCTATATCACAGACAAGTGCCACAGACTGCAATGATGAAGAAGAAGAAGAAGTGGGGGAGTATTTTGGTGAGTGATTTCTGATTCATTTAGCGGTTAATATTTTGTAATGTGTATTAAAACGTGTGTGGTGTGAAGGCAAATGAGTTGTAACTGATAACCGGTTAGTAACCTCTCTAGTAAAGCACCATGGTGATAATGTCATTGTATATATAACGGCAATCATAACTGTAATTTGTTATTATAGTGTATGAAGCAACACATAGTAATTACCTTTGTGATGATCTTACATCATAACTTACATTCTTAGTTCGTAATGATACTATTGCACTTATAGTACCTTATATTAGCTTATACAAACCACTATAATATAACTATAATTCCTAAAATACAACATTACTTAGCAATTCCTTTTATTCTATAGATAGTTACTAATGGATTTTGTTTTGCATTAAGTTGTACTCACTCTTGTATGTTTAGTAGTAAGAACATAAATTATAAGAAGGTTGTCTTCAGCCAAACCACAAACATCAGTCTATACCACCTGTGTGAGTGTATGCTGTGTACACACACACACACACACACATATATATATATATAATATGTAATATTATGTGTGTGTGTGTTCAAAACGATAGGACCAAATCATAATTATGTTGAAGAAAAACAGTTTTAAAATAAACGCTAAATTCTATGAATAAGGCTGAAATACGAAAGTGCAGAAATGCTGGTAGTCACTGAGAATCGAACCCAGGGACACTGACCATAGGCGTAGCCAGACCTTTAGGATTGGGTGGGCCAGGCAAAGCATAGACCAGCAAACAAAGTACACTGAAAAAATGTTTGCGTTAATAAATTCATGATGGGCGTGCTCTACCGTTTGTGGCCAGGCAGACGAGTTGAGTTGGAGCTACTTCAACTGATCCTAGCTGAATCTGCCATTGCATGCTAGTTCCATCATGTTTAATACACATCTACATCACTATATTCTTGAGGGCATTCTAACTCTCTGATGTTCTCCGAGTGAAAAATGACACAATTAGTAATTATAGTAGGCATATATGCACCAAACCTTTTAATTACGTAAAAATATTCCCTGGGCCATCAGAACCCTGTTAGGAGTTGACCAGAAACACTACTCCATCAGGAGTAAAGCCATGCAAGGGTTTTGTAACAATGTTAACGCTTTGCTAATCTCACCTCACATTGAAAATGAATAAGGATAGTGAAAAAAAACACTTTTGATTAGATACGTGTTCAGATCATAAGATACGATTTATTGCACTCAAAAAGTACCTATTATGTGCTCTTTCAAGTAATATTCCAAATATGTTTTATCTGTACTAAAGACTGATTTCACTTTAATTAAAACATATACCATGACATATACTTATGCAGTATGTAATATTTGAAATTCACTTAACATAATTACTATAAGAATGCTGCCTAAGTGGGAGCAGATAATTACTGAGCATGCAGTTATAGTGGGTGTTAGTTATGCAACAAGTAGTGTAGTATAGAGTGATTTTAGCATTGACTCCCTAGTGCAAGGCTTGCTCAGGCTTGACAACAAAAACATAGTTCGATAAAAATTTTAATTTATTGTAAGATAATTTAATTCTGTTTCAAGGAGACACTGGTCTACATGTCTTATCAGCAATGTTGAAACATGACACTACAAAGTGGATAATTAATACGAAATGTTATACGTAATTATCAAATAGTTCACATAAGCCATGAAATATAATGAAATCATTATAACTTACTAAAAGTTAACAGAAACTAGTGAAGTTAGACATATAATACATACACAACATGATATATATATATATAAGTATATATGTCACGTATTGATGTTGACTAAGTATCAGGTTATACTGAAGTGATAATCTCTCTATGCTTATAATAATTATGTGTTATGTTTACATAATTATTGGCAGCCTGAAATATTTCCAATAGACTTGATTGTCATATATAGCAGTTTGAAAACATGTTTATTCATCGGTGTCTATACTGCTATGCAACTCACATACAGTTTACCTAGCTAACATCCAATAGTTGACTAAGTTGAGTAAACATTTTATTCGCTCCTATTTTCAGTCTGTTGTTGACTGTTGCAGAAATATGATGATTTATTTAATGCAAATCTGTATGGGATATAATTTGTAGCTGAAGGCCATGTAACAAGCAGTTTACCTAGCTAACAGTATTATAATTCTTTACTCCTATTTTGAGCCTGTTGTTGACTGTTTCAGAAATATTTTAACTACTGCAATTTAATAATGATTTGTTTAATGCAAATCTGTATGGGGTTATAATTTGTAGTTGAAGGTCATGTAACAGGCAGTTTACCTCGCTAATAGTATTATAATTCTTTACTCCTATTTTGCTGTTACAGAAATATTTAAACTATTGCGATTTAATAATGATTTGTTTAATGCAAGTCTGTATGGTGGTATAATTTGTAGTTGAAGGCCATAAATCGACAAGATAACATTATTGTGTAAATTAGTAGGCACCTTTTCCTTGCTATAGAAAGTGACATCATTGACCTCAAGCCAAGTGTAGTTTTCATTCAGTGACTCAGGGCCATACTCTTGGCCTAGCCGCAAATAACATGTATTAATAATTGATGAAGAAGACTCATATGTTTGTATGATTAAATTATTTGGTAATACCCAATTTAGCTAAGTGGAGTAAATTAGTGTTGTTAAGATGGCATTGATCTTTACTTGTGGTTTAGCTCACTTCTGCAAGGCAATGTGAAATAAGTTACAGGATCTACTAAAGTATGTTCACGTTGAGTTGGCACCAAACTATATCATTTAGTTTGGTGCCAACTCAATGTGAATGTACTTTATAACATCTACACAACTCTAAAATGAACATTTACCACATTTTATTAGTTAATTCATAGTGGAAGTTTCTCGAAACTAATAGTAACACAATAAATATATTTTTGAAAAGAGCGTTTTGGCCAAAGGGCCTCCTTTAGCTATGAATAATTTATTATTTAAACTTATTGTGTTACTATTAAGAAACCACCACTATGAATACTGAAAACACAGTATGGAACCTTTAGTTAACTGAGCTAGTAATAAAACATTGAGCATTTTCAAACTGTTAGGTTAACCTGTTGTTGCTATTGCTATCCTCTATAATTATATTATTAATTAATAAAGCATTGCTCTCAGCTATAGTGATAAAGAATGTTTACAATACCTCTGAATTGATGTTTGTAAACAACATTCACTAATACTTAACATCATACGGGTATTATTGAAGTACGACTGAGATCACCAAATAAAGTATCTAATAATGCATTTGCCAACTCTCCTATGGAAATAATAATGCAAGAAACCATTTCAAATTAAGTACAACTGAATCCATGAAAATTTAGAATAAGATATCATGTTACAAAATTATGAACCAAGTCTGTTCACATTCACCATGACCTCAAAATTAGGATGAGATGACTTTATATTACTATATATAATGTATAATGTCATAAGGTTAATACGTGATTATACTATAACTCAATAATGAAACAATGGATTGTAATTTTACATACACAAAAAAGAACGGGAAAGATAATTGTATGAAAGTGATGCAGGTAAAGAATACTAATGTTAGCTCCAAACTAATGTTATGAATATTTTTTCTGACATCAAAATGAACGTAAATGCCTTTTAGTAATGCAAGTATACTTTGCATTATGTGAATGCCCTTTAGTAATACAACTATACTTGGCAATAGCTTCCATTACCTAAGGCACAAGAATTGTGTGAAATATTTTAAGAATCTTGTAGTATGACTAAAAGTTTGTACTTGGCAGTAGTTTGAGTTATGTCACATTAGTTTGTATCACTATGCCAGTTAGTGTTAATGATATATTGCATGTTGTGACATAACTATCCACAGCATAATATATCATAAATCATAATTAATAATAGTGGAATTTATTTTGTCAGTGCTTTAAGCAATCAACTTAACCACTAAACTTAATTGCCATCCATAAATTATTAATGATTGCTGGGAACCTAAATTCACTACTTCTTTAAAATTAACAACCGAGGCAGTGTTTTTGATAAACTCATATGGTGCACCATTGGCCCAAAGAGCTTCTTATTTGGCACTGCACAGTTCTCTTATTGGGCCAGTGATGCAGTTAATTATGATTATATTGTTACTAACAACAATTGTTAATTGGCTCAAGATTTATTCCAAATGGTACACACACTAACCATTGTTGAGCCAATTTGGCCCATGCTTCAAAACATATCAAAAACTCTGAACTGAGGACATGCCTGAAATATTTTTTATATGTAATTATATTATTGGTTGGTGAATACATCATTATATTGACTATTGAGGTCAGTTTACATAATGGTTGAGTACAGTAACATTTGTGTGATGACTAGAAATACATTTTGACTTATTCAAGAGTAGACATACATGCACCTGCTGTTGCATGATTGGGTGTATGAAAGTTTACCTCAGTCTTAGATACTATAATAACAAATCAAACCAAATGAACACCTGCTGCTAGTTTTAGGAAATAAAAAAT
The DNA here is from genome assembly GCA_947044365.1 of Petrosia ficiformis. Taxonomy (NCBI): domain Eukaryota; kingdom Metazoa; phylum Porifera; class Demospongiae; order Haplosclerida; family Petrosiidae; genus Petrosia; species Petrosia ficiformis. The sequence continues at coordinate 3,331,205 of OX345653.1, read as the reverse complement.
AGTTAAAACTGTGTGTGTGCATGTGTGTCTATATTATAATCATGCCATATATTATAAGATTATCCATGAGGCTAATTAATAGTGCAGCTGTAGGCTCTGTAAGGGGTGCTGTACTACAGAGTTGAGAGGATAATATTATTATCTATTAAACATAATTAGTGAAGTCACTCATTAACCACAAGATATCATAAAATTGTTCAGTCATAATTTATAATCATAGTCATAAATTAAAACTGTCACTATATTATTGTGAGACATCATCTAAATAAGTTAGAATCACAATGATTAAACTGAGCTCATTATAAATTCATAGTTTGAAATGCAGTGTATGCGCTACTACAAGCCCAATCACTGTCACATGTGGTAATCACACTGTATATATAGACTGAATGGTAAAAACTGAGTTTACCTGCTCTAGGAACTTATCTGCATATTACCATAGCAAATATTCTATAATGAGCTCACTTTCAACTCACATGATTCTACTGTACACACAAATGTGAAAGTAATAATAATTATTATTATATGAACCGTTTATTTGTTGTGAGAATTTATTATATATTATATCTTTCACGGGATCGGCATTATTTCTGTGTAGAATAGCCATTTTTTTGTAAACACAACGTATGCATAGTGAAAGCACACAGTTAAATAAACTGTCAATAGTAGCTTTAAATATAATACATTATTATTACATTGTTTATAATTACAATCTGGATAACTAGGCAGTATATATTATTAAAATTGATTAAAGTAAAGAGACACATGCCCAGAAAAAAAATATCAGGACCAGCTGGGGATTTGAACCCAGGACCTTCTTATTACTACTAGTCAGATGCTACATGTCCAAAAACATTTCTGGACCAGCTGGGGATTTGAACCTAAGACCTTCTGATTACTAGTCAGATGCTCTGTTATCTGAACTAATTTGCCTGACCTAGGTAGTAGACATTGTCTATGAAATGCCCTTCCTTGACCTGGCTCCAGTAGCTCATATGATAGAGCATCTGACTAGTAATTAGAAGGTCCTGAGTTCAAATCCCCAGCTGGTTACAGATATTTTTAACTCATGATTTCTAGATTTGCACATGTGTCTCTCTACTTTAATCAATTTTAATATTACATTAACTTTGTCATTGAACACTTGTGCTAATGAAATCATTATCAGATAAAGCTGTTTCTGAGAATTTGTTTTTTAACACATGGAATGAGTTGTGTGTGTGTGTGTGTGTGTGTGTGTGTGTTGTGAATGATTTCAAGTATTTGCAATTCAAATCATGTGATCTTTATTAACAGTATTGACATAAAGCAACATGACTGGAAATTTGATTGTATTAAAATATAATTTTTAACAGATAACGTAAATTTATAATTCATGAATTAATGAAAGGTGTATGAAAATTCCATGACTGAATGTAACACCATTTAATTATATATCCTCTTCTTCCTCTGATGCTTGTCCTCCATTTGTTTGTGTAGCCATTTCTTTCTTGTCATTATCATCCATAAATCAATCATTACTAACCTATGATTGTCATCATCCATCACACCATCTATTATCATCCATCATCATCATGCATTATGATCATCCATCATCATCCATTGTCATTCATCGTCATCATCTATCACACCATCTATTATCATCCATCATCATCATGCATTATGATCATCCATCATCATCCATTGTCATCATCCATCACATCATCTATCACATCATCCATTATCATCCATTATCATCATTATCATCCATCATCATCATCCATTGTCATCATCCATCATCATCCATTGTCATCATCATCCATCACCTCATCCATCACATCATCCATCATCTATCGTTATAATCATCACCAATTATATTCTTTGTTTCCTGTTGTATTCAGGTCAGTGTAGTCTGTGTGGTTATCCTGTGTATGATGAGGAAACAGGATGTTTCGCTTTGAATGAAGTATTTCATAATAACTGTTTCAAATGCCAGAAATGCTGTAAGTATAATATATCAGAATGAAGTCTCATTATCAGAATAATATTATTAATATTGACTCAACTAGTTCTTACTGATAAACATTAAAGAACTACTATATACTTTTTTTTCCAGACAAAAATTTGTCAGGAGATAATTTTTATCTTATCGAAGATTGTATTCTCTGTGAAAAAGATTATAAGGTAAGTATTATTTATGCTTAGTGAATCAGCTATAGTATACAGGAAGTGATTATTACCAGCTGTTAAATACTAGTGTTCATGATTGTACAAAAACTGATATTCACTTGTTAATAACTATTAATTATTATTTAACGCATACAATACCATAATTATTAACATAATCAAAACTAATACAGTGGAACCCCTCCATTGCGGACAGCATTGGGACAAATATAAGTGTCCTGATATATTACAGGGGTGTCCTAATTTCAGGGGTGAATTTATATTATAAAGCGCAGTTTGGGACATTTGTAAGTTTCCTTAACCCTTATAGGACTGATGTCACATGTATGTGACATTTCACCCCTACGTGGTTCGCCGTCTGTTCCTAGCTACACGAAGCTGTCCAAATGGTTGTAATTGGCGTCAGGCACAAGTTGATGAATGTGGGTAAAAAAGTTGATGGTTTTTCGGCCGCCCTTTGGCCTAAATAACAATCATGGGGGGAATTTTAAAGGGGGGGTGTCCCCCCGTTAATGCGGGGGATTGAAGGGGGCACAGCCCCCTCGCTGCCGACGAATTTTGCATTTTTTGACCCCGCCCACGCACTCTGGTGGGTACCTGAGGCATTTTCCTTGCTGTGAAACCTGAAATCATGGGTGTAGCTGGTGCCAACATGCAGTGGGGTCATTTTGTTAGCCCCAGTTCCAGTCAAAAGAGGGAGAGCACTGCATTTGATTTGATCCTACGAAGCGCTTGGGGACTTTCGAGTCCCGGTAAGCAAGTTGGTGGAAGTAGTAGTCCATGTCGGAAAAGGAGCCAAGTTTGGGGTAGAGAAAGTGAACGGTGGCCACATTATATGCAATAGAGTCGCCAGTGTTGGAAATGGGAAGAGTTTTGAAAAACAGGCTCAGTCCTCTAAGGGTTAATACAGGGGCGTCCTCACTTCAGGGTGTCCTCGATAGAGGGGTTTCACTGTAACTATGATATTCATAAAAGTGCATAATTTGTGTTAAACTAATTATATGTGCATATAGAACAGAGCCTCAGCCAAAGAGGGTCAATAGTATTGTACATGGGCCAATAATAATTAAATTAATTATTGCAACCTAACCACTAAATCAATTTCTTTCCTAGATGACTCTGGATAGCTGTTACTTATGTCAACAAGTCATCACAGACAAAGTTTGTTACTTGGAATCATGATATTTTTTATATTAGCAATAAATTCAACATGGGAAAACTTGAAAGTAGCCACGAGGCTTACAATTACGATATAAATTTGTAACATTGACCACAAACTATAAGACTATAAACACTCTCCTGATTCAAACTAGAGCATTAGGAGAAGTGATTCATTTCTTACACATAGCTACATACTATAGCTTTTCCATGCCTACTTGCATATAAATATAACAGCTTCTTTACATGTAAGTGAACAATAAGTCATTAATAAAGAGAGAAACATGTCCAGAAAAAATCTAGACCAGACCCAGGACCTTCTGATTGTTGCTCAGATGCTTTATCATCTGAGCTATATATAGCCTAGCTACTGGAGCCAGGTTGGAAGAGCTTTTCATAGACAAATGTCTACTACATGGGTCTCTCTACTTGGTAGTTCACTAGTAAACTACCACAACTGCTATTCATGTTTCACCTTTATTTCACTGCCTAGTTATTTTAAATACTTTAATTAAGTTATTATTACATTAACTGCTGTTAATATATATGATTTGATAATACATATGTTTAGGTGATCAGAGCAATGGAGCGTACATATCACCCTGTGTGTTTTCGATGTTCTGTTTGTGGGAAGTGTCTTGATGGTATACCATTTGCTGTTGACTGTAGTAAAAGAGTATACTGTGAATTTGATTTTCATAAGTGAGTGATTTAAATATAACTACATTATAAATTAATACATGTGCATTCACACACACAGACACACAAACACATACACATATACAGACACAGACACACACAACACATAAACAGACACAGACACAGACACACACACACATCACACATACACAACACACACACACAATCATTCTCAATCAGTCTAGTACTCCTTCTGTTCCATAGAATGTTTGCTCCTCGCTGTCAAGTATGTAAAGACCCTATTATTTCCTTACCAGTAAGTAACCACACATAATATCATAGATTATTATCAAGTTAGTATATAGATTCAAGATGTGAGGTTTATTGAGCTTTGATAACATAATTAAATTAATTCTGATTTTGACCTGAAGCTAAAGAAGACTTTTGGGTCTAAATGATTGAAGCTCAATAAACTTCACAACTTGAATTAGCCACATATATGTACATATTCCATTTTGATAAGATTATTCAATCAGTCCAATCCCTAGTAGTCACCACATGTACAAATATGAATGCATAATTGTCAATACACATATCATAATTTATATAGGCAGTCATAAATATTGTCAGGCTGATTACACACGATAATTAACAATCCATGTAGGGGGTCTGGGGTATGCCCCCCTGGAGATTGCAGTGTTCAGTAATTGATTCTAAAGCTCTTTTACAGTCAAAATTAAATTATTATAATTAAGATGTGTATATAATGTATTCATGTATGCAGTGCATCAACATAATTTTATAATTGCTATTATAGCATGCACTAGCAATTATGTAATAGTTAAAGCACCCCTTCGAGTACATTACGGGAATTACAGCACAAGAGGTGTGGTCGAGACAAGCCATACAGCGAGTGCTGTATGGCTTGTCGAGACCACACCTCGAGTGCTGTAATTTCCATAATGCATGAGAGTAAGCGGGTGCTTTAACTGATTTATAGTGATGCGTGGGTGTAATCAAAGGCACACGACAGACGAAAGCAGTTTTATCTCCTGTGTTTCTTTGGTTTTCTTTCAAACTTCGACAGACGAAAGCAGTTCAACAGTTTCACCTCCTGTGTTACCTTAAACTATGGAACCACAAAATAAGAAACGGCGACTGTCATTGTCGCTGGTGTGAGAGCATATGAGCAAGTTTCAGAGGAACAAGAGAGTGAAGCACAGTTGGCTATTGGACTGAAAGTAAAGACACTTGTGGATGTAGAAACAAAGCCAGAAAATGATCAGCAACTTGCTCAGAATTTCCGTGATGCTCAATTTTCTAACTATACAATCAACATTACTAAAATGTGATTTGAACAAAATTGTTCTACTGAGTTGGCTAAATTTGCATTTAATCTTCTGTAGTATAATACTTGTTTTTGTTGAGTTGTTTACATTTATATAAACAGTCCCTCCTCTAATGAGCTGAGAAACCACATCATTTACCACAGTTCAATATAAGTTATACAGGCACACCTGTTCTCAATATGACACTTTCGGTGCCTTTGATACACCCACGCAGTGTGCTATAAGATAATATACGTACCATAATAATTGAACAGCACAAATATTGGGGCTCTGTTCTCCCATCTAGCAAAATTGGGGGTCCTGCCCCATCAGGCGCCACTTTCTTACACCTGTGTATACTTTCTGAAATGATACTAATGCATTTGTATTCACAGTAATATATTGTGTGAAATTATTTGTAGTACAACATGTGGTATAGATTACCACACAGAGTCGTAACTTGATAAAATGGTTGATTTTTAATTAACATTTGGTCTCAATCCTCTAGAACTAGATGAAAGAATACATTAACCATTTTATTTTCTATTCATGTCACAAACATCATGAATGTTTCCATTTTCAGGGTGTGTCAAACAGTAAGAGATTAATAGCAATGAATATGAGTTTTCATGTGGATTGCTATCGTTGCACAGTGAGTATACATAATAAATTATGTAAAATACTATTTTATTTATTCACAATAAAAATACAATTTACTTTTGAAGTTCAAATATTTTGTGTCATAAATGAGATTCTTAGTTCTGCATTGATTAATTCATACCTGTTAGGACTACAATGGCATGAACACAGATGTCACATGACATCAAGAATGAGTAGTGTTTATATATAGTACATCAAGATGAACAGTTCCCTGGGAAAGTCTCTTAATTATGTCTACTGCCTCTTTTTGAGTCAGGTCTTCAAATTCAACACCATTAGTTTGTAAAAGTGTGTCCCAATATTTATCATCCGAGATTTATAAGCTGCACTACCCATGTATGAATTTAAACAATAGTCATGCAATCCCTACGTCATTATGTGGCTACACAGATTACATGTACAGTAGTAGTGCACAGTGTAATTGCAGTGCATTTTCAAGTGCATAGGCTCTGGGACTGTGTAGCCATAAACCTCTGAGAAGGGGAGAAGGATGTGCTCCCTCCTGAGTAGAAGTGGTAAAATGTACCTTATTTTATGTACCTTATACTTGCATGTAAATCTTCTTTGTATGTACACGAGTTGAATTTATATTTAATAGGAATGTGGAATTTCCTTAGTAACGAGTGATAATGAAGATATTCAATGTTTTCCGATCAACAAAGATCCATTATGCTTGGAGTGCAATAAACTTTGGACTATTAGAGGTCAAACCCAAGAGTTAGAAACTGTGTCAGTAGTTGGCACTACCAGTTAAACTATTATTTGTTTTACGTTATGTCAGCACATGCAGTGTAACTATGTATTGTGTGTACATTGTATTATAACACTTATATTAATTTTTTATAAGGTTTATAGTTTACGACGCATGCGCGAGAACATGTGAGACCATGTGGGTGATGTGGCGAGAGCACACTAAAATGATGTTTTCAGTATCTGTATTGTTTTTGTTGATGGTGATTGAAAGTTTTGCATTGAGAGCCAGCCTCAATTATCCAGGTGACTTCACTCAAGAGACGAAAGAAGATTGTGGTTCTGTAGATCTTCAGTTTTCGGCTGAGAAAACGAAAGAGTTCATCGAAAACGATTGTATACAGGAAGAAACGTTTCTATCGTGTTGTGAACCACTGTACTACAGTTACAAATTGTCTGGAATATATAAAGTCATGGATGTACCAGTCTATTGTGATATGGAGACAGAGGACAATGGTGGATGGATGGTGATTATGCGTCGATCTCGTAATCTGCAGCTGGATAAATTCGATAAAGAGTGGAAATATTTCAAAAGAGCAGGTGGATTTGGTGCCTTAGATTTTGATCATTGGATTGGATTGCAATTAATCCATCAATTAACGAAAGAATATGATACAGAATTACGCATAGATTTATGGAATACACACAAAGACGAACACGAGGTACTGAAATATTTAAAGTTTGAAGTAGAAGGAGCAGACAGTAACTATCGTTTAAAAATTGGAGAATATGTGGGTCCTCTGGCAAAGAATGGATTGAATTATCACAATAACACTGAATTCTCCACAAGAGATAATGACAATTCTAGTTCTGATATCAATTGTGCAGAGTTTTTTGGCGGGGGGTGGTGGTATAGGGATTGCTATAATGTACTGCCCACAGGGAAAGTTATACAATGGGGTTCTGGAGATTATGATGCCATTGAGATGAAAATAAGACCACGTGAATGTCAGCTACATCAATTTAACTAACTCGACATAATCTCTTAATCACTTTTAAGTAACTCTATTATCTGAGTTGTATTTACTGCATCACGTTCTCAAGTACAGGTGATATTCAGATAATGGTATCATATAATCCAGTTGATATTATTGTATTCACATAATGTTATCCTATAATCCAGTTAATATTATATTCACATAATGTTATCCTATAATCTGGTTAATATTCAGTTTTATTATATTCACATAATGTTATCCTGTAATCCAGTTGATATTATTATATTCACATAATGTTATCATAATCCAGTTAATATTCGGTCTTATTATAATTATTCACAATTTTATCCAGTTCATATTCAGTTTTATTATAATTATTCACATAATGTTATCCTATAATCCAGTTCATATTCAGTTTTATTATATTCACATAATGTTATTGTATATACAATCCAGTTGATATTTAGTCTCATTATAATTATTCACATAATGTTATAATCCAGTTGATATTCAGTCTTAATGTTATCCTATAATCCAGTTGATATTCTATTCACATAATGTTATCATGTGTATGGTTGATATTTAATCTTTCCATATAATGTTATAATCCTATAATTTTGTGATATTCAGTCATTATATTCATGTATTGCTATATCATTTAACTGTATGTGTGGGTGTTCCTCAACTGATCAGTGTATGATCCATAGGGAGATGATTGCCCACTCAATGAATATTGTATTGTGCAATGAGGTTGAATTTCTAATAATTAGATATAGACTATGATGTAGGTCCATATAAAAACCATTTTCTTTGTTCGCAAGTTTCCTGTTTGTTCAATCTGACAAGCCCTCACTTCATCCTGTATTACATCATTAGCTTGAGTGAGAATAAATACATCAACATATAACCCTAACAATACCTATCTATACACCTAACATACTGCTTATACCATAATAAAAATATTGTGACTCTTTATATGAAGTAACAACCAATTAGTCTATCAAATGAGTCTTGGTTGTCACTTCATATAAGGGTAGTATTGTAGCTCCACAATAAGTTCATGCTTGAGTGACGAGAACAAAATAATACATCCTGCCGGTACACCTATAACATACTTATACGATAATTATGACATTATTTCAGGACTCCTAATATTCTTTGAATATCACATTAGGCAATGACATAATCTTTGTAATAATTTTAAATATGTGTAATTAGTCAGACATCAGTTGATTCCAAGAATGAAAGCTGTAATAACTACAATAATATGATCTGGCAATTTTATTTTAACCAAGTATACTATAATAATAATTATAGCAAGAAATATTTTTAAAATGGCTTTCTCACACAAAAATAATATTAAATACGATTGAATAGACAACATGATTTAATAATCAGAAGACTGACTGCATGAAATAAATTGTAATATTTATTATTACAAAACATTCTATTCACAAACTACATGTTCACAGTGGGTGTGTGTATTACAATACATTTATTAATAATAATAACAATTATTAATAATATTAATGAAAGTCAGTGGTATGTTAAAGAATTGATCAACAACCACTGCAAGTTATATGGTAAACCGATAAGTTACAGATAGCACATATTAAGTTATAGAAGAGTACATCTCCTTTTCTTTATTGGTTCTGGAGGTTCTAATGCAGCCAGTATAGCCTCGTCAAAAACATTTTTCAAACCTTTCTGTGTTAGTGCAGAACACTCGACATATTTAACAGCACGCAATTCCCTGGCTAATTTTTCGGCATTCTCTACACTGATAGGTCGTTGCTTGGCTTTTGAAAGCTTCTCGATTGTGCTAGCGTCATCTCTAAGATCGATTTGTGTACCAACAAGCAAGAAAGGTGTTTTAGGACAGTGATGGGTGATTTCTGGAACCCACTATAGAAATTTAAAAAAATTGCCATATTAAATGTATTCATGATAGTTGCCTAGAATCATCAACATCTATATAGTTTTTATAAGCTAGTTTGTGTTTCCCACACATTATATATAGTTATAATACACACAATTATGTACATATTACCACATCAAAGCAACACTTCTATACAAAGGCAATGTCTTGGCAATATACATCCTGGCAATACATATATCAAAAACTAACCTTTTCTTTAACATTTTCAAAAGAAGCAGGGGACACGACTGAAAAACAAACAAGAAATACGTCTGTTTGAGGATATGAAAGAGGTCTTAATCTATCATAATCCTCTTGACCTGTAAAAAAGAAAGACAAGTAATTTCAAAGTATTCTAATTAAAGCCCATCCTTCGATAAGATGATAAACAGCTATTAAACACAAAGTTATGGCTTATGTATGTGTAATAGTTATGGTATGTTAGTATATAGTTGTATAAAGTCTGTATCGCCAAATAAAAGACACACAACAGCCATAGCTGTATATCATAAATTCTTAACCTACCAGCTGTATCAAATAGTCCTAGAGTATAGGGCTCTCCGCCAATCATCACAGTTACAGCATAGTTGTCAAATACCTAAATAACAAGATTTACATAAACCACAGATTGGCACAGAATTGTAATTGTGTGTGTGAAACTGTGAATACAAAAAAAATACAAGATTAAAAATCCCAAGAAATTGGTATGCTAAAAATCAGCTTTAAAGTGAAAAATGAAGTTAATTTTCATTAGAGACAACAGAATAGCCACATTACTGACTGTCAGCTATCAAGAAAACGGTTTTGTGGTTTATATAATTTATATTATAGCAAAACATCATAAATTACATATATATATATATAATAATCATAAATACACTTACAAGTAAAGTAACTTACTGTTGGCACATATTCTTGTGGAAATTTGTTGGTCGTGTAGGAAATCAATAGACAGGTCTTACCAACTGCCCCGTCCCCTACCACGACACATTTGATAGTCTGCATAATCTCTTCTTTTATTCTATTTTGTACTACAATAAATATTGACACAGAAAGAGTGTTCTCTAGTCTCAGAAGGTGTCCTCTCTGTTTCGTTTCACCCCAAAAATGGCGTCCTTATCTACTCGTATCACCTTTTGGAATGTCACCCCCAGATACTATTTTTAGAACACGCTATTTTTGGAACAGCATAGCAACGTTATTCTATTTTTAGTAACAGCTCCGTATAAATACAACTAGCACGACCATAATAAATAATTACTATAATTGAAAAGGACATAGAACTGTATACAAAAAAGTTGTGAGATATATATAAAAATTAACATCTACTTAGATGATAGATCTCTTTGAAAACCTTTCTTTTCTGAAGGACCTCTGCAAATACAAGTATCATAATAATAATACCTAATACATTATACCTCACATACTGTGGATGTCTTAATAAATTAATATCTGATGACTTGCTATTAGTCGAACTATATGATAAAATATTCAGTTAACTATGACACAAACAGTTGACCAACATACGTACCTACTTGAGTTATCACCAAGAATTCTAGCACTGTAAATTATAAACAAACATGATATATATATATATATATAAATATAACTATTACTATAGCTTGGTATGTATGTATTATTCACCGTGCACTAGCATACTCTGCTTCTCTCTCAGCAAGTGATTTTTGACTCCGCCCAGTTTTTCCCACAGAAGATGACTGTTCCTCTTTCTTTTCTGGACGTTTAAGGATCTTCATCTACGTGAGATAATAATGAGGACAGGGTAATATTCCACAGTGAACTACATACATAGACACATACAGAGATACATACATACATAGACACAGACATAAATACTTACACATATACACACATCCATCCATACATACATACACACATAGACACAGACATAAATACTTACACACATACACACATCCATACATACATACATACATACATACACATATACACACATCCATACATACATATACACACATACATACATATACACCATACATACATATACACATACATACATACATGCATACATACATACATACATACATACATGCATACACACATACATACATATACACCATACATACATACACACATCCATACATACATATACACACATACATACATATACACATACATACATATACACATACATACATACATGCATACATACATACATACATACATACATAAATACTTACACACAAACACACATCCATACATACATATACACACACATACATACATATACACCATACATACATATACACACACATACATACATATACACCATACATACATATACACATACATGCATACATACATCCATACATACATATACACATACATACACACATCCATACATACACACATAATGCAATATCAATTGCCAATCTGATTATCGTTGCATCACTAGATAGTATACTTACAGTTGCTACATATTCTGATCCTTCAGAGTACTTAATTTTCAGAGGTCCTTCACTAACTGACGACAATGTCACATCATTTACTGGTGTTGTTATAGCTAATTTCTTGGACCTAAAATTACATAATAAGCTGATGAACATTTGTGACCTAATAATGTTAAGGGACTTTGTCTCAGAAAATAATTTTAATTAAATGCTTACCTTTAATCACTCGTTATTAGGCCATTTTGAACAGGAAGCAAACAAAATGAATTATCTAAGGAGACCAATGATAGCTCTTCCTGGATACTAAGTTAAATTAACTTCCTAATAATGAGTGATTTGAAAGCAAGTACTTGGTTAAAATTCTTTTGTGGGAGAAGCTCCCTTTTGAAATATTTCCTAATATTAAATTCATAGGTACAACTTAAAAGAGCAGAATTGCATTTGGGCGCTTTTTAGTTTCTATATTTAAGTGCAAAGATCAAACTCAATATTTACCCTGGCTACAGTAATATCTTATATCCACTGCAATACACGGCAAATATTGATTATGTATCTTATTACTATGATTACATTTGTTACTCACAAATCTTGCTTGGCCACTTCTTGCTGTCTAGAATGAAGTCGTCGTACTAACTCCTGTATAATTATAATTATAGAGAAACTGCATTTACATACACATCTGTTGTACTGTTGTTTAGTTAAGATGTTAATATTATTTTCCACATACGTGTTTACCCACCATCTTAGTATAAGTATTACTAAAATAATAGTAAGACCACAATATGCAAATTTGCACTAAACGTGTAGTGTATATAAAGATACTTGTGAGTTCAAGAAAAAATACTATCATTTGAATTTTTTCCCTTCAGTGATATAAACAATTCTTGTAACAGTTAAGATATTATTAGTATATTAGCAGTACTAGTATAAATATGGCATTGTGATTTAAACTACTGTTCTAACTTTAACAAAACTGAAACCATTTAGTAAGTATTGAAGTACAACATTATTAATTAATAATCGTAATTTCAGAATCAAGATATATTATAACCAGACTGTGGGCCAACTACAGGAGTCGAATTGATGACTCTGGTTTGCTCAAATGTGGTGAAGCTAATACTGCAATATAACAGCCCTTGTCATAACTGGAAAAAAAGGAGTTGCAGCTTATAGCACCAATCTTAGTACATGTTGTGTAGGATGACAGTACTATTATAAAACTCAAGAATAATACAAAGCTTGAAAGAACATGTAGGAATATCAAAACTGAAAAAGTACACGAACAAGATTGGGATGGTAACTTAGCAACACAATTATACTAACCTCTTCCATATAACAACCCTACATAAATATAGCTAGAGTATAAAAGAAAGATATACTTATACAGGGTTGTTATATTGGAAGTGGTTAGTATAATTTTGTTGTTAAGTTATCATCCCAATCTTGTTCGTGTGCTCTTCGGTTTTGATATCCTTACATGTTCTTTCATTAAGTTATAAAATGCTTTGCCTCCAAAGAATGTATACATGCAAGACAAAGTAAAAATCAATACTGTGTCTCCTGTACCAGTGTTTTAAATTAATGCTTGTTTATTCTTGATCTTAAGACAAGGAGTACTGTCCTTGGTGGCTTGGTCCTAGTTCAATTCTAGAGTTTAGGATTTAGTATCCCTGGTGAGGGTTAAATATGAACAAATAACATGTTCAAGTGTTTGGATGT
>OX345653.1:2090000-2112500 GCA_947044365.1 Petrosia ficiformis | reverse complement strand
TCACCTAAACATGTTATACAGTTCACAAGTGCTTATGTGAAACCTGCATTACGTAATTCCCAATACTATCTGAGCAAATGTTTGGAAGTTAATCTTTAGAAGAAAAGGGGTTAAAGACTAAAATATGTAGGTTAGCTCAAAATTAAACCTGTTAATAGTGATTTGTGATAATAATAGATGAAAGACTGAAGAGCGGGGGAAGGAAATTCATAGGTTTTGAAACTTACTGAGAAATTGTTATGAAAACACTATACTTGAGGTGCTATATTTGAGTACTAAATAATATTCTCTCTAATCCCTTCCTTGCACTAACATTTTAAACATTATTTGAAAGCATTCAAAGGAATGTCTTGGAAGTGACAGCAATCACATTTAACCTGACCTCTACGGAGAACCTGGAGTGTGGAACAAATATTAACTAACATAACATTCAACAGCTCACTCTATATAATACAATTTGCACTCTGAATGTGTAATGTAAATATCTACAGAATGGGAAGAGAATGTTGGACATATTCATTGTAAAATTACTAGTATCAGTTGTAAGTCCTCACAAACATTGTAGAAAGGACTTCATTTTCCACACAGCCAGTACACTTCAGTAAGAGGAAATGGAGTTACATTTTAATGATAACTCACAATCAACCAACTAGCAATCACTATTCAATATTTCTCCATCTTAAAATGTCCACTGAACAATGAACACACCCAACTCTCTAAGATAATTAATAGTAGTTATTGGTAAAATTAATTAACTAGTAACAGTAATAAACTAATTAATTTTTATTACTTCACTGTTTAATTAACAGTTTAAATAATGATATAATTAATTAAACTCTCAATAAATTAATATTTAATTACTCTGCAGCTTGTTCCACTGCTGGAATACAGACACCTCTCGTAAATGTAAAGTTTGCGAGAACATCAAGAACTACCAAGAACTACCAAGAAGTAACAAGAACTACCACGAACTACCAAGAAGTACCAAGAACTACCATGAACTAATAGAAATAAAAGAATTACAAGATCACAAGAATTACTACGACATAAAGAATATTGTCAACTACAAAAGCTGCAGAGGGAACTACCAACAACTACCAAGATATACCAACAACTACCAATAACTACAAGAACTACCAAGAACTAAGAGCTACATATTACATGAGAAGAACTACAAATACATATTAAATGTGAATGAAAAACATTAAATAATTAACTTACCAATAGAGAATCTTCTCGGAATTTGAGTACGGACGAGGTCATGCTCCGAACAAACTAGACTTGGGAGAAAACTAAATACATTATATATGGCATTTATAATTGAGATGAAGGAAGGAATACACAAAAGATGGAAAAGACCTTGACAGAATACAAAACTTACGACACAATCCGAATATCCGTCTTCTTTATACAAGAAGCGACGTTGGAAAGACTCTCAATATGGGAACAAAGAGCAATCAATCATCATTGATTAAATGGATCACTCCTATGAAATGAAACTTTGGGGAAAAATAAACATTTATAATACTGCATTTACAGATACATTGAGTACATTAATGGTGGAATGGACTACATAAACTTATAAGACTACCTAGTAAATCTAGTTATATATAAATCGACTTAACTTGAATGAAGTCTAAGCATAAGAATCGGTTCACTCCACCTGGCATCGACCTAAAACCTAACTTGGGAAGCTTACTAAACATATTAACTAGTGCATTTATAGTAATAATGATTGAATGAATGAATATACAAATGATGGAAGAGTATACACAACTTACCACACAGACCAAATAACTACCTAGTATATTTCAGAAACGTCTAAGGAGAGCCTCTCAACTCACTGCTAGCCTCCCAAAACAGATCACTCTTATTTGCGGAAATGGACCACTCCTATGAAATGTAACTTAGGAGAAAAATAAACATATATAATACAGCATTTACAATTATAATGAGTGTAAGAATGGTGGAATGGACTACATAAAATTATAGACTACTGAGTAAAAACTAATGATGACAACATGAAAATCAACTTAACTGGAGTGATATCTAGGGGAAAGAACGCAGAACCTTTCGACGACTAAGACTCGCATCGTCCTGAAAACCTAACCTTGGAAATAAACTAAACGTATTAAGTCGTACACTTTTGTAATAATCGATGAATGAATGAATATACGAATATGGAAGAGGGTTGGATTGGTATATACACATAACTTACGGCACCGAACAAATACCTCTATTGCGGAGTATAATTACAGGAAAGACAATGGAATGAACCTCAAACTGTGTACACAATGCAATTGGTCCTCATCGAACAAATGGACTCCTCCTATGAAACCGAACTTGGGGAAATATTAAACATATTAAATACTGTATTTACAATTGTAATCAGTACATGAATGATGGAAAGTATTACATAATCTAATTAGTTTCATACGCTTACCGAGTAAGGTTCGTGATGAGAAAAGATAAATAACTTAGAGACTGAATACTGGAGTCTGCATAAGTGACGGAAAGAATGATGCATAGAGTGTTCGTGAGACAAGCAAATGTAGTCTAGAGAACTTAAATGTCTGTAGGTTGCAAATATGACATGGTTGACTGGAGACTTGAGACATCTGAATGGAAACAGCCGAATTCATGTCTTTAGTGAATGGATAATTGACAAACAGTGAGGGAGGAATTTCGAAAATAAAACTCCAGATTTGATGATAATGTAACAAAGAACTTGCACTCTTCACGTGGATATGGACACCCGAATTATTGAGACTGGATGATTGATGAGACTTGAGACTTGAGACTTGACTTCAATGGGTGAGAATCCTTCATGAGAGTTGTAGTTGGTGTCATTACGAGAATTCACGCCGCAATTCTTATGAATGAATCTCAGCATGTCTTCACTTCGTCTTCCCAATAGTAGTTCCTATGAGAATTACGAAATAAGTAAAATTGCAATCTGACGCTCTGAAATCAGTCTACAAATTAACATATGGTGTGATTTTACAAGACAAGAATATTTTCCTATCTAGCAAGAACAAGAACTATGAAGAACTAATACTATAGACGAGTAGCAAGACGTTGGTATTTTACAAGACTATCAAGAAATTTTACTACAATCAAGAAAGAAGACGTTGATATGCTACAAGATCACCGTACTAGCTCTCCTTTAAGTCTCAACTGATGAATGTAATACACATATTGATTATATGATTTGAATAGAGAATGAATTATAATTGAAAGTTGGAATAACTCACGTATTACAACATCACTCCATGATATGATTCGTTAAACCTAAACATGTAACCTGGTGAAAAGGAACAAACCAATTCATTTGTGCAATTATAATTGTAATCAATGAATGATTAAATGTGTGCTGGAGTACCAAGCAAATATCATACATAAATTTATCCACAAACATATGATATCAGCCCGAAAATTAATGTGATTAGATGTGAGTTGCAAGTACTCATGATGAGACTTCATTATGATTCGCCTAAATGATTTGTCTGGAGGACATCATGAAGAGGGATGAGAATTGGAAGATATAATTGAAGTTTAAGCTGTAGAAAAAAGGTGATTGGAATAATCGTCAAAAGTCACAAGTTGTCATAAACAGTCATGAATACTCACAATGAATTGTCAAGAGGAGGAGTCACTATAAGATAGGAGTTTGGGGGAGGAGTCATCGAGAGGAGTATTCATGTGGAGTCATCTGGTGGATTAAGATTGTGCGTGGAGGAATTTGGAGGAGTGAATAGGATTACATAATTAAACTAACTTTGAGATGAACTAAACATATTGTGGAGTGAGCTTATATTGAGTGAATATACAAATGAATGTGTGGAGGAGTGAGATTTTGGAATCTGCAATTTAATTCACTTACAGAGTGGAACACTTATCAGGATCTACAGCTAATTTGTGGAAACATTACAAGGACTGTGAAATCTACTTCATTTATAATTATAGTGAATAGTGATTATATGAAATGTGTACAATACATCATTACCAATACTGACCTAATGAATGCTTCATGTAAAGTTTTACATGAGACTAACTTGGGGGGAAGATTTAATAAAACGCATGTTAGCGGAATGCTAATCCTGTTGGATAGTGAATTTACGATAATGACTAAATATATGAAATTTAGTAGAGTGTGGAATTTTAATTCATAAAACTTACTGAGTATTTGTTTTAAAATCATTCATTTTTGAGAGACTTAAGCCAGCAGGAGGAACAATAAATCCTCTAATATAAAAGAGACCATAATTTAATTAATTGAAAAAATTCAATTAATGAGTGCATTTATTATTATAATGAATTATTCTATGACCAAGGGAAATAAAATCACGTAAACAGAATATGAACAACAATTGAAATTTGCAGAATTTCATCTGCGGAAAGTAACGTACAAGGAATAAGAAGCAATTCATATATTAAATTAACGGTCTCAAATCAGTGTGCGATGTATACATTCTATTTCACAAGAGAAGAATATGTTCATAACTAGTGAGCTCCTCAGAACAGCTAACAAGGAAATGACTGTTACTAAACAGAAAGTGGTAGGTTAAAAGACGAGTAGGTAGGTAGGTAGCTAGGTAGGTAGGTAGGCAAAGCTTCAAATTTCGCATTCAGAGTTTAGGGTTTTGGGTTTTGGGAATTGGGCTACAGGTTGAGAGTTAAATAAATAGATTGCTGGTTGACAAATAGAGCAATAGAAAGGGAGTTAAATGCATAAATTGATAGATATATAAATGCTATGATATATATATACATATTCGAATAAATACATACGTAAATAAATTCATAAATACATAGGTAGAATGAGACAGACTGACTGACAGACAGACATACGGACAGACAGACAGACAGACAGAATCACAGACAGACAGACAGACAGACACTCAGACACTCAGACAGATAGATAGGTAGAGAGATAAATAAATACATATATAGAATGTTAAAATTACATATAGAGAGATAGATAGATAGATATATAGGTAGATATGCAGATAGATAGATAAATAAATAGAGGATAAAGTTATAGAAAATAGATAGATAGATATATAGATAGTTAGATAGGTAATTAAATTGATAGCTATATATTTCAAGTGATAGATTGAAGGATAGACCGATAAATAAATAAACAGGTAGATATATAGATAGATCGATACATACATACATAGATAGATAAATAAATAGATAGATACATATCTCCAAATTGAATTTGACAAATATATACGACATCAATACATAGATAGATAAATAGATAGAAACATATATAGCTACTGGATAGACAAACAGATATATTCTTTGTTAGATAAATACAGATAGACAGATAGATAGATAGATAGACAGACACACAGACAGACAGACAAAGAAACAGACAGACTGACAAACAGTCAGACCTACAGACATAAAGAGAGACAGACAGGCAGACAAACAGAGAGACAGAGAGACAGACAGAAAGACAGACAGATAGACAGACAGAGAGTCAGACAAAGAGAGGGACAGAGAGACAGACAGAGAGAGAGAGAGAGGCAAAGAGACAGACAGAGAGATAGATAGAAGAATAGATAAATAAATAGAGACATGAATAGATAGATAAATAGATAGATGGATATACAGATACATAGAGAGATATATAGTAGGATAGATAGATAGATATATACATTATATATATTGATAGTAATATAGATAGATAGATAAATAGACACCTGCAAAAATCAATTGATAAATATGTACGATATCAATACATAGATAGATAAATAGATAGAAACTTATATAGCTACGTAGATAGATGACAGAGAGACAGACACTTCGTGAGATAAATAGAAATAGATAGATAAATACACAGATAGATAAACAGATACAGAGATAGATAGAAAGTTAAAAATACATATAGATAGTTAGATAGATTAGATAGATAGATAGATAGAGGGATGGATGTATGAATGGATGGAAGGAGGGATGGATGGATGGATGGATGGATAAATTGATGGAAGGATGGATGGATGGAAGGATGGATGGATGGATGGAGGGAGGGAGGGAGGGAGGGAGGGAGGGATGGATGGATGGATGGATGGATGGATGGATGGAGGGAGGGAGGGAGGGATGGATGGATGGATGGATGGATGGATGGATGGATGGATGGATGGATGGATGGATGGATGGATGGATGGATGGATGGATGGATGGATGGATGGATGGATGGATGGATGGATGGAAGGAAGGACGGAAGGAAGAACGGAAGGACGAATGGACGGAAAGACGATCGGACGGACAAAAGGACGAAGAGACGGAGAGACGGTCGGACAGACGGACAGACGGACGGGCGGAAGGACAAACGGATATGGTTGGATGGATGGATGGATGGATGGATTGAGGGATGGATGGATGGATGGATGGATGGATGGATGGATGGATGGATGGATGAATGGATGGTTGGATGGATGGATGGATTGATGGGTGGATGGATGGATGGATGGATGGATGGATGGATGGATGGATGGATGGATGGATGGATGGTTGGATGGATGGATGGATGGATGGATGCATGGGTGGATGGATAGACAAATAGATAGATAGAGAGATAGGTAGATAGAGATATAGATAGATAAATTGATAGATAGATACATAGATTAGGAATATATATTAGATATAGCGATAGTGATATAAATAGATATACACCTGCAAGCATCAATTGATACATATGTACGATATATATACAGGGATACATAAATAGATAGAAAATTATATAGCTATGTAGATAGATGACAGAGAGACAGATACATAGTGTGATACATAGAGATAGATAGATAGACACATAGATAAATGAATACATAGATAGAAAGATAGAAAGACAGATAGAAAGATCGATAGAAATATAGATAGAAAGAGTAATGTCAAAGTAGACAGTGGATTAAGAGAGACAGACAGACGCACAGACAATTACACAAACAGACGGACAGACAGACCGAGGAACAGTGAGACTGACAGACAGAGAGAACGACAGTCAGACAGACAAACAGACAGACAGATATATAGATAGACAGATAAATAGATAGATGTATAAATAGATAGATAGATAGATATGAAGATAGATACTTAAATAAAGAGATGTATAGATAGATAGATAGATAGATAGATAGATGAATACATAAACAGGATAGACAAGATAGACAGGATAGAAAGGTTAGACAGGAATGACAGAATAGATTGGAAACACAAGATAGACAGGATAGACAAGATTGACAATGAGACAGGACAGACAGGATAGACAGGATAAACTGGACAGGCAGGAAAGAAAAGTTAGGCAGGATAGACAGGATACACAGGATAGTCAAAATAGACAGCATAAGGAGGATAGAAAACATAGACGGATGGTCTTATTACACATGCAGGATAGACAGGATAGACATTATAGACATGATAGATAGAATAGACAATGTAGACAGAACACACAGGATAGACAGGACAGACAGGAGACACAGCATAGACAAGATAGACGGGATAGACAGGATAGAAAGGATAGACAGGATAGACAGGATAGACTGGATAGGCAGGAAAGAAAAGATAGAAGGGATAGATAGGAAAGACAGGATAAACAGGATAGACAGGATAGATGGGATAGAGAAGATAGACACGATAGACAGAATAGACTGTATAAACGGAATACTCACGTTACACAGTATATACAGGAGGGACAGGATAGACAGAATTGGAAACGTAGACCGGAGAGAGAGGAGAAACAGGATAGACAAAATAAACTAGAAAGACAGAATAGACAAGATCGAAAAGATAGCCTGGATAGACAAGATATAGACAATTAACAGGATAGAAACATTTGACAGGATAGACTAAATAGACAAGGTACCCGTGCAGGATAGACAAGACTGAGAGGAGGGACGGAATAGACAGAATAGAGAGGATAGACCAGATAGACAAGAGAGACAGGATAGACAGGATAGACAGCATAGACAGGATAGACAATATAGGCATGGTAGACAGGACAAACGAGATAGACAATATAGACAGGATAGACTGGATAGACAGGATAGACAGAATAGAGAGGATAGACAAGATCGAAACGATAGAGTGAATAGACAAGATAGACAGGATGGAGAAGATAGATACAATTGACAATATAGAAGCAATTGACAGGATAGAAAATATAGGCAGGATAGACAGGATAGACAGTATAGACATGACAGACTGTATAGACAGGTTAGACAGGACTGACAGGATAGACAAGATAGACAAGAGAGACATGATTGACAGGTGTGAGAGGGGGGACAGAATAGACAGTATATACAGGATAGACAGGATAGACAGTATAGACACAATTGAGAGGATAGACAAGATAGCCCCGGCACACATGCAGGATAGACAGAAGAGACAGAATAGAGAGTATAAACAGGATAGAGAGGATAGAAACGATAGACAGGATATACAGGATAGACAGGATAGTCATGATAGACAGGATACAGAGGATAGACAGGATGGAATGCATAGACAAAATGGACAGGATAGACGTGATAGACATGGTAAAATTGGAGATCGACAGATAGAAAGGATAGACAGACAAACCTGATAGACAGGATAGACAAGATTGACAGGATAGACAGAATAGACAGGACATATATACATATACGGATAAAAAGATACGCAAAAAATTCATAAATAAATAGGTAGAAACAGAGAAACAGACAGACAAACACAGAGAATGACAGACAAGGAATGGATAGATGGATGGATGGATGGATGGATGGATGGATGGATGGAGGGAGCCATTATTGGATGGATAGATAGATACATGGACAATAAATGTTTATATATATACATAGATCAATAGATACGTAAATAGGTAGATACATAGAATGATAGGTAGAGGATTAGATGGATGAATAGATAGGACACTATAAAAATCGATAGATAGATATCGAAGAAGAATAATTGTTAGTTGTGTGCATAAGAATTAGGTCAATAGATAAATACATGCTTAGGTAATGGGATATAAATAAATACAGGATTATAAGGATAGATAGATAGATACAGTATACCCTCACCAATTTCAACAGCTTTACATCAAATCAATGTCTTCTCGATGAGTCGTCTGGTGGATTCCACTTGTGTCTGGGAGGAGAAATCAAATGGAATACATAACATTATTCACTTACTGAATAGAACTCGTAATATGAGCTGCAGTTAACTTGTGGAAACATTCACATGACTGACAAATGTAACTTTGGTAATAACCTAAACATGTTATACAGTTCACAAGTGCTTATGTGAAACCTGCATTACGTAATTCCCAATACTAACTGACCAAATGTTTGGAAGTTAATCTTTAGAAGAAAAGGGGGGAAAGACTAAAATATGTAGGTTAGTTCAAAATTAAACATGTTAATAGTGATTTGTGATAATAATAGATGAAAGACTGAAGAGCGGGGGAAGGAAATTCATAGGTTTTGAAACTTACTGAGAAATTGTTATGAAAACACTATACTTGAGGTGCTATATTTGAGTACTAAATAATATTCTCTCTAATCCCTTCCTTGCACTAACATTTTAAACATTATTTGAAAGCATTCAAAGGAATGTCTTGGAAGTGACAGCAATCAGATTTAACCTGACCTCTACGGAGGACCTGGAGTGTGGAACAAATATTATCATTCAACAGCTCACTCTATATAATACAATTTGCACTCTGAATGTGTAATGTAAATATCTACAGAATGGGAAGAGAATGTTGGACATATTCATTGTAAAATTACTAGTATCAGTTGTAAGTCCTCACAAACATTGTAGAAAGGACTTCATTTTCCACACAGCCAGTACACTTCAGTAAGAGGAAATGGAGTTACATTTTAATGATAACTCACAATCAACCAACTAGCAATCACTATTCAATATTTCTCCATCTTAAAATGTCCACTGAACAATGAACACACCCAACTCTCTAAGATAATTAATAGTAGTTATTGGTAAAATTAATTAACTAGTAACAGTAATAAACTAATTAATTTTTATTACTTCACTGTTTAATTAACAGTTTAAATAATGATATAATTAATTAAACTCTCAATAAATTAATATTTAATTACTCTGCAGCTTGTTCCACTGCTGGAATACAGACACCTCTCGTAAATGTAAAGTTTGCGAGAGCATCAAGAACTACCAAGAACTACCAAGAAGTAACAAGAACTACCACGAACTACCAAGAAGTACCAAGAACTACCATGAACTAATAGAAATAAAAGAATTACAAGATCACAAGAATTACTACGACATAAAGAATATTGTCAACTACAAAAGCTGCAGAGGGAACTACCAACAACTACCAAGATATACCAACAACTACCAAGATATACCAACAACTACCAATAACTACAAGAACTACCAAGAACCAAGAGCTACATATTACAAGAGAAGAACTACAAATACATATTAAATGTGAATGAAAAACATTAAATAATTAACTTACCAATAGAGAATCTTCTCGGAATTTGAGTACGGACGAGGTCATGCTCCGAACAAACTAGACTTGGGAGAAAACTAAATACATTATATATGGCATTTATAATTGAGATGAAGGAAGGAATACACAAAAGATGGAAAAGACCTTGACAGAATACAAAACTTACGACACAATCCGAATATTCGTCTTCTTTATACAAGAAGCGACGTTGGAAAGACTCTCAATATGGGAACAAAGAGCAATCAATCATCATTGATTAAATGGATCACTCCTATGAAATGAAACTTTGGGGAAAAATAAACATTCATAATACTGCATTTACAGATACATTGAGTACATTAATGGTGGAATGGACTACATAAACTTATAAGACTACCTAGTAAATCTAGTTATATATAAATCGACTTAACTTGAATGAAGTCTAAGCATAAGAATCGGTTCACTCCACCTGGCATCGACCTAAAATCTAACTTGGGAAGCAAACTAAACATATTAACTAGTGCATTTATAGCAATAATGATTGAATGAATGAATATACAAATGATGGAAGAGTATACACAACTTACCACACAGACCAAATAACTACCTAGTATATTTCAGAAACGTCTAAGGAGAGCCTCTCAACTCACTGCTAGCCTCCCAAAACAGATCACTCTTATTTGCGGAAATGGACCACTCCTATGAAAAGTAACTTAGGAGAAAAATAAACATATATAATACAGCATTTACAATTATAATGAGTGTAAGAATGGTGGAATGGACTACATAAAATTATAGACTACTGAGTAAAAACTAATGATGACAACATGAAAATCAACTTAACTGGAGTGATATCTAGGGGAAAGAACGCAGAACCTTTCGACGACTAAGACTCGCATCGTCCTGAAAACCTAACCTTGGAAATAAACTAAACGTATTAAGTCGTACACTTTTGTAATAATCAATGAATGAATGAATATACGAATATGGAAGAGGGTTGGATTGGTATATACACATAACTTACGGCACCAAACAAATACCTCTATTGCGGAGTATAATTACAGGGAAACACAATGCAAAGAACCTCAAACTGTGTACACAATGCAATTGGTCCTCATCGAACAAATCGACTCCTCCTACGAAACCGAACTTGGGGAAATATTTAAATATAATGGGTGAGAATCCTTCATGAGAGTTGTAGTTGGAGTCATTACGAGAATTCACGCCGCAATTCTTATGAATGAATCTCAGCATGTCTTCACTTCGTCTTCCCAATAGTAGTTCCTAAGAGAATTACGAAATAAGTAAAATTGCAATCTGACGCTTTGAAATCAGTGTACAAATTAACATATGGTGTGCTTTTACAAGACAAGAATATTTTCCTATCTAGCAAGAACAAGAACTACGAAGAACTAATACTATAGCAAAGTAGCAAGACGTTGGTATTTTACAAGACTATCAAGAAATTTTACTACAATCAAGAAAGAAGACGTTGATATGCTACAAGATCACCGTACTAGCTCTCCTTTAAGTCTCAACTGATGAATGTAATACACATATTGATTATATGATTTGAATAGAGAATGAATTATAATTGAAAGTTGGAATAACTCACGTATTACAGCATCACTCCATGATTGGATTCCTTAAACCTAAACATGTAACCTGGTGAAAAGGAACAAACCAATTCATTTGTGCAATTATAATTGTAATCAATGAATGATTAAATGTGTGCTGGAGTACCAAGCAAATATCATACATAAATTTATCCACAAACATATGATATCAACCCAAAAATTAATGTGATTAGATATGAGTTGCAAGTACTCATGATGAGACTTCATTATGATTCGTCTAAATGATTTGTTTGGAGGACATCATGAAGAGGGATGAGAATTGGAAGATATAATTGAAGTTTAAGCTGTAGAAAAAAGGTGATTGGAATAATCGTCAAAAGTCACAACTTGTCATAAACAGTTATGAATACTCACAATGAATTGTCAAGAGGAGGAGTCACTATAAGATTGGAGTTTGGGGGAGGAGTCCTTGAGAGGAGTATTCATGTGGAGTCATCTGGTGGATTAAGATTGTGCGTGGAGGAATTTGGAGGAGTGAATAGGATTACATAATTAAACTAACTTGGGGAAGAACTAAACATATTGTGGAGTGAGCTTATATTGAGTGAATATACAAATGAATGTGTGGAGGAGTGAGATTTCGGAATCTGCAATTTAATTCACTTACAGAGTGGAACACTTATCAGGATCTACAGCTAATTTGTGGAAAGCTTCAAAGGACTGAGAAATCTACTTCATTTATAATTATAGTGAATAGTGATTATATGAAATATCTACAATACATCCTTACCAATACTGACCTAATGAATGCTTCATGTAAAGTTTTACATGAGACTAACTTGGGGGGAAGATTTAATAAAACGCATGTTAGCGGAATGCTAATCCTGTTGGATAGTGAATTTACGATAATGACTAAATATATGAAATTTAGTAGAGTGTGGAATTTTAATTCATAAAACTTACTGAGTATTTGTTTTAAAATCATTCATTTTTGAGAGACTTAAGCCAGCAGGAGGAACAATAAATCCTCTAGTATAAAAGAGACTATAATTTAATTAATTGAAAAAATTCAATTAATGAGTGCATTTATTATTATAATGAATTATTCTATGACCAAGGGAAATAAAATCACGTAAACAGAATATGAACAACAATTGAAATTTGCAGAATTTCATCTGCGGAAAGTAACGTAGAAGAAATAAGAAGCAATTCATATAGTAAATTAACGGTCTCAAATTAGTGTGCGATGTATACATTCTATTTCACAAGAGAAGAATATGTTCGTAACTAGTGAGCTCCTCAGAACAGCTAACAAGGAAATGACATGTTACTAAACAGAAAGTGGTAGGTTAAAAGACGAGTAGGTAGGTAGGTAGCTAGGTAGGTAGCTAGGTAGGTAGGTAGGCAAAGCTTCAAATTTCGCATTCAGAGTTTAGGGTTTTGGGTTTTGGGATTTGGGCTACAGGTTGAGAGTTAAATAAATAGATTGATAGTTGACAAATAGAGCAATAGAAAGGGAGTTAAATGCATAAATTGATAGATATATAAATGCTGTGATATATATATACATATTCGAATAAATACATACGTAAATAAATTCATAAATACATAGGTAGAATGAGACAGACTGACTGACAGACGGACATACGGACAGACAGACAGACAGACAGAATCACAGACAGACAGACAGACAGACACTCAGACACTCAGACAGATAGATAGGTAGAGAGATAAATAAATACATATATAGAATGTTAAAATTACATATAGAGAGATAGATAGATAGATATATAGGTAGATATGCAGATAGATAGATAAATAAATAGAGGATAAAGTTATAGAAAATAGATAGATAGATATATAGATAGTTAGATAGGTAATTAAATTGATAGCTATATATTTCAAATGATAGATTGAAGGATAGACCGATAAATAAATAAACAGGTAGATATATAGATAGGTCGATACATACATACATAGATAGATAAATAAATAGATAGATACATATCTTCAAATTTAATTTGACAAATATATACGACATCAATACATAGATAGATTAATAGATAGAAACGTATATAGCTACTGGATAGACAAACAGATATATTCTTTGTTAGATAAAAGAAGATGGACAGATAGATAGATAGATAGACAGACACACAGACAGACAGACAAAGAAACAGACAGACTGACAAACAGTCAGACCTACAGACATAAAGAGAGACAGACAGGCAGACAAACAGAGAGACAGAGAGACAGACAGAAAGACAGACAGATAGACAGAAAGACAGACAAACAGAGAGACAGACAGAGAGTCAGACAAAGAGAGGGACAGAGAGACAGACAGAGAGAGAGAGAGGCAAAGAGACAGACAGAGAGATAGATAGAAAAATAGATAAATAAATAGAGACATGAATAGATAGATAAATAGATAGATGGATATACAGATAGATAGAGAGATATATAGTAGGATAGATAGATAGATATATACATTATATATATTGATAGTAATATAGATAGATAGATAAATAGACACCTGCAAAAATCAATTGATAAATATGTACGATATCAATACATAGATAGATAAATAGATAGAAACTTATATAGCTACGTAGATAGATGACAGAGAGACAGACACTTCGTGAGATAAATAGAAATAGATAGATAGATACACAGATAGATAGATACATATATAGAAAGATAGAAACACAGATAGAAAGACAGATAGAAAGACAGATAGAAAGACAGATAGAAAGATAGAAACACATATAGAAAAACAGATAGAAAGACAGATAGAAAAGTAGAAAAATAGAAAGATAGAAAGACAGAAAAATAGAGAGTTAGAAAGATAGAAATGGATGGATGGATGGATGGATGGATGGATAGCCTTATGAATGGATGGATGGATGGATGGATGGAATGAAAAATGGATAGATAGATTGTTAGATAGCTAGATAGATAGATAGATTAGATAGATTATATGGATAGATAGATGG
This sequence comes from Petrosia ficiformis, assembly GCA_947044365.1. Lineage (NCBI taxonomy): Eukaryota > Metazoa > Porifera > Demospongiae > Haplosclerida > Petrosiidae > Petrosia > Petrosia ficiformis. The sequence goes on along the minus strand of OX345653.1, from coordinate 2,097,474 downwards.
TTAGATAGCTAGAAACATAGATAGATAAATAGATACAGAGGTAGTAGAAAGTTAAAAATACATATAGACAGTTAGATAGATTAGATAGATAGATAGATGGAAAAATAGATAGATAGATAGAGGGATGGATGGAAGGATGGATGGATGGATGGATGGATGGATGGATAGATTGATGGAAGGATGGATGGATGGATGGAGGGAGGGAGGGAGGGATAGATGGATGGATGGATGGATGGATGGATGGATGGATGGATGGATGGATGGATGGATGGAGGGAGGGATGGATGGATGGATGGATGGATGGAAGAAAGGATGGATGGATGGAAGGAAGGACGGACAGACGGACGGACGGAAGGACGAATGGACGGAAAGACGATCGGACGGACGAAAGAACGGAAAGACGGAGAGACGGTCGGACAGACGGTCGGATAGACGGACAGACGGACTGGCGGAAGGACAAACGGATGAATGTATGTATGGTTGGATGGATGGATGGATGGATGAGTTGATGTATGGATGGATGGATGGTTGGATGGGTGAATGGATGGATGGATGGATGGATGGATGGATGGATGGATGGATGGATGGATGTTTGAATGGATGGATGGATGGATGGTTGGATGGATGGATGGATGGATGGATGGATGAATGGATGGATGCATGGGTGGATGGATAGACAAATAGATAAATAGGGAGATAGGTAGATATAGATATAGATAGATAAATAGATAGATAGATATATAGATTAGGAATATATATTAGATATAGCGACAGTAATATAAATAGATATACACCTGCAAGCATCAATTGATACATATGTACGATATCAATACAGGGATACATAAATAGATAGAAAATTATATAGCTATGTAGATAGATGACAGAGAGACAGATACATAGTGTGATACATAGAGATAGATAGATAGACACATAGATAAATGAATACATAGATAGAAAGATAGAAAGATCGATAGAAATATAGATAGAAAGAGTAATGTCAAAGTAGACAGTGGATTAAGAGAGACAGACAGACGCACAGACAATTACACAAACAGACGGACAGACAGACCGAGGAACAGTGAGACTGACAGACAGAGAGAACGACAGTCAGACAGACAAACAGACAGACAGATATATAGATAGACAGATAAATAGATAGATATATAGATAGATAGATAGATAGATAGGAAGATAGATACTTAAATAAAGAGATATATAGATAGATAGATAGATAGATAGATGAATACATAAACAGGATAGACAAGATAGACAGGATAGAAAGGACAGAAAGGATTGACAGGATAGACAGGATAGACTGGATAGGCAGGAAAGAAAAGATAGAAGGGATAGATAGGAAAGACAGGATAAACAGGATTGACAGGATAGATGGGATAGCGAAGATAGACACGATAGACAGAATAGACTGTATAAACGGAATACTCACGTTACACAGTATATACAGGAGGGACAGGATAGACAGAATTGGAAACGTAGACCGGAGAGAGAGGAGAAACAGGATAGACAAAATAAACTTGATAGACAGGATAGACAAGATCGAAAAGATAGCCTGGATAGACAAGATAGAGACAATTAACAGGATAGAAACATTTGACAGGATAGACTAAATAGACAAGGTACCCGTGCAGGATAGACAGGACTGAGAGGAGGGACGGAATAGACAGAATAGAGAGGATAGACCAGATAGACAACAGAGACAGGATAGACAGGATAGACAGCATAGACAATATAGGCATGGTAGACAGGACAAACGGGATAGACAATATAGACAGGATAGACTGGATAGACAGGATAGACAGAATAGAGAGGAAATACAGGATGGACAAGATCGAAAGGATAGAGTGAATAGACAAGATAGACAGGATGGAGAAGATAGATACAATTGACAATATAGAAGCAATTGACAGGATAGAAAATATAGGCAGGATAGACAGGATAGACAGTATAGACATGACAGACTGTATAGACAAGTTAGACAGGACTGACAGGATAGACAAGATAGACAAGAGAGACATGATTGACAGGTGTGAGAGGGGGGACAGAATAGACAGTATATACAGGATAGACAGGATAGACAGTATAGACACAATTGAGAGGATAGACAAGATAGCCCCGGCACACATGCAGGATAGACAGAAGAGACAGAATAGAGAGTATAAACAGGATAGAGAGGATAGAAACAATAGACAGCATATACAGGATAAACAGGATAGACAGGATAGTCATGATAGACAGGATACAGAGGATAGACAGGATGGAATGCATAGACAAAATGGACAGGATAGACGTGATAGACATGGTAAAATTGGAGATCGACAGATAGAAAGGATAGACAGACAAACCTGATAGACAGGATAGACAAGATTGACAGGATAGACAGAATAGACAGGACATATATACATATACGGATAAAAAGATACGTAAAAAATTCATAAATAAATAGGTAGAAGCAGAGAAACAGACAGACAAACACAGAGAATGACAGACAAGGAATGGATAGATGGATGGATGGATGGATGGAGGGAGCCATTATTGGATGGATTGATAGATACATGGACAATAAATGTTTATATATATACATAGATCAATAGATACGTAAATAGGTAGATAGATAGAATGATAGGTAGAGGATTAGATGGATAAATAGATAGGACACTATAAAAATCGATAGATAGATATCGAAGAAGAATAATTGTTAGTTGTGTGCATAAGAATTAGGTCAATAGATAAATACATGCTTAGGTAAAGGGATATAAATAAATACAGGATTATAAGGATAGATAGATAGATACAGTATACCCTCACCAATTTCAACAGCTTTACATCAAATCAATGTCTTCTCGATGAGTCGTCTGGTGGATTCCAATTGTGTCTGGGAGGAGAAATCAAATGGAATACATAATATTATTCACTTACTGAATAGAACTCGTAATATGAGCTACAGTTAACTTGTGGAAACATTCACATGACTGACAAATGTAACTTTGGTAATGACCTAAACATGTTATACAGTTCACAAGTGCTTATGTCAAACCTGCATTACGTAATTCCCAATACTATCTGAGCAAATGTTTGGAAGTTAATCTTTAGAAGAAAATGGGTTAAAGACTAAAATATGTAGGTTAGATCAAAATTAAACCTGTTAATAGTGATTTGTGATAATAATAGATGAAAGACTGAAGGGCGGGGGAAGGAAATTCATAGGTTTTGAAACTTACTGAGAAATTGTTATGAAAACACTATACTTGAGGTGCTATATTTGAGTACTAAATAATATTCTCTCTAATCCCTTCCTTGCACTAACATTTTAAACATTATTTGAAAGCATTCAAAGGAATGTCTTGGAAGTGACAGCAATCACATTTAACCTGACCTCTACGGAGGACCTGGAGTGTGGAACAAATATTATCATTCAACAGCTCACTCTATATAATACAATTTGCACTCTGAATGTGTAATGTAAATATCTACAGAATGGGAAGAGAATGTTGGACATATTCATTGTAAAATTACTAGTATCAGTTGTAAGTCCTCACAAACATTGTAGAAAGGACTTCATTTTCCACACAGCCAGTACACTTCAGTAAGAGGAAATGGAGTTACATTTTAATGATAACTCACAATCAACCAACTAGCAATCACTATTCAATATTTCTCCATCTTAAAATGTCCACTGAACAATGAACACACCCAACTCTCTAAGTTAATTAATAGTAGTTATTGGTAAAATTAATTAACTAGTAACAGTAATAAACTAATTAATTTTTATTACTTCACTGTTTAATTAACAGTTTAAATAATGATATAATTAATTAAACTCTCAATAAAGTAATAATGAATTACTCTGCAGCTTGTTCCACAGCTAGAATACAGACACCTCTCGTAAATGTAAAGTTTGCGAGAACATCAAGAACTACCAAGAACTACCAAGAAGTACCAAGAACTACCAAGAACTAATAGAAATAAAAGAACTACAAGATCACAAGAATTACTACGACATAAAGAATATTGTCAACTACAAAAGCTGCAGCAAGAACTACCAACAACTACCAAGAACTACCAAGAAATACCAACAACTACCAATAACTACAAGAACTACCAAGAACTAAGAGCTACATATTACATGAGAAGAACTACAAATACATATTAAATGTGAATGAAAAACATTAAATAATTAACCCTTTGAACGCGTTAGTTTATTAATGTTACTATGTACTAAACGCGGATGGTGTAATAATGACTTATTCATAAGCTTTATTAGCTCTGTATTGTTGTTATGGCTATCAATTCTATAAATAAACGAAATCTAATTATAGAACAGGAAGTTTTGATTAAAAAACCCACAATATTATCAGATGGCTTCATCTCAATTCCTTCGTAATTTTTACCGTTTTTGTTGTTGCTCGAGATTTGGCTTTTGTATCTACACAGTTGTATGCACGCCCCAAATGAAGTGATTCTACAGAAGCTAGATGTCTCCTCCAGCTACTGTGTAAGTTATAGCTAGCTATTCCCAGCAGGTAAGTCAGGACAAGCGTTCACTTTCTAGAAAGGTGGGCGTCAACCGTCTCCTTCGTCGAGTCTGTCTGCTCACAGTCTTTCATGGAAGTAACACAGTTGTTTAAACTTGGTAGGTACTTAGTTAAAAGCCAGATACAGATGTATGGAAAGTTTGAAACAGTTCTAAAATACTTTAAGGCTTGTTTGAAGTCGCTAAACTTTATGCGCATATATATATGCACGTCGCGTTTAATGAAAGGGAAAGCTAAGCATATATATATGCGCATCGCGCTCAAAGGGTTAACTTACCAATAGAGAATCTTCTCGGAATTTTAGTACGAACGAGGTCATGCACCGAAGAAACTAGACTTGGGAGAAAACTAAATACATTATATATGGCATTTATAATTGAGAGGAATGAAGGAATACACGAAAGATGGAAAAGACCTTGACAGTATACAAAACTTACGACACAATCCGAATATCCGTCTTCTTTATACAAGAAGCGACGTTGGAAAGACTCTCAATATGGGAACGAAGAGCAATCAATCATCATTGATTAAATGGATCACTCCTATGAAATGAAACTTTGGGGAAAAATAAACATTCATAATACTGCATTTACAGATACATTGAGTACATTAATGGTGGAATGGACTACATAAACTTATAAGACTACCTAGTAAATCTAGTTATATATAAATCGACTTAACTGGAATGAAGTATAGGCATAAGAATCGGTTCACTCCACCTGGCATCGACCTAAAACCTAACTTGGGAAGCAAACTAAACATATTAACTAGTGCATTTATAGTAATAATGATTGAATGAATGAATATACAAATGATGGAAGAGTATACACAACTTACCACACAGACCAAATAACTACCTAGTATATTTCAGAAACGTCTAAGGAGAGCCTCTCAACTCACTGCTAGCCTCCCAAAACAGATCACTCTTATTTGCGGAAATGGACCACTCCTATGAAATGTAACTTGGGAGAAAAATAAACATAGATAATACAGCATTTACAATTATAATTAGTGTAAGAATGGTGGAATGGACTACATAAAATTATACGACTACTGAGTAAAACTAATGATGACAACATAAAAATCAACTTAACTGGAGTGATATCTAGGGGAAAGAACACAGAACCTTTCGACGACTAAGACTCGCATCGTCCTGAAAACCTAACCTTGGAAATAAACTAAACGTATTAAGTCGTACACTTTTGTAATAATCGATGAATGAATGAATATACGAATATGGAAGAGGGTTGGATTGGTATATACACATAACTTACGGCACCGAACAAATACCTCTATTGCGGAGTATAATTACAGGAAAGACAATGGAATGAACCTCAAACTGTGTACACAATGCAATTGGTCCTCATCGAACAAATGGACTCCTCCTATGAAACCGAACTTGGGGAAATATTAAACATATTAAATACTGTATTTACAATTGTAATCAGTACATGAATGATGGAAAGTATTACATAATCTAATTAGTTTCATACGCTTACCGAGTAAGGTTCGTGATGAGAAAAGATAAATAACTTAGAGACTGAATACTGGAGTCTGCATAAGTGACGGAAAGAATGATGCATAGAGTGTTCGTGAGACTAGCAAAAGTAGTCTAGAGAACTTAAATGTCTGTAGGTTGCAAATATGACATGGTTGACTGGAGAGACTTGAGTTCATTGTCTTTAGTGAATGGATAATTGACAAACAGTGAGGGAGGAATTTCGAAAATAAAACTCCAGATTTGATGATAATGTAACATAGAACTTGCACTCTTCACGTGGATATGGACACCCGAATTATTGAGACTGGATGATTGATGAGACTTGAGACTTGAGACTTGACTTCAATGGGTGAGAATCCTTCATGAGAGTTGTAGTTGGAGTTATTACGAGCATTCACGCCGCAATTCTTATGAATGAATCTCAGCATGTCTTCACTTCGTCTTCCCAATAGTAGTTCCTATGAGAATTACGAAATAAGTAAAATTGCAATCTGACGCTTTGAAATCAGTGTACAAATTAACATATGGTGTGATTTTACAAGACAAGAATATTTTTTTATCTAGCAAGAACAAGAACTATGAAGAACTAATACTATAGCAAAGTAGCAAGACGTTGGTATTTTACAAGACTATCAAGAAATTTTACTACAATCAAGAAAGAAGACGTTATTATGCTACAAGATCACCGTACTAGCTCTCCTTTAAGTCTCAACTGATGAATGTAATACACATATTGATTATATGATTTGAATAGAGAATGAATTATAATTGAAAGTTGGAATAACTCACGTATTACAGCATCACTCCATGATTGGATTCGTTAAACCTAAACATGTAACCTGGTGAAAAGGAACAAACCAATTCATTTGTGCAATTATAATTGTAATCAATGAATGATTAAATGTGTGCTGGAGTACCAAGCAAAGATCATACATAAATTTATCCACAAACATATGATATCAGCCCGAAAATTAATGTGATTAGATGTGAGTTGCAAGTACTCATGATGAGACTTCATTATGATTCGCCTAAATGATTTGTCTGGAGGACATCATGAAGAGGGATGAGAATTGGAAGATATAATTGAAGTTTAAGCTGTAGAAAAAAGGTGATTGGAATAATCGTCAAAAGTCACAAGTTGTCATAAACAGTCATGAATACTCACAATAAATTGTCAAGAGGAGGAGTCACTATAAGATAGGAGTTTGGGAGAGGAGTCATCGAGAGGAGTATTCATGTGGAGTCATCTGGTGGATTAAGATTGTGCGTGGAGGAATTTGGAGGAGTGAATAGGATTACATAATTAAACTAACTTTGAGATGAACTAAACATATTGTGGAGTGAGCTTATATTGAGTGAATATACAAATGAATGTGTGGAGGAGTGAGATTTCGGAATCTGCAATTTAATTCACTTACAGTGT
>OX345653.1:2072500-2085000 GCA_947044365.1 Petrosia ficiformis | reverse complement strand
TTTTAAACATTATTTGAAAGCATTCAAAGGAATGTCTTGGAAGTGATAGCAATCAGATTTAACCTGACCTCTATGGAGGACCTGGAGTGTGGAACAAATATTATCATTCAACAGCTCACTCTATATAATACAATTTGCACTCTGAATGTGTAATGTAAATATCTACAGAATGGGAAGAGAATGTTGGACATATTCATTGTAAAATTACTAGTATCAGTTGTAAGTCCTCACAAACATTGTAGAAAGGACTTTATTTTCCACACAGCCAGTACACTTCAGTAAGAGGAAATGGAGTTACATTTTAATGATAACTCACAATCAACCAACTAGCAATCACTATTCAATATTTCTCCATCTTAAAATGTCTACTGAACAATGAACACACCCAACTCTCTAAGATAATTAATAGTAGTTATTGGTAAAATTAATTAACTAGTAACAGTAATAAACTAATTAATTTTTATTACTTCACTGTTTAATTAACAGTTTAAATAATGATATAATTAATTAAACTCTCAATAAATTAGTATTTAATTACTCTGCCGCTTGTTCCACTGCTGGAATACAGACACCTCTCGTAAATGTAAAGTTTGCGAGAACATCAAGAACTACCAAGAACTACCAAGAAGTAACAAGAACTACCACGAACTACCAAGAAGTACCAAGAACTACCATGAACTAATAGAAATAAAAGAATTACAAGATCACAAGAATTACTACGACATAAAGAATATTGTCAACTACAAAAGCTGCAGAGGGAACTACCAACAACTACCAAGATATACCAACAACTACCAATAACTACAAGAACTACCAAGAACTAAAAGCTACATATTACAAGAGAAGAACTACAAATACATATTAAATGTGAATGAAAAACATTAAATAATTAACTTACCAATAGAGAATCTTCTCGGATTTTGAGTACGGACGAGGTCATGCTCCGAACAAACTAGACTTGGGAGAAAACTAAATACATTATATATGGCATTTATAATTGAGATGAAAGAAGGAATACACGAAAGATGGAAAAGACCTTGACAGAATACAAAACTTACGACACAATCCGAATATCCGTCTTCTTTATACAAGAAGCGACGTTGGAAAGACTCTCAATATGGGAACGAAGAGCAATCAATCATCATTGATTAAATGGATCACTCCTATGAAATGAAACTTTGGGGAAAAATAAACATTCATAATACTGCATTTACAGATACATTGAGTACATTAATGGTGGAATGGACTACATAAACTTATAAGACTACCTAGTAAATCTAGTTATATATAAATCAACTTAACTTGAATGAAGTCTAAGCATAAGAATCGGTTCACTCCACCTGGCATCGACCTAAAACCTAACTTGGGAAGCAAACTAAACATATTAACTAGTGCATTTATAGCAATAATGATTGAATGAATGAATATACAAATGATGGAAGAGTATAAACAACTTACCACACAGACCAAATAACTACCTAGTATATTTCAGAAACGTCTAAGGAGAGCCTCTCAACTCACTGCTAGCCTCCCAAAACAGATCACTCTTATTTGCGGAAATGGACCACTCCTATGAAATGTAACTTGGGAGAAAAATAAACATATATAATACAGCATTTACAATTATAATGAGTGTAACAATGGTGGAATGGACTACATAAAATTATAGACTACTGAGTAAAAACTAATGATGACAACATGAAAATCAACTTAACTGGAGTGATATCTAGGGGAAAGAACACAGAACCTTTCGACGACTAAGACTCGCATCGTCCTGAAAACCTAACCTTGGAAATAAACTAAACGTATTAAGTCGTACACTTTTGTAATAATCGATGAATGAATGAATATACGAATATGGAAGAGGGTTGGATTGGTATATACACATAACTTACGGCACCAAACAAATACCTCTATTGCGGAGTATAATTACAGGGAAACACAATGCAAAGAACCTCAAACTGTGTACACAATGCAATTGGTCCTCATCGAACAAATCGACTCCTCCTACGAAACCGAACTTGGGGAAATATTTAAATATAATGGGTGAGAATCCTTCATGAGAGTTGTAGTTGGAGTCATTACGAGAATTCACGTCGCAATTCTTATGAATGAATCTCAGCATGTCTTCACTTCGTCTTCCCAATAGTAGTTCCTATGAGAATTACGAAATAAGTAAAATTGCAATCTGACGCTTTGAAATCAGTGTACAAATTAACATATGGTGTGATTTTACAAGACAAGAATATTTTCCTATCTAGCAAGAACAAGAACTACGAAGAACTAATACTATAGCAAAGTAGCAAGACGTTGGTATTTTACAAGACTATCAAGAAATTTTACTACAATCAAGAAAGAAGACGTTGATATGCTACAAGATCACCGTACTAGCTCTCCTTTAAGTCTCAACTGATGAATGTAATACACATATTGATTATATGATTTGAATAGAGAATGAATTATAATTGAAAGTTGGAATAACTCACGTATTACAGCATCACTCCATGATTGGATTCCTTAAACCTAAACATGTAACCTGGTGAAAAGGAACAAACCAATTCATTTGTGCAATTATAATTGTAATCAATGAATGATTAAATGTGTGCTGGAGTACCAAGCAAATATCATACATAAATTTATCCACAAACATATGATATCAGCCCGAAAATTAATGTGATTAGATATGAGTTTCAAGTACTCATGATGAGACTTCATTATGATTCGTCTAAATCATTTGTTTGGAGGACATCATGAAGAGGGATGAGAATTGGAAGATATAATTGAAGTTTAAGCTGTAGAAAAAAGGTGATTGGAATAATCGTCAAAAGTCACAACTTGTCATAAACAGTTATGAATACTCACAATGAATTGTCAAGAGGAGGAGTCACTATAAGATAGGAGTTTGGGGGAGGAGTCATCGAGAGGAGTATTCATGTGGAGTCATCTGGTGGATTAAGATTGTGCGTGGAGGAATTTGGAGGAGTGAATAGGATTACATAATTAAACTAACTTGGGGAAGAACTAAACATATTGTGGAGTGAGCTTATATTGAGTGAATATACAAATGAATGTGTGGAGGAGTGAGATTTCGGAATCTGCAATTTAATTCACTTACAGAGTGGAACTCTTATCAGGATCTACAGCTAATTTGTGGAAAGCTTCAAAGGACTGAGAAATCTACTTCATTTATAATTATAGTGAATAGTGATTATATGAAATATCTACAATACATCCTTACCAATACTGACCTAATGAATGCTTCATGTAAAGTTTTACATGAGACTAACTTGGGCGAAAGTTTTAATAAAACGCATGTTAGCGGAATGCTAATCCTGTTGGATAGTCAATTTACGATAATGACTAAATATATGAAATTTAGTAGAGTGTGGAATTTTAATTCATAAAACTTACTGAGTATTTGTTTTAAAATCATTCATTTTTGAGAGACTTAAGCCAGCAGGAGGAACAATAAATCCTCTAGTATAAAAGAGACCATAATTTAATTAATTGAAAAAATTCAATTAATGAGTGCATTTATTATTATAATGAATTATTCTATGACCAAGGGAAATAAAATCACGTAAACAGAATATGAACAACAATTGAAATTTGCAGAATTTCATCTGCGGTAAGTAACGTACAAGGAATAAGAAGCAATTCATATAGTAAATTAACGGTCTCAAATCAGTGTGCGATGTATACATTCTATTTCACAAGAGAAGAATATGTTCGTAACTAGTGAGCTCCTCAGAACAGCTAACAAGGAAATGACATGTTACTAAACAGAAAGTGGTAGGTTAAAAGACGAGTAGGTAGGTAGGTAGCTAGGTAGGTAGCTAGGTAGGTAGGTAGGCAAAGCTTCAAATTTCGCATTCAGAGTTTAGGGTTTTGGGTTTTGGGATTTGGGCTACAGGTTGAGAGTTAAATAAATAGATTGATAGTTGACAAATAGAGCAATAGAAAGGGAGTTAAATGCATAAATTGATAGATATATAAATGCTGTGATATATATATACATATTCGAATAAATACATACGTAAATAAATTCATAAATACATAGGTAGAATGAGACAGACTGACTGACAGACGGACATACGGACAGACAGACAGACAGACAGAATCACAGACAGACAGACAGACAGACACTCAGACACTCAGACAGATAGATAGGTAGAGAGATAAATAAATACATATATAGAATGTTAAAATTACATATAGAGAGATAGATAGATAGATATATAGGTAGATATGCAGATAGATAGATAAATAAATAGAGGATAAAGTTATAGAAAATAGATAGATAGATATATAGATAGTTAGATAGGTAATTAAATTGATAGCTATATATTTCAAGTGATAGATTGAAGGATAGATTGAAGGATAGACCGATAAATAAATAAACAGGTAGATATATAGATAGGTCGATACATACATACATAGATAGATAAATAAATAGATAGATACATATCTCCAAATTTAATTTGACAAATATATACGACATCAATACATAGATAGATTAATAGATAGAAACGTATATAGCTACTGGATAGACAAACAGATATATTCTTTGTTAGATAAATGCAGATAGACAGATAGATAGATAGATAGACAGACACACAGACAGACAGACAAAGAAACAGACAGACTGACAAACAGTCAGACCTACAGACATAAAGAGAGACAGACAGGCAGACAAACAGAGAGACAGAGAGACAGACAGAAAGACAGACAGATAGACAGAAAGACAGACAAACAGAGAGACAGACAGAGAGTCAGACAAAGAGAGGGACAGAGAGACAGACAGAGAGAGAGAGAGGCAAAGAGACAGACAGAGAGATAGATAGAAAAATAGATAAATAAATAGAGACATGAATAGATAGATAAATAGATAGATGGATATACAGATAGATAGAGAGACATATAGTAGGCTAGATAGATAGATATATACATTATATATATTGATATATAGTAATATAGATAGATAGATAAATAGACACCTGCAAAAATCAATTGATAAATGTGTACGATATCAATACATAGATAGATAAATAGATAGAAACTTATATAGCTACGTAGATAGATGACAGAGAGACAGACACTTCGTGAGATAAATAGAAATAGATAGATAAATACACAGATAGATAGATACATATATAGAAAGATAGAAACACAGATAGAAAGACAGATAGAAAGACAGATAGAAAGACAGATAGAAAGATAGAAACACATATAGAAAAACAGATAGAAAGACAGATAAAGAAGTAGAAAAATAGAAAGATAGAAAGATAGAAAAATAGAGAGTTAGAAAGATAGAAATGGATGGATGGATGGATGGATGGATGGATGGATAGCCTTATGAATGGATGGATGGATGGATGGATGGAATGAAAAATGGATAGATAGATTGTTAGATACCTAGATAGATAGATAGATTAGATAGATTATATGGATAGATAGATGGTTAGATAGCTAGAAACATAGATAGATAAATAGATACAGAGGTAGTAGAAAGTTAAAAATACATATAGACAGTTAGATAGATTAGATAGATAGATAGATGGAAAAATAGATAGATAGATAGAGGGATGGATGGAAGGATGGATGGATAGATGGATGGATGGATGGATAGATTGATGGATGGATGGATGGATGGATGGAGGGAGGGAGGGAGGGATAGATGGATGGATGGATGGATGGATGGATGGATGGATGGATGGATGGATGGATGGATGGATGGAGGGAGGGATGGATGGATGGATGGATGGATGGAAGAAAGGATGGATGGATGGAAGGAAGGACGGACAGACGGACGGACGGAAGGACGAATGGACGGAAAGACGATCGGACGGACGAAAGAACGGAAAGACGGAGAGACGGTCGGACAGACGGTCGGATAGACGGACAGACGGACTGGCGGAAGGACAAACGGATGAATGTATGTATGGTTGGATGGATGGATAGATGGATGGATTGATGTATGGATGGATGGATGGTTGGATGGGTGAATGGATGGATGGATGGATGGATGGATGGATGGATGGATGGATGGATGGATGGATGGATGTTTGAATGGATGGATGGATGGATGGTTGGATGGATGGATGGATGGATGGATGGATGGATGGATGGATGGATGGATGCATGGATGGATGGATAGACAAATAGATAGATAGGGAGATAGGTAAATAGAGATATAGATAGATAAATAGATAGATAGATATATAGATTAGGAATATATATTAGATATAGCGATAGTAATATAAATAGATATACACCTGCAAGCATCAATTGATACATATGTACGATATCAATACAGGGATACATAAATAGATAGAAAATTATATAGCTATGTAGATAGATGACAGAGAGACAGATACATAGTGTGATACATAGAGATAGATAGATAGACACATAGATAAATGAATACATAGATAGAAAGATAGAAAGACAGATAGAAATATAGATAGAAAGAGTAATGTCAAAGTAGACAGTGGATTAAGAGAGACAGACAGACGCACAGACAATTACACAAACAGACGGACAGACAGACCGAGGAACAGTGAGACTGACAGACAGAGAGAACGACAGTCAGACAGACAAACAGACAGACAGATATATAGATAGACAGATAAATAGATAGATATATAGATAGATAGATAGATAGATAGGAAGATAGATACTTAAATAAAGATATATATAGATAGATAGATAGATAGATAGATGAATACATAAACAGGATAGACAAGATAGACAGGATAGAAAGGATAGAAAGGATAGACAGGATAGACAGGATAGACTGGATAGGCAGGAAAGAAAAGATAGAAGGGATAGATAGGAAAGACAGGATAAACAGGATTGACAGGATAGATGGGATAGAGAAGATAGACACGATAGACAGAATAGACTGTATAAACGGAATACTCACGTTACACAGTATATACAGGAGGGACAGGATAGACAGAATTGGAAACGTAGACCGGAGAGAGAGGAGAAACAGGATAGACAAAATAAACTTGATAGACAGGATAGACGAGATCGAAAAGATAGCCTGGATAGACAAGATAGAGACAATTAACAGGATAGAAACATTTGACAGGATAGACTAAATAGACAAGGTACCCGTGCAGGATAGACAGGACTGAGAGGAGGGACGGAATAGACAGAATAGAGAGGATAGACAAGATAGACAAGAGAGACAGGATAGACAGGATAGACAGGATAGACAATATAGGCATGGTAGACAGGACAAACGGGATAGACAATATAGACAGGATAGACTGGATAGACAGGATAGACAGGATAGACAGAATAGAGAGGAAATACAGGATAGACAAGATCAAAAGGATAGAGTGAATAGACAAGATAGACAGGATGGAGAAGATAGATACAATTGACAATATAGAAGCAATTGACAGGATAGAAAATATAGGCAGGATAGACAGGATAGACAGTATAGACATGACAGACTGTATAGACAGGTTAGACAGGACTGACAGGATAGACAAGATAGACAAGAGAGACATGATTGACAGGTGTGAGAGGGGGGACAGAATAGACAGTATATACAGGATAGACAGGATAGACAGTATAGACACAATTGAGAGGATAGACAAGATAGCCCCGGCACACATGCAGGATAAACAGAAGAGACAGAATAGAGAGTATAAACAGGATAGAGAGGATAGAAACGATAGACAGGATATACAGGATAAACAGGATAGACAGGATAGTCATGATAGACAGGATACAGAGGATAGACAGGATGGAATGCATAGACAAAATGGACAGGATAGACGTGATAGACATGGTAAAATTGGAGATCGACAGATAGAAAGGATAGACAGACAAACCTGATAGACAGGATAGACAAGATTGACAGGATAGACAGAATAGACAGGACATATATACATATACGGATAAAAAGATACGTAAAAAATTCATAAATAAATAGGTAGAAACAGAGAAACAGACAGACAAACACAGAGAATGACAGACAAGGAATGGATAGATGGATGCATGGATGGATGGAGGGAGCCATTATTGGATGGATTGATAGATACATGGACAATAAATGTTTATATATATACATAGATCAATAGATACGTAAATAGGTAAATAGATAGAATGATAGGTAGAGAATTAGATGGATAAATAGATAGGACACTATAAAAATCGATAGATAGATATCGAAGAAGAATAATTGTTAGTTGTGTGCATAAGAATTAGGTCAATAGATAAATACATGCTTAGGTAAAGGGATATAAATAAATACAGGATTATAAGGATAGATAGATAGATACAGTATACCCTCACCAATTTCAACAGCTTTACATCAAATCAATGTCTTCTCGATGAGTCGTCTGGTGGATTCCACTTGTGTCTGGGAGGAGAAATCAAATGGAATACATAATATTATTCACTTACTGAATAGAACTCGTAATATGAGCTACAGTTAACTTGTGGAAACATTCACATGACTGACAAATGTAACTTTGGTAATGACCTAAACATGTTATACAGTTCACAAGTGCTTATGTCAAACCTGCATTACGTAATTCCCAATACTATCTGAGCAAATGTTTGGAAGATAATCTTTAGAAGAAAATGGGTTAAAGACTAAAATATGTAGGTTAGATCAAAATTAAACCTGTTAATAGTGATTTGTGATAATAATAGATGAAAGACTGAAGAGCAGGGGAAGGAAATTCATAGGTTTTGAAACTTACTGAGAAATTGTTATGAAAACACTATACTTGAGGTGCTATATTTGAGTACTAAATAATATTCTCTCTAATCCCTTCCTTGCACTAACATTTTAAACATTATTTGAAAGCATTCAAAGGAATGTCTTGGAAGTGACAGCAATCACATTTAACCTGACCTCTACGGAGAACCTGGAGTGTGGAACAAATATTAACTAACATAACATTCAACAGCTCACTCTATATAATACAATTTGCACTCTGAATGTGTAATGTAAATATCTACAGAATGGGAAGAGAATGTTGGACATATTCATTGTAAAATTACTAGTATCAGTTGTAAGTCCTCACAAACATTGTAGAAAGGACTTCATTTTCCACACAGCCAGTACACTTCAGTAAGAGGAAATGGAGTTACATTTTAATGATAACTCACAATCAACCAACTAGCAATCACTATTCAATATTTCTCCATCTTAAAATGTCCACTGAACAATGAACACACCCAACTCTCTAAGTTAATTAATAGTAGTTATTTGTAAAATTAATTAACTAGTAACAGTAATAAACTAATTAATTTTTATTACTTCACTGTTGAATTAACAGTTTAAATAATGATATAATTAATTAAACTCTCAATAAATTAATATTTAATTACTCTGCAGCTTGTTCCACAGCTTGAATACAGACACCTCTCGTAAATATAAAGTTTGCAAGAACATCAAGAACTACCAAGAACTACCAAGAAGTACCAAGAACTACCAAGAAATACAAGAAATAAAAGAACTACAAGATCACAAGAATTACTACGACATAAAGAATATTGTCAACTACAAAAGCTGCAGCAAGAACTACCAACAACTACCAAGAACTACCAAGATATACCAACAACTACCAATAACTACAAGAACTACCAAGAACTAAGAGCTACATATTACAAGAGAAGAACTACAAATACATATTAAATGTGAATGAAAAACATTAAATAATTAACTTACCAATAGAGAATCTTCTCGGAATTTGAGTACGAACGAGGTCATGCACCGAAGAAACTAGACTTGGGAGAAAACTAAATACATTATATATGGCATTTATAATTGAGATGAATGAAGGAATACACGAAAGATGGAAAAGACCTTGACAGTATACAAAACTTACGACACAATCCGAATATCCGTCTTCTTTATACAAGAAGCGACGTTGGAAAGACTCTCAATATGGGAACAAAGAGCAATCAATCATCATTGATTAAATGGATCACTCCTATGAAATGAAACTTTGGGGAAAAATAAACATTCATAATACTGCATTTACAGATACATTGAGTACATTAATGGTGGAATGGACTACATAAACTTATAAGACTACCTAGTAAATCTAGTTATATATAAATCGACTTAACTGGAATGAAGTATAGGCATAAGAATCGGTTCACTCCACCTGGCATCGACCTAAAACCTAACTTGGGAAGCAAACTAAACATATTAACTAGTGCATTTATAGCAATAATGATTGAATGAATGAATATACAAATGATGGAAGAGTATACACAACTTACCACACAGACCAAATAACTACCTAGTATATTTCAGAAACGTCTAAGGAGAGCCTCTCAACTCACTGCTAGCCTCCCAAAACAGATCACTCTTATTTGCGGAAATGGACCACTCCTATGAAATGTAACTTGGGAGAAAAATAAACATAAATAATACAGCATTTACAATTGTAATTAGTGTAAGAATGGTGGAATGGACTACATAAAATTATACGACTACTGAGTAAACTAATGATGACAACATAAAAATCAACTTAACTGGAGTGATATCTAGGGGAAAGAACACAGAACCTTTCGACGACTAAGACTCGCATCGTCCTGAAAACCTAACCTTGGAAATAAACTAAACGTATTAAGTCGTACACTTTTGTAATAATCGATGAATGAATGAATATACGAATATGGAAGAGGGTTGGATTGGTATATACACATAACTTACGGCACCGAACAAATACCTCTATTGCGGAGTATAATTACAGGAAAGACAATGGAAAGAACCTCAAACTGTGTACACAATGCAATTGGTCCTCATCGAACAAATGGACTCCTCCTATGAAACCGAACTTGGGGAAATATTAAACATATTAAATACTGTATTTACAATTGTAATCAGTACATGAATGATGGAAAGTATTACATAATCTAATTAGTTTCATACGCTTACCGAGTAAGGTTCGTGATGAGAAAAGATAAATAACTTAGAGACTGAATACTGGAGTCTGCATAAGTGACGGAAAGAATGATGCATAGAGTGTTCGTGAGACAAGCAAATGTAGTCTAGAGAACTTAAATGTCTGTAGGTTGCAAATATGACATGGTTGACTGGAGAGACTTGAGACATCTGAATGGAAACAGCCGAATTCATTGTCTTTAGTGAATGGATAATTGACAAACAGTGAGGGAGGAATTTCGAAAATAAAACTCCAGATTTGATGATAATGTAACAAAGAACTTGCACTCTTCACGTGGATATGGACACCCGAATTATTGAGACTGGATGATTGATGAGACTTGAGACTTGAGACTTGACTTCAATGGGTGAGAATCCTTCATGAGAGTTGTAGTTGGAGTTATTACGAGCATTCACGCCGCAATTCTTATGAATGAATCTCAGCATGTCTTCATTTCGTCTTCCCAATAGTAGTTCCTATGAGAATTACGAAATAAGTAAAATTGCAATCTGACACTCTGAAATCAGTGTACAAATTAACATATGGTGTGATTTTACAAGACAAGAATATTTTTTTATCTAGCAAGAACAAGAACTATGAAGAACTAATACTATAGCAAAGTAGCAAGACGTTGGTATTTTACAAGACTATCAAGAAATTTTACTACAATCAAGAAAGAAGACGTTGATATGCTACAAGATCACCGTACTAGCTCTCCTTTAAGTCTCAACTGATGAATGTAATACACATATTGATTATATGATTTGAATAGAGAATGAATTATAATTGAAAGTTGGAATAACTCACGTATTACAACATCACTCCATGATTGGATTCCTTAAACCTAAACATGTAACCTGGTGAAAAGGAACAAACCAATTCATTTGTGCAATTATAATTGTAATCAATGAATGATTAAATGTGTGCTGGAGTACCAAGCAAATATCATACATAAAATTATCCACAAACATATGATATCAGCCCGAAAATTAATGTGATTAGATGTGAGTTGCAAGTACTCATGATGAGACTTCATTATGATTCGCCTAAATGATTTGTCTGGAGGACATCATGAAGAGGGATGAGAATTGGAAGATATAATTGAAGTTTAAGCTGTAGAAAAAAGGTGATTGGAATAATCGTCAAAAGTCACAACTTGTCATAAACAGTCATGAATACTCACAATGAATTGTCAAGAGGAGGAGTCACTATAAGATAGGAGTTTGGGGGAGGAGTCATCGAGAGGAGTATTCATGTGGAGTCATCTGGTGGATTAAGATTGTGCGTGGAGGAATTTGGAGGAGTGAATAGGATTACATAATTAAACTAACTTTGAGATGAACTAAACATATTGTGGAGTGAGCTTATATTGAGTGAATATACAAATGAATGTGTGGAGGAGTGAGATTTCGGAATCTGCAATTTAATTCACTTACAGAGTGGAACACTTATCAGGATCTACAGCTAATTTGTGGAAACATTACAAGGACTGTGAAATCTACTTCATTTATAATTATAGTGAATAGTGATTACATGAAATGTGTACAATACATCATTACCAATACTGACCTA
>OX345653.1:2062500-2067500 GCA_947044365.1 Petrosia ficiformis | reverse complement strand
CATAAGAATTAGGTCAATAGATAAATACATGCTTAGGTAAAGGGATATAAATAAATACAGGATTATAAGGATAGATAGATAGATACAGTATACCCTCACCAATTTCAACAGCTTTACATCAAATCAATGTCTTCTCGATGAGTCGTCTGGTGGATTCCACTTGTGTCTGGGAGGAGAAATCAAATGGAATACATAACATTATTCACTTACTGAATAGAACTCGTAATATGAGCTGCAGTTAACTTGTGGAAACATTCACATGACTGACAAATGTAACTTTGGTAATAACCTAAACATGTTATACAGTTCACAAGTGCTTATGTGAAACCTGCATTACGTAATTCCCAATACTAACTGACCAAATGTTTGGAAGTTAATCTTTAGAAGAAAAGGGGGGAAAGACTAAAATATGTAGGTTAGTTCAAAATTAAACATGTTAATAGTGATTTGTGATAATAATAGATGAAAGACTGAAGAGCGGGGGAAGGAAATTCATAGGTTTTGAAACTTACTGAGAAATTGTTATGAAAACACTATACTTGAGGTGCTATATTTGAGTACTAAATAATATTCTCTCTAATCCCTTCCTTGCACTAACATTTTAAACATTATTTGAAAGCATTCAAAGGAATGTCTTGGAAGTGACAGCAATCAGATTTAACCTGACCTCTACGGAGGACCTGGAGTGTGGAACAAATATTATCATTCAACAGCTCACTCTATATAATACAATTTGCACTCTGAATGTGTAATGTAAATATCTACAGAATGGGAAGAGAATGTTGGACATATTCATTGTAAAATTACTAGTATCAGTTGTAAGTCCTCACAAACATTGTAGAAAGGACTTCATTTTCCACACAGCCAGTACACTTCAGTAAGAGGAAATGGAGTTACATTTTAATGATAACTCACAATCAACCAACTAGCAATCACTATTCAATATTTCTCCATCTTAAAATGTCCACTGAACAATGAACACACCCAACTCTCTAAGATAATTAATAGTAGTTATTGGTAAAATTAATTAACTAGTAACAGTAATAAACTAATTAATTTTTATTACTTCACTGTTTAATTAACAGTTTAAATAATGATATAATTAATTAAACTCTCAATAAATTAGTATTTAATTACTCTGCCGCTTGTTCCACTGCTGGAATACAGACACCTCTCGTAAATGTAAAGTTTGCGAGAACATCAAGAACTACCAAGAACTACCAAGAAGTAACAAGAACTACCACGAACTACCAAGAAGTACCAAGAACTACCATGAACTAATAGAAATAAAAGAATTACAAGATCACAAGAATTACTACGACATAAAGAATATTGTCAACTACAAAAGCTGCAGAGGGAACTACCAACAACTACCAAGATATACCAACAACTACCAATAACTACAAGAACTACCAAGAACTAAGAGCTACATATTACATGAGAAGAACTACAAATACATATTAAATGTGAATGAAAAACATTAAATAATTAACTTACCAATAGAGAATCTTCTCGGAATTTGAGTACGGACGAGGTCATGCTCCGAACAAACTAGACTTGGGAGAAAACTAAATACATTATATATGGCATTTATAATTGAGATGAAGGAAGGAATACACAAAAGATGGAAAAGACCTTGACAGAATACAAAACTTACGACACAATCCGAATATCCGTCTTCTTTATACAAGAAGCGACGTTGGAAAGACTCTCAATATGGGAACGAAGAGCAATCAATCATCATTGATTAAATGGATCACTCCTATGAAATGAAACTTTGGGGAAAAATAAACATTTATAATACTGCATTTACAGATACATTGAGTACATTAATGGTGGAATGGACTACATAAACTTATAAGACTACCTAGTAAATCTAGTTATATATAAATCGACTTAACTTGAATGAAGTCTAAGCATAAGAATCGGTTCACTCCACCTGGCATCGACCTAAAACCTAACTTGGGAAGCTTACTAAACATATTAACTAGTGCATTTATAGCAATAATGATTGAATGAATGAATATACAAATGATGGAAGAGTATACACAACTTACCACACAGACCAAATAACTACCTAGTATATTTCAGAAACGTCTAAGGAGAGCCTCTCAACTCACTGCTAGCCTCCCAAAACAGATCACTCTTATTTGCGGAAATGGACCACTCCTATGAAATGTAACTTAGGAGAAAAATAAACATATATAATACAGCATTTACAATTGTAATTAGTGTAAGAATGGTGGAATGGACTACATAAAATTATAGACTACTGAGTAAAAACTAATGATGACAACATGAAAATCAACTTAACTGGAGTGATATCTAGGGGAAAGAACGCAGAACCTTTCGACGACTAAGACTCGCATCGTCCTGAAAACCTAACCTTGGAAATAAACTAAACGTATTAAGTCGTACACTTTTGTAATAATCAATGAATGAATGAATATACGAATATGGAAGAGGGTTAGATTGGTATATACACATAACCTACGGCACCGAACAAATACCTCTATTGCGGAGTATAATTACAGGGAAACACAATGCAAAGAACCTCAAACTGTGTACACAATGCAATTGGTCCTCATCGAACAAATCGACTCCTCCTACGAAACCGAACTTGGGGAAATATTTAAACATAATGGTGAGAATCCTTCATGAGAGTTGTAGTTGGAGTCATTACGAGAATTCACGCCGCAATTCTTATGAATGAATCTCAGCATGTCTTCACTTCGTCTTCCCAATAGTAGTTCCTATGAGAATTACGAAATAAGTAAAATTGCAATCTGACGCTTTGAAATCAGTGTACAAATTAACATATGGTGTGATTTTACAAGACAAGAATATTTTCCTATCTAGCAAGAACAAGAACTACGAAGAACTAATACTATAGCAAAGTAGCAAGACGTTGGTATTTTACAAGACTATCAAGAAATTTTACTACAATCAAGAAAGAAGACGTTGATATGCTACAAGATCACCGTACTAGCTCTCCTTTAAGTCTCAACTGATGAATGTAATACACATATTGATTATATGATTTGAATAGAGAATGAATTATAATTGAAAGTTGGAATAACTCACGTATTACAGCATCACTCCATGATTGGATTCCTTAAACCTAAACATGTAACCTGGTGAAAAGGAACAAACCAATTCATTTGTGCAATTATAATTGTAATCAATGAATGATTAAATGTGTGCTGGAGTACCAAGCAAATATCATACATAAATTTATCCACAAACATATGATATCAACCCAAAAATTAATGTGATTAGATATGAGTTGCAAGTACTCATGATGAGACTTCCTTATGATTCGTCTAAATGATTTGTTTGGAGGACATCATGAAGAGGGATGAGAATTGGAAGATATAATTGAAGTTTAAGCTGTAGAAAAAAGGTGATTGGAATAATCGTCAAAAGTCACAACTTGTCATAAACAGTCATGAATACTCACAATGAATTGTCAAGAGGAGGAGTCACTATAAGATAGGAGTTTGGGGGAGGAGTCATCGAGAGGAGTATTCATGTGGAGTCATCTGGTGGATTAAGATTGTGCGTGGAGGAATTTGGAGGAGTGAATAGGATTACATAATTAAACTAACTTGGGGAAGAACTAAACATATTGTGGAGTGAGCTTATATTGAGTGAATATACAAATGAATGTGTGGAGGAGTAAGATTTCGGAATCTGCAATTTAATTCACTTACAGAGTGGAACACTTATCAGGATCTACAGCTAATTTGTGGAAAGCTTAAAAGGACTGAGAAATCTACTTCATTTATAATTATAGTGAATAGTGATTATATGAAATATCTACAATACATCCTTATCAATACTGACCTAATGAATGCTTCATGTAAAGTTTTACATGAGACTAACTTGGGGGAAAGATTTAATAAAACGCATGTTAGCGGAATGCTAATCCTGTTGGATAGTCAATTTACGATAATGACTAAATATATGAAATTTAGTAGAGTGTGGAATTTTAATTCATAAAACTTACTGAGTATTTGTTTTAAAATCATTCATTTTTGAGAGACTTAAGCCAGCAGGAGGAACAATAAATCCTCTAGTATAAAAGAGACCATAATTTAATTAATTGAAAAAATTCAATTAATGAGTGCATTTATTATTATAATGAATTATTCTATGACCAAGGGAAATAAAATCACGTAAACAGAATATGAACAACAATTGAAATTTGCAGAATTTTATCTGCGGTAAGTAACGTAGAAGAAATAAGAAGCAATTCATATAGTAAATTAACGGTCTCAAATTAGTGTGCGATGTATACATTCTATTTCACAAGAGAAGAATATGTTCGTAACTAGTGAGCTCCTCAGAACAGCTAACAAGGAAATGACATGTTACTAAACAGAAAGTGGTAGGTTAAAAGACGAGTAGGTAGGTAGGTAGGTAGCTAGGTAGGTAGGTAGGCAAAGCTTCAAATTTCGCATTCAGAGTTTAGGGTTTTGGGTTTTGGGATTTGGGCTACAGGTTGAGAGTTAAATAAATAGATTGATAGTTGACAAATAGAGCAATAGAAAGGGAGTTAAATGCATAAATTGATAGATATATAAATGCTATGATATATATATACATATTCGAATAAATACATACGTAAATAAATTCATAAATACATAGGTAGAATGAGACAGACAGACAGACTGACTGACAGACTGACATACGGACAGACAGACAGACAGACAGAATCACAGACAGACAGACAGACACTCAGACACTCAGACAGATAGATAGGTAGAGAGATAAATAAATACATATATAGAATGTTAAAATTACATATAGAGAGATAGATAGATAGATATATAGGTAGATATGCAGATAGATAGATAAATGAATAGAGGATAAAGTTATAGAAAATAGATAGATAGATATATAGATAGTTAGATAGGTAATTAAATTGATAGCTATATATTTCAAATGATAGATTGAAGGATAGATTGAAGGATAGACCGATAAATAAATAAACAGGT